>CM062289.1:364634770-364981691 GCA_031216915.1 Pictodentalium vernedei
CCTGATGATACGATATATACCACAATTCAATCTGTACGATATGTATCATGATCTCTCATGGCTTGCAACTACATGTACAACTATCAAATACTTTGAACTGCATGTATTCATTTCCAGTAGCTTCCTTTTATTACAAATTTTTGAATGCTCTCTACAATATGTAACTTCTCAAAGTGATAAACATTGGCATTCATTAATTTCAGGTTTTGATTTTAATGACCCCTTTCCCAGTGTTTTTTCCTCTCACAAAATATGTTCAAACAATTTAATCCCTTGTATCTTGTTTGACAGAGCTCTGTCAAACAAGATATAATTGATTAATCAAATCAATATTTAGCAAGTAAGCTGGAATTCACCAAATGTTGGTTTACTGAATAATCCTGTGCTAATGGCATATTTATCACTGACACTGGTATGCAAAAAACATTGTTTCACTGTAGCAGCTTTCAAAATCTAAGGAATTGTTTTGCCTGATATCATTTAAATTTATTGCATCGTAATACATAGTGAACAATGATACACATTGAATCCTGATCAGTGTATCACAGTTCAAGCTTATCATGATTAATCATTGCAGCCCTAGTCAACAGACATTACCATAAATTCTACATCAATTGCAGGTCTTGCATTTTGTTGGGCTGAGTCGAAAGAAAATAGGCGCCAATAATGGTAACATAGTCCCAAATAGATCAATTTAGCATTCCACCATCTTAACAGTTGGGATATGAATTGCCAGTGTAAACCAGCTTTGTTAATAAACTTTGCACACACATGTGCTGAAAAGTGGAAACAAGGCCGTCTGGCCTACCCCCACATTAATACTAAATGTTGTCTCTGCAAGTCCATCTTCACTGGGTTCAGGGCTTGAGACTGACTGCATTTGGGCACATTATGGTTCCACTCTGCAGTTTCGCACAGGGGTAAAAGTCAAGACTAGGGTCATATGTTGAAACTAATGCCATGTAAATTGGAGTTGTATTTTTATTATCAGATATATTATTACATTAGGCTATTTGTTTGACACCAGAATTGGAAGTTTTTGTCTAGGGCTGCACAGCATTCAAAATTGAATACCATTATCGGTATTAAAAAAAATGCCACAGTATCCTAGTATGTTGAAAGACTGTTCGGATATCTGCACAGTTAATCAGTAGATAGCAAAAATGGGACTTGAGCCATCACAATCAGAACAAATCAGCAAGCCTTGATGTAATTTGAATAACATTATTCAGTCGGGATTATAGTTAACCCTTTACCCAACGTAATGGCCAAAACTGGTCATCACTATTCACGAAAATTGCCAATTAATTTTCATTATTTTTTCATTTTTTTGTCTCAAAAACATAGGTTATGACCCCTCTTTGTTGAGCTCGTTCCAGTGAGGGGTATAAGCTATGTTTTTGAGACCAAAATGAAAAAAATAGTTATTCAATAATTTTTTTGCAAGTGTCGTCTGCTTTTCATGTTGGGTAAAGCCTACTAAGGGTTAAAAAATACTCCAGCAAAAGTCATTAAAAAGTGCGAGAGGACTCCGAAGCTGGATATCCCGTATATATTTGATAACTAAATATATTGATTAGTTAACTGTCTAACCGGTTTCGTTCGATTTGAGCTTCGTCAGAGACTTTTGTCTTGTGTGACAAGTGCCTTTAGTCACTTTTTAATGGTTAAAAAATACTCAAATACATCTTGAAAATTAAATTGTGATTAAGTAAAAAATACAGTACACGTACACACAGAGTGTATACCATATAAAACATGTGACATTGTGTTTACAATACTTTACATTTCATTAACTGGTAAAGTGCTAAGTTATTTTTGGTCGTGGAAATTTCTTTGTGCATCTTTGCCTTGTTACAATTTATGGGAGAGAGTGGCTATGCTATGGCCACTCTCTATAAATTGTGACAAGGCAAATCCTAACAGATAAAATAATATCATTTCAAAGATAATATGAAGCACATCCACAGAATATGAAGCCTTTAAATTGCTATACCGGGACTTCAGAATAAAGCCCAAATATGGGCTTCCAGCACTCTACCAGTTAAAGTACAGGGTTATCTGGTGAAACTGTTAGAGCACAGGTAACTAACAATGTGTTGGTCGGTGATTTTGCGTGAAAAGAGATTAGTGTTTTTGGTTGGCAATAAACACGGTCTCACAAAACTTGCTACTGTGTTCATTCCAGTGTTTTGTGTGAATGTATAGAGATCGTGCTGGTGATGCAATCGTGTGACATTCGTATCGTGGTGTGAATAACAACATATCCAGTAAATGCACAGTTTGCAAAACAAGTCAGCATGCATTTAGTTGGTAATCACTGTGCATGCAATGTAAATTTTTCAACGACTAGCCACAAAAAATGGTGAGGAAAGAATTTAAAAATTCCAAAAATGAATCCTATATCCATCAAATGCTACAGGCCACAACAACATTAACTTGAGCATAGTGAGTGCTGCACATTTGTCGATTTTTATTGAACACGGGGAGGAGGGGGCAATTTTTTAGGACGCTGTATACAAATTCTCGAAAATTGTAAACAATCTTAAATAAATTTCCCGAATTCTGCTTGAAAATTTATACATCATTGCAAAACGTGCATACATTGTATATCGGAGAATGACGGAGATGTCAATCAGACCCAATGGACTAGCACTGCTAGTCTGCTGAATCTGTCTGAATACTTGAATTATATTAGATAATATGCATGTATAATATAGGCCTATTGTGGTTGGTGACATGCCTAGGCAATAGGCATACCTGTACATGTAGTTCTACTGCCAGCGAAACTGAAGCGAGTCAATTTTATCGGCTGAGAAAATGTACAGTACGTGTATATGCATTCAACGATGCATTGTAACAAAAAAAAAATGAGACTCAATCTGGATGTATCGAAAGATTTACTAATATAAATATTTACAAGAATATATCAATTCTACAAGCATGCGACAACAAACTAAACTGGAAATGTGAACACTTATATAAATTTTACAGCAACATGGAAGTCAAACACTGAAACAGAAAATCACAGCCTCGTGGTGTGCTATCGCTATTGGTAATAAACCTTGATTGAAAGTATGCTGATAATTTCGGACCAGCCGAATACCGTACAACTTACAAGTCAAAATAAGTTGTAGGATAACCACTATAAACTATGTATCTTTCTCTTCCAACACTGATAAGACCAGAAGCTGGCATCATTTTCTGGAAAGCTCTCACAGAGAGCTTTCCAGAAAATGGTGTCAGGTTCTGATCTTGTCAGTGCAGGAGCAGCAGTATATTTAGTTTATTGTGTTTATGCTACAATTTATTTTGATTTGTACTGTATGTACATGGATTATTCTCAGTGATATTACCACCGATAGTTGTGTGGTGCTAATATCGCTGAGTTTAATAGTCAGTCAGGAATCTTTTGACATTTGATCTGAAGCATCCTCAGATGGTTCAGATTTAAGTTTGTTCCAATCAAGCCCCTATGGTCATATTTGGGCTCGCCATGGGAGCTTGAATTTGAACTTAGTGCGAGGTGAGGAATATTCTTTAAAAATCTTATACTTCCGATATACCAGTCAGAATCTTTTGATATTTGATCTGAAGCATCCTTAGATTGTTCAGATTTAAGTTTGTTTCAATGAAGCCCCTATGGTCATATTTGGGCTTCCCATGGGAGCTTGAATTTTAACTTAGTGCGAGGTGAGGAATATTCTTCAAAAATACTCTTCTTCAGATCCATCAGTCAGAATCTTTTGATATTTGGTTTGCAGTATATTTCGTGGTGGCAGATTCCAGCTTGTTTAAATGAAGTACCAGGGTTCATATTTGAGCCGCCTATGGCAACTTAGTGCAGTATGGGGAAATTCCTTTAAAAATCTTCTTCAGATCCACAAGTCAGAATCAGGCCTGGCTGTTTGAGGGGAGCTATTGCCCCGGCTCTCATTGGCTCTCCCAAAGGCAAATTGAGGAGAACCATAATTTCTCTCCTTAAATTGTAATGGCTCTCCTCAATTTTCATATTAACCCTTTACCTAACGAATCGTCCGCATCCGCCTGCGTAATATGCAAATTGAGCAGTTGAAAAAATTAAATTTTTCAAAATATTTCAACAAAACCATATCAAGTGACCCCTCATTGGAACGAGCTCATTGAGCTCATTCCAATGAGGGGTCACATGATATGGGTTTGTTGAAATTTTTTGAAAAATTTAAAAAAGTGATATTTAAAATAATAAATTTTGATATCGTCTGCATTGGGTAAAGGGTTAATAACCTTGTACAATTGATATTAGTGTAGAATAGCTCCCCTGAAACAGATTTAGGAGGGCCATAGTGGCTCCCCTGGATTTAAAATTCAAATGGCCAGGCCTGCTGAGAATCTCTGGATATTTGATATGCAGCAACCTGAGGTTGTTCAGATTACAGTTTGTTCAAATGAAGTGCCTCTGTCATATTTAGGCTCCCAGTGGTATCCCAAACTTCAACTTGGTGCAAAATAAAGACCATTTTAAAACATCTTTAAATCTACAAGTCAGATTCAGACAGAACTGACTCTGGTAAATTTGTGTGTATAAGATTAACATTTGGTCAAATGGGGACCACCAGGCTCCTTAACTGGTAGAGTGCTGGAAGCCCATATTTGGCGTTACTCTTATGTGCAGGGACTGTAATATAAGGGCCTCATACTCAGTGGATATGCTTCATATTATCTTTGAAGTGAATTTATTTAGTCTGTGTAGATTTGCCTTGTTACAATTTATGGGGGAGTGCCTACAGTGAACAAATTTTGATGGTCAAAAATAATTTAGCATACTACCAGTTAAGGCCCCCGGGCAAAAATTATACTTTTTGCTTTTGAAGAAAATATTAGGGTTTTGAGTGATTTTATGACAAAAATTAACTTTCTCCCTCTTTGGAAGGGGGTGGGGGGTGTGAATGGGAGGGGTGCACTAGGAGATCTTTTGTCTCTTTGCTTCAAAATGTGTTTTGAAGGTGTTTAAATGCTTTTACAAAGAAAAAATTCACCCAACAGACCAGGCTAAAATAGATTAAGTATATTAACATGTAGATGCTGATAATGACCCTAAATCCTTCTTACAGTTTTATCAGGTGAGCGATTAAGGATCCTTCCTTGGGACCTCTTGTCCTTATAGTGGCCCAATTCCAATTTGTTCAAATCAAGTCTGTGGGTTAATAATTTGGTTCCCTGTGGGAACCCAAATCTTAACTTAGTATGAGTAAAAAATATTTGAAAATCTTCTTTGTCAGATCTGCTTATCAGAAACTTATTGTTGGTCATAGAAGCAGTATTTTGTGCTGGTTTATCTATTTGTGGACTCGAGTCTGTTCCTTCAGATTAGCTTGAGTGCCTATTTACAGGTCCTGTTATACCGATAAATTAATTGACCACAGTACTCGAGCATTGCTCCATTTTACAGGGTTCTCCCAGAGTTAAGCAGGCCTGGCATTCTTTAGGAGTGCAGGAGTGCTGCACGCTTACTGCACACCTAGAAACAATTGAGGAGGGCAAATTTTTGCACCCCTTGATTTTCTGGAATGCCAGACCGGTTTGGCACTGCCCTTTTAAAATCTATTATCATTTCGTCCCCTGAGTTCCAATGTGTTCTATGTGCCTACTGGCACATAGAACACATTGGAACTCAGGTCACAAAATTTTGTCAATGTCAGTGATTCGAAATAATTCATGGCCCATTCTGTGTCACATTTCGATACATTTTGAGTGTAGAAAACAGTCACATAAGTATTGAATGCAGCATTTTGAATAATGAGAAGATATGTGTGCCAATGTTTTCACTATGCAGCTGAATGTAGTACAATTTTTCAGTCACAATATTAATACCTTGAAGTGAATCAAACCAAAATAGCATACAAGTTTTTGCATTGAAAATTTCAGGTGCAATTGCACTCCCAAGCAATCTGAGGAGGGCAATTGTTTTGCACTCCTTGTCTTGATTTTCTAGATTTCCAGGCCTGGTTATGTTTATTTATTTTTATGGGACAACCATCTAAGATGATTTGAAATTGCGGTTCACACTTATGCTGCGAAGGATGGTAAGAACAAAACAGATTCCAAGTCCATAAAGGGCAATAACTGTGACAAAATATATGGAATATTGTCCAGTAAGGATTATGGTTCAAAAAGAGAAACTTGTGCAAGAATCATCAGTACTGGGCACAATGCAGGGCTAGCTGCAAGCAACAGCTAATCGTTGATATTGCCTGGAAACTTTAAATTTTCTTTAGTGGAAGTGTCTAGTCAGATGATGGCATAGTGGAAACTGCACTCGGTCTTTATTAGCTCAACTTTGACGAAGTCAAATTTGAGCTATTGTCATGGCCCGTTGTCCGTCCATCCATCTGTCCGTTCATCTGTCTGTCCGTCCGTCTGTCCGTACATCAACAATTGGCTATGGCTCGGGCTAGAGGTCGTATTTATGAACCGATCTTTACAAAACTTCTTGTGTACCTTTGTTATGACCCTGGGACGGGAACGAGTGTTTTTAGGTGTGGTCCAAAATTCAAGATGGCTGCCAGCGGCCATTTTGTACCGATGATGCAAAAATCAGTTTTTTGTACAGAACTTCTGTATGAAAGTTTTGATTTGAATAAAGTTTTGTATAAATGTTTAGTACCATGGGATACATCACATATAATATGGGTTTTTTTCTCGTGCGTAAATTATGCAAATTAGACTGACTTTGATTTATTTAGTGTTACTTTCAGAGCTGTTAGTGCCAAGCTGCTATGGCTCGGGTTAGAGGCCGTATTTATGAACCGATCTTTACGGAACTTCTTGGGTACCTTTGTTATGACTGTGGGACGAGAACGAGTGTTTTTGGGTGCGGTCCGAAATTCAAGGTGGCTGCCAGCTGCCATTTTGTACCGACGATGCAGAAATCTGTTTTTTGTACAGAACTTCCATATGAAAGCTCTGATTTGAATAATTTTTTGTATGAATGTTTAGTACCATGGGATACATCACATATAATACAGGTTTTTTTCTCGTTCGTAAATTATGCAAATTAGACTAACTTTGATGTTTTTTGGTGTTACTTTCAGCACTGTAAGTGCAAATGCCAATACGGCTCGGGCTAGAGGCCGTATTTATGAACCGATCTTTACAAAACTTCTTGGGTACCTTTGTTATCACCGTGGGACGAGAACAAGTGTTTTGGTGTCTGGTCCGAAATTCAAGATGGCCGATGGCAGCCATTTTGTACGAAATTTGGTGCAATCAGATTTTTGCACAGAACTTCCATATATGAAAGCGCTGATTTGAATAATTTTTTGTGTGAATGTTTAGTACCATGGGATACATCACATATAATACGGGTTTTTTTCTCGTGCAGAAATTATGCAAATTAGATGAACTTTGATTTTTTCAGTGCTGCTTACACACAGTAAGTACACATGTCAATACGGCTCAGGCTAGAGTCTGTATTTATGAACCGATCTTCACGAAACGTCTTGGGTACCTTTGTTATCACCTTGGGACAGGAACGAGTGTTTCTGGGTGCGGTCCAAAATTCAAGATGGCTGCCAGTGGCCATTTTGTATCGAAATTAGGTCTAATCAGTTTTTTGTACACAACTTCTGTACGGCTCAGGCTAGATGCCGTATTTATGAACCGATCTTTACGAAACTTCTATGGTACCTTTGTTATTACCGTGGGATGAGAACGAATGTTTTTGGGTGTGGTCCGAAATTCAAGATGGCCACCAGCAGCCATTTTGTACCAAAATTAGTGCAATCAGTCTTTTGTACAGAACTTCTGTATGAAAGTTCTGATTTGAATAAATTTTTGTATGAATGTTTAGTAATATGGAATACATCACATATAGTACGGGTTTTTTTCTTGTGCCGAAATTATGCAAATTAGATGAACTTTTATTTATTCAGTGCTACTTATACTCTGTAAGTGCACATGTCAATACGGCTCGGGCTAGAGGCTGTATTTATGAACCGATCTTCACAAAACTTCTTGGGTACCTTTGTTATCACCTTGGGATGAGAACGAGTGTTTCTGGGCGTGGTCCAAAATTCAAGATGGCTGCCAGTGGCCATTTTGTACCGAAATTATGTCCAATCAGTTTTTTGTCACAACTTCTACACAGCTCATATTTGTGAACTGATCTTCACGAAACTTCTTGGGTACCTTTGTTTTCACCTTGGGACAGGAATGAGTGTGTTTTGGGGTGCCTTTGTTATCACTGTGCTATGAGAACAAATATTTTGGGGTTCAGTCAGACCCACTCTGGGACTCAAAGATTTCTTTTCTAGTTTAGCATCTGACTGTCACCTACCTTTACAATACTTTACCTATACATTTGTTACAGGCAACGCTCAGTATTTATGTACAGACCATTACAATAGTTTATATGTACCTTTGTTATCAGGTCATTACCTAGATGTTTGTCGTTGCTGTGTCACATACTATACATGTACATGTCTTTGTCTTGACAAGTTGAGCTAGTGTCATTGACACTTTCATTTTTAGCTCATCTTGACAAAGTCAAGCTGAGCTAATCTCATCGCTCTCCATCCGTCGTCTGTCAACACCTTGTTTTGGTCTTCTCCTCCAGAGTCACTGGGCTAATTCAAGTGAAAGTTTGTGTGTGTGATGGTCCCAAAGGGGCATTGCATTTTTGTTCAACTCAACATGCCCAGCCCCATAGGGAGGGAGTCGGGGAAAAATGCTCCAAAATATTTTAAAAATCTTCTTCTCATGAACCAGTGTGTACAATGACTTGATATTTGCTATGCAGCATTCTTTTGAGGTGTAGAATCAAGTTTGTTCAAATGAAGTTTGTGAAGCAATATTTGGCTTTGTAATGGGAGGGGTAAGATTTTTGACCCTGCCCTAAATTTCTATTTTGTGAACCGATGGTCCGGTTTGAACCAAATTTGGTATGTGGTATTATTGGGTCATAAGTACTTGACTCATGCAAAAAAAAATATTCCCGCATCCCCATGGGAACCCTGGGAGCTAAAAATAGAAATATTTTCAAATGCCCATATTTCCCAAACCACATGGAACAGAGAGCTGTTATTTGGTATGAAGTATCCTTAGGACCAGTAGAATTGAATGGTAAAAGAAAAATTGCCATCGGTTATGTTAGGGTGTTCTGTAATGGGCATCAAAAAAATACTGAGTCAGCATATTTTCAAAAATTTAAAAAAATATTTTTTCCAGAACCAATCATCAGAATCTTTTGATATTCAGTATACAGCATTCATAGGGGGGTCAGATACAAATTTGTTAAAATAAAGCCCATTGGTTCATATTTGGGCTCAATACAGGAGCCCAAATTTTTAACGTAGGGTAATATGGGGAATATTCTTTAAAAATCATCTTCTTCAGAACCACCAGTCAAAATCTTTTAATGTTTGGTTTACATCATTGTTATGAGGGTCAGATTCAAGATTGTTCAAACCAAGACCAAGTCCCTAGGTTAATATTTGGGCTTCCTACAGAAGCCCAAATTTTAACTTTGTTCAATATGGGGGATAATTTTTTAAAAATCTTCTTCAGATCCACCAGTCAGAATGCTATCATATTTGGTATGCAACATCTCTAGTGGGGTCAGATTCAAGTTTGTTCAAATCAGATTCCTAGGTATATATTTGGGCTCGCTATGGTAGCCCAAATTTTTACATAGTGCGACATGAGGAAATTTCTTTAAAAATCTTCTTCAGATCCACCAGTCAGAATGCTTTCATATTTGGTATACAACATCTCTAGTTGGGGTCAGATTCAAGTTTGTTCAACTCGAGTGTCTGGGTTAATATTTGGGCTCCATCCATATGGGAACCTGAAATTTAACTTAATGCAATATGATAGGGGGGGGCAGATTCAAGTTAGTTCAAATCGGATCCAGAGGTTAATATTTGGCCTTGCTATGGTAGCCCAAATTTTAACTTAGTGCAATATGAAGAAATTTCTTTAAAATTTCTCTTCTTCAGACCCAACAGTCAGAATGCTTTCATATTAGGTACACAACATCTCTAGGGAAGTCACATTCAACTGTGTTCAAATCGAGAGCCTGGGTTAATATTTGGGCTCCCTATGGGAGCTGGAATTGGCCATGTTGCTGAAGAATTAAAAATTTTGTATTCAGTACCCTCTAGAGGTGTGTAACTAAGATTAATCCACATAGGTTGTATCAAGGGGCTTCATAGGGGAGCTCTACATTTTACATTATGATCAACTGAATAAAAGGCATGATGTCCGGATTATTTTTGTCACTCCTGAGGGACTCAAGGATTGACCGTGTATCCTATGGATATGGATTGCTTAATGTAGACTCATTCTTGTTTATATTGTGTTCTGTTATATTGTGACCCTATGGGTCCTCTTGTTAATATTATTTATGAACAATTTCCACCAGAACTATACGTATTGTGAGACAGTGAAGATGACTGGTGCCATGCTATGTTCCGGTAAAAAGATTCCAATGAAAATGAATCGTTCAGCCAATTCGAATTGAACCAAGTATCAAATTAAGATTCAAAATTGAATCAAATCTCAAAGCTTCGCAGGGCGCTATTCTACCTACATGTACGTGTAGACTGTCAATTTGTAGCAAAAATCCCTTGTTATGAAAGGGGACATGAAGAGCCTAAAAAACAAACAAAACTATCTGTTATGGCCTTTAACTCTTTACAATGTACCCAACATGAAAAGCAGATGACACTTGCCAAAAAGATTCTTGAATAACTATTTTTTGTCTCGAAAACATAGGTTATGACCCTTCATTGGAATGAGCTCGATGAGCTCATTCCAACGAGGAGTCATAACCTATGTTTTTGTGACAAAAAATGAAAAAAATAATGAAAATTAATTGGCGACTTTTGAGAATAGCGCCGACCGGTTTGGGCCATTTCTTTGGGTAAAGGGTTAATTTGAAAACATTCATGTAATTTGGAGGCAAGAGTTACTACTGTGAGTTTCATAGAATTTAAAGGCAATGACCATTCCCTCATCTTAAAACTACATGTTCGAAATAGGAAAATAAATAAAATGAAAGTGTGAGTGACAATATCTGTGTCTACTTCTGGGTGTATATATATATGGGCAGTTTGATAGGCAAAGAATTTTTAGTGATTAGGAACCCAAAATAAAAAAAAAAAATGTAACATGTAGAAACAGTCTTTGGCCTGCATTTAATCCTGACACTTAGAGATTTATCCAGCAGGAGGAGAGTTTGTCAGTTAAACTAAATCTGTTATTATGTTGCTTTTCTGATGATTAAATTGCCAGTACCTTACAGTAGTAATATCTTGAAATGTTTATACAGGAATATTGGCATTTCTCCAACTAAGAAAACACTTCATTTTCTCAATTCAATATTTCAGAGCAGTGTCAAAATTTATCACTGGCAAGCATAAAACCCTGTTGTTTAGAAACTTGGAACAAATGTTTGTGAGATACAGATAGTTTGGGGTGATTAACAGTACAAGCATTTAGAAACCTGCACAATACATACACAAGTCCCACTCTCAGACCAATTTTTCTAGAGTACATGTATGTAGAGTTGGATTAACCCCCCACATTCCCCAGAGGGAACCCTGGCAGTGGAGCAATGCTTGTTAACTGTGGTATAGACAAGTTCTACTCTTCTGTCTTCTGTTATTATTATGCTCCATGAAAAACTTTTGAGGTGGTGGGGGGGGGGGGGGGGGGGGGGGGGCATGTAGTTGCCACCCTGACTGTCCAAAACAAATGGTTTCCGGATGATAACTCTAGTTTGCTTTGATGTATGACCTTATAATTTTACCACCTTACTATTTTACATGAAATGCAGGCCAAGTTTGATTTTCACCATTATGTCATTTACCATTCCAAAGTTATGCCCCTTGAAGTTGCAAAATGGTAAAATCAATAGTTTCCGAATGATAGGGCCTAAAAAAATTAAAAATCTGTTTCTCAGGCCCTCCCACGTGGTCTTTTGGCTGCCACATGCTCTCTTTTTATAACCAATCCAAACTTAAAAAAAAAAATTAAATGGTTTATGTCTGATATTTTACCAAAGTTAAAAAAAATTGATAAATTTGTCCCTTGAGTGCAAGAAGGCTTTGCAGTGCTTTAGCATTGCAGAGCCTTCTTGCTCTCAAGGGACGAAATACACAACCACCCATTCTTCTCCGTAGATTATGAGGCCTAAAACATACCAAGGACATGAACTTTTGGTGGTAAAGAAATAATTACAGAAATAAAAAATAAAATAAAAACCCGCTCGCCCACATGAAATTTTACAAATATTGGCCTGAGAAACAGAAGATCTACTTTGTGTGGCCTAACTCTGGTTTGCTTTTATGAATGACCACTCATCCAGTTCTTTGATTACATCTTATATTTTGCTCACACAGGCCAGGAAATAAAGAGCTTTCATTGCAACTTGCTAGCAGGTTACGCAATATAGCATGCTGGTAACCTATAGGGGAAGTGTTGTCCTACTTTTCTGTCTTACTTGTCATGCCACTTTGGCGATATTGCACGGCAGTGGTAGTAGTCGCTGCTAATTTTTTTGCAGAAATTCTTTTCAGATGTAAACGACATGCCATTCTCTTCATTTATGGATGCGATGTTCAACACTGGAGTTGAGTTAGTCTTGATCCCCTTGGGAACCCGGAGAAGTGAAACAGTGCTTGTTTACTGTGGTAAACGAGTTGATTTTTACCGTGTTAAACAAGCTCTGTTTTACTGTTAAAAGTAGGACCCGGCCATCAATGTTTGGGGTGGAAGTCCTCTAAAATGGGCAACATTAGTATAAATGATTGACTAAACTTGACTTTATCCCCATGTTGTGGTCATAATTGGCCATTGTGCAGAAATATGTGACCTTAAACACCAATAAATAAATAAAGAGTCTTGAAAGATTGTTAAATCTGACAAACTACGTGGATCGTGGACAACGCTTTGTAGCAAGATTGACCGTCGTTGAGCGTTGCCGACTAATAGGGCACTGGGTCTTATCGTTCCTTTACCAGTTCGTCCCCTGGGTCGTTTTGTTCCTTTACCATTTCATGCTGAGTCGCTTCCCACTCAGTTGTTTCATACAAACAGACTGGAGTGAGAGAGTGATGTGGTGACAGTGGTTTTGTGTGCTGGAATGCATAGGTTTGATCTCCTGTTGGGAGAGATTCTGAGATGGCCGAACATTCTCTGACAAGATCAATTGTGGTATTGATGCTGCTACAACATACAGCCCTTTCATACTATAGATACAAATATAGATGGAACATTGGATATAATGAAGAACAGCAGCAGCGGTGCACAATTTATTGTACATCCTCAAATGTACCCACTTGCCTTCGTCTGCCTCCTGCACTGTCTCATCTCTGGATATATTACTTTTTGTTGCTCCAAATTGAACGTACAATATTGATTGATGCTAAGGAGGCGAAATTTTGTGAGTCTGTGGCTTACATTGTCAAGAAGCTGTTGTCACAGATTGCAAGGAATAGTAACAAACTAAGCCTTCAAAAATTGAAACTGCTTAACAGGCCTACCTGTTTCAGTGACAGTGCTACTACAGAGAATATTTATATATTGGTGTTTGAGGTCACTTTCAGTATCTCAGCAAATAACTTGTCTATTAAGATTCAATTCAGGGTTCAATTCAATATTGATATCAGGGACAAGATTCGATTTGAAAAAAGTGTGATTCACATATCCCAACATGTACCTGTTGTGAAGAAAAAAGGCAACATTTGCTTCACTGCTGCCAGAGTGGCCACTGACCCTGCTGTTCATCCCTAATCTACATCATCGTGATAAAAACTGGTTCAATAAAGCAGTCAACCCATACCTTTGTTGTTCAGCTCTTCTCTGAGAGGTCTTCCAACTTGTCACTCAGATCTTTGGGACACTTGAAACTCTTGCGACTGAAAAGGCCTCTTGAGTAACTCTTAAATCAGTAACTGGAATGCTTGTACATTCATTGGGAACTTTTTACCAATCAACATCTTGACTACTCCAGTACCTCGGATAGCGCTGAATAGGACATTGGTGTGCCGACAGAACCAATAAAAAACTCAGTATTTGCATGCCCACTTAACCTTGAGATCATGGATCGGACCAGAGAACAAAGAAACTTGATATAGCTGCTGATCGGCTGTGAATAATGTGAATTCCTGTCTGGACAATTTGAGTGAGCCGTTTTGCTTCCGACATAGCAGTTGCTATAGTTTCTGGATCAACCGGTGCATGTCAATTAACTGGGAGAGCGCTAGAAGCCACCATCATGGCTTTATTGAAAAGTGCTTAAAGCCACTATAGTGCCTTTATACTCTATGCATTAGCTTGATGTTTGCTCAGCAATAGATCCAAAAATGTTTATATATAAAATTGTTTTGTTACAATTTATTGGAGAGTGCCAGAAGGCACTCTCCAATAACTTGTAACAAATCAATTATTTATGAACAAAATTTAGATAAATATATACAGTACGTGGAGAGTGGATTGTGACTAAACCACCCGTGGAGTGGAGTTATCACCCAAGCTATAACTTTCGAATTTTGTACATATCGACAATAAACACAAGCGATGTTTCAGCCAATGGACCTCCGGGTTTACCCCGGAGGTCCATTGGCTCAAACTTTGCTGGTGCTGGTTATGCTTTGCAACAAATTTGCAACTATTGCTCGGGTGGAACCTCCACTCTACGGGTGATTTAGTGATAATATACTCTCCACGTACTGTACGTAGGCTCTCCTTGCTGGTAGCAACAGTGTCTTTAAAAAAATAATCGTGTTACAAATCACCTTTGAAAAAAAATTCAGCACTCGGGAGTGTCGTGGCTCAGTGGGAAACTGTTGGACTTCTATGCTAGAGGTCCCGAGTTCGATCCCAGTCCGGGATGACCCACGTTGTGTCCTTGGCCAAGGCACTTTATCCCGGTTGCCTATAATGTACATGGGGGCACGATGACTCTTTGTACTAAGGCGTACTGCATGTTGATGGTGCACATGTCTTCAACCGCTGTAACCCTGCTTGAGCGGAGCTTGAACAGAGTTAGAATGTTGAGGAACTGACAGTTGCTCGTCAATGCTTGGTGGTTCTCTCCGCGTACTATGCCTTTCTCCACCCGTAAAACTGCCACAGTCACGATTAGTCACTGTGCATAGGTATGTGACCTTAAACACCAATAAATAAATAATTCAGCACTCAACCAGTTAATTGTAAATATACTGCTTTTGTTGATAGCCCAGAAAACTGGCCGTTCTCATGACGCGGCATTCCGCATTATAGCTATTAAATTCTGGGCTGATCTGAAAATTGAAGATCTCTTTGAAAAAGAAGACATCCAGTTCAATAACTCTTGCTTTGACATGGTCATATGTTCAGGCAGTTTGAGCTGCGGTATGATTCGCATAGCATTTTGCAATACAATTTCCAAATTTTGCTTTTCAGTAAATATCTGTCTGAAGTTAATTTTCATCAACAGCTCATCAATTTTAATTAATTTTCCCCAATGAATAGTAAATGGCTATTGAAAATTTTCTGAATAAATCAAGCCCTGTGAAGTAAGCAGGAATCTGTGGTTTCTTTGGTCCATTAATCTTCGTTGTCTCCAAACTGCAATCAATAGCTTGGGTCAATGGTCATTGCAACTTTTCTCAGGAGTGGTATCTTTGGAAAGGTAACCCATGTTGTAGTGTCAGCTTGAGTCATTAAGACTGCTAGTAGTGAATGGGTGCTCATTTTCCCATTTTGAAAAGCTACATCGGCATCAAAGTTATCGGCTATGAATTGAATCAAACCATCAGAGCAACAGGAAATCAAAGCCAGATTGCTATTCTCTGATGTCAAAACAGCGTCTAATTTCATGGAAGTGTAACAGTTCGTTGTAATTGCAAATAACACCGAAGTTGCTCATTGCTTTTACCAATTCTTTGGAGTTTCACACAATAACTGCCAACCCATCTGTAATGGAGGCAGGACACCTTTAATGATAGAAGTGACCATGTTGCAAATCAACAGAGCTGGTAGAGTATTATCAAGTTTGGAACCAAGAAAATCTGAGAGGTATTGGCTGGTACATGTATTCTCTGAAACAGTTTGTCTGTCCAACTTAGACATAACTGTTTTTATCTATTTCAATAGCCCCAACCTCTTTGGAAATCCTCTCCTTCGTGGTTTTCATGGCCACCAGAGCATCATCACCAATATCATTAACAACTCTTGAGCACAGAATCGACACATCTTCGCATTGCAAGTATTTATGATAGTTTAACCCTTTACCCAACGAATCGCCCGCATCCGCCGCGTAATATGCAAATTCAGCAGCTGAAAAAATATTTTTTGAAAAATTTCAACAAAACCATATCATGTGATCCCTCTTTGGAACGAGCTCATTGAGCTTGTTCCAAAGAGGGGTCACATGACAGGGTGTTGTTGAAATTTTTTGAAAAAAAAATAAAAAAAATGATATTTAAAATAATAAATTTTGAAATCGTCTGCGTTGTGTAAAGAGTTAAGGACAATCAGCTTTCAAGATATTTCTGTTCCCCCCATCCTGAATATACTTCTTGTAGATATTAACAGAGCTCCAACACAGGGAGCTGTCTTCCTTCAGGAAATCTACAACTGCCTGGAGAGGTTTCAGGCTTGGCAATTTCAGGAGAGCGATTTTTTAGCTCTCCTTACTGCCCTCCTGAAAGAATTAAGGAGAGCGAAAAATTGCCCTCCTAAATATTTTGGTCTGGGATGATTAAGATTACATGTATTATGCTCACATTAAATTTTTGTTGTAAAGCAAAAATGTAATTTAACTTCAAAGTCACATAACATCACGTAATTTCATTTTGAAAGTGGTTTAGTGGTAAAAGGTAATGGCTGCAACCATACCCAAATGCAGTTGCAATCATTTGAAGCAAAATGGGTCACAGCAATATTTTTTTTTTCTGTCAGTTTCAAGTTCAACAACTGACATCACAGTTTGAGGGGTAATTATTCAAGGAATATTGACACTATAATATACTACCATTACTACTATCCTGTCACTTGAAGCACTTGCACCAGGATATGACTGTAGATTCAAGCAGACCTGTTGTCCAAGAAAGTCATATGCCTACCACTACCACCTTCAACCCCCCTTGGGGGGTTGAAGGTGGTAGTGGTAGGTGTATGACTTTCTTGGACAACAGGTCTGGGTACACACACAGGTCTTGTCAAGTGTGTGTTCGGTTGTTGAGTGAGACATCTAGATGTCTAAGAGATTTCGCTTTACCTTAGTAAAGTTAATAAAATCACTGATGTAGTCTGTTGGTTTCAGTTTCAATGAGTTCGTTCCACTGGATACTTAAAATGCTGTGTAAAGCTAATTGCTCTCCTAAGCTGATTGAGGAGAGCGATTTTTTGCCCTCCTGCATTTTTCAGAATGCCAGGCCTGAGGTTTTTCGATGTCAGGCAATGATGCAGATTTACCTAAAGCATTTGCTTCTGCATGTACCGTTCGTTCTCCCATGAAGGCCTGACGGCAATCAGAATGGTATTAAAAGTCAGCTACATACAAGTCACTGAAGGTCCTAATGAGGCAAACTTGGACCTCTTCTGACCATTTGCCACCATGTCCGTCACATTTGCAGTGGATGGCATCTTTTGGAGACAAATTACCATCCGAATATCTTATTTGTCTGAAAATATATGCTGGCCTCTACCTGGAGGGATGTCATGGGTCTTTATCCATGTTGTACTCATCTCTGCAAAACAAGCAAACAAACAAGCGGAACAATATGTTATTGGCACATCTAGTCATATACTCTGGTGGAGTCTCCTCATATTGTGCCGTGCTGTTACCACGCTTTCATAATACTTCTTTCACTGTTCAAGGGTCCCTTATTTATCGATGCAATCCCCGTGGGCATCTAAAGCAATGTTGCTATGGCTCTGAAAGCGTGGTCGCAATGCGTTATTTAGATCATCACCATAATTCTCATGTATCCAAAAAGCTACAAAATTTATGATATACATTTTACCTCTCCCTCTTTTATCTTTTTGGCTGTGATGTTTTTTGGGGCGTAATACAGTTGATGTACCGTATTTACTCTATGTATTAGGACAGCTAAAAATAATTATTTTCACAGGTGTCCCAATTCTTAGAAAATGGGGAAAGAACACAGCCTGGTCTTGATTTGATGCTGAATAAAGTTGTGTGTGATTCTTTTTCCATCACTATATATGAAAATCGCCATCCAATTTTTTTTTATTTTTCATTTTTTGCTTTCAAAACATAGCTTATGATCCCTCATTGGAACGAGCGCATTGCTGCGCTCGTTCCAATGAGGGATCATAAGTTATGTTTTGGAAGCAAAAAATGAAAATTTTCAGTTACTCAAGAATTTTTTTATGAGTGTTTTCTGCTACTAGCGATGGACCAACTGGAAACAAATCTCCTGAATGTCCCAAACTTTGGAGCATAAAAAAAATATATATATATAGTTTTCTAGAAAAAAAGTGTGTCCCAAATTATAGAGTGTCCCAATACATAGAGTAAATACGGTAATCTTAATCCAGGATATCTGAACCTGCAAAACTAGGAAAAAAACTACACGAAAACACACATTAGTGAAAAATCAGGGTTTGACGACCAGACTATGAGGACTCCATTTGGAAATTTGTTTTGGAGGAGAAGAATTATGAACAGAATAAGAGATATTCCCTTTGAATTGAACTAAGTACATTAACTGGTTGAGTGCTAGAAGCCCCTATCAGGGATTCCAGAAAAATGAGGATACCAGAGCAATTGCTGACATTTTCCTTGCTCATATTTGATATTCAGTCAAAAGCAAATAATATTTTGTTTATATAAATTAGTTTTATGACAGATTATTACAGAGTGCCCATGGGTACTCTCCAATAATTTGTAATAAAACAATTTTTGAATTACAAATTCAGACCACCAAAAGTAATCTAGCCCTCAACCAATTAATTCAGAAACTAATTTTATTACATGGGTTAGGTGGGTAATGTTGGTTTTCTGAGGGCTTTTGTGACCTTAAACACCAATAAATAAATAATCCGAGGGCTTTTGACCTCCCAGTTCAGAACAACAATTATGGATTAAGTTTTGATGTTGGGAAATTTTGGGTTGGGAATTGGGAAAAGGATTCCATATATATTCGGCCCCCTTAAACACCTGAAAGAATCCATAAGTTTAAGAGTTTGTTTGTCAAAGTAGGATAAAGTTAAGTACTTTGACGTTTAACACCTCTCATTAGAGAATTAAAGAAAGCCTATGGTACATGTACATGTAAAAGCTTTCCAATCAAAGTGAGATGATTGTTGTTAGACTACGGGGTGGACAATCACCTCTTGAACCTTTTTTGCAAACCAATGCACTCGTTTTCCAATTCAAAATGACAGGTTTGAATTCAACTACTGAATAATTTACCACTTATTTTCATCCCTTCTGTACAAGTCTGTGCAGTTTGGCTAATTAGCAAAATGAATTATTCTAAGGAGGGCTATATGTACCATCAGTACATGTCATACATTTGTACTAGGCTCTGTCAGTCAAATCACTCAACATTAGACACATTGCTGTTGATTGTGTACCTGCCTAATAGTTAGAGAAGAGAAAAAAACTTCCATATAGCTTCTAAACATATCCTTGACACCTGTCAGTGTGTCATTCTTCAAAACAAACCTAACAACTCCTCTACTGTAAGCTGTTCCATATTTCACCAACAGATATCTCTTCCTTAATGCAAATTGTCTGACAATTAGATACCTGTATTAACTAGGTAATGTGTACTCATACATTATACAGCTGCAGGCACAACAAAATGCATGGAAAGTGTCAATACCCCTTGAAGCTATGAAGTAAAGAAAAAAATGCCACTGTACACGCATGTGCTTGCCACCCATTGCAACAGGGGTAGAAATATTAGGTATTTTTTAGGTTTCTCATCCATATCATGTTCATACAGGCATCATTCCAAGTGCCAGTGCAAATCTGAACCTTTTTCCATTCCAATCATGACAAATCCAAATTCTTCTCTCTAAAAGTTTTTTCTATGCAGAATATCACACTGAGTGTTGTCAGTATGCATTATATGCCATATTTATTGAATATGAATGTTTTGAGAGGAAAGAATTTTCATGACTGGCATTCCCAGGTTAAGGAAAAAGATGCACACACATGCCATGATATCTTTCCCCAACTCAAAAGTTTTTTTCACAACACATATGTCAATATGCATAACACATGTACATGTATGGGGCTGTGCTATGTACAATCTAAAAAAGAATTTTTTTGGGGGTACTATTAAAATAGCCTGTGTCTGTGTTTCCATCTGTGCATGCATCCGTCCTACTTTGGTTTCCCAATTATAACTTTAGTTATATTTGGCCAAATCAAATGAAATTTGATATGTAGGTGTATCAACATAAAATACAGGCCAAGTTCCAATCGGAGTGCGGTCTGACAATTTTTGCCCGAGTTATGCCCCTTTTTCAACATAAAAAATTCATTTTTTTCGAATGCAGGAGAAGTCGGCCCCAAACGAAGTCGGCCCCCAGGAGAACTCGGCCCAAAACAAAGTCGGCCCACAAGAGAAGTCGGCCCATAAGAGAAGTCGGCCCCAAACGAAGTCGGCTCATAGGAGAACTCGGCCCAAAACAAAGTCGGCCCACAAGAGAAGTCGGCCCATGAGAGAAGTTGGCCCCAAACAAAGTCACCCTAGGAGAACTCGGCCCAAAACAAAGTCGGCCCATAAGAGAAGTCGGCCCATGAGAGAAGTCGGCCCCACCCTTATAAAAAGGATTGCTAAGTCAGCCAGATACAATAACATATGAAATTATTTCCAACGGTTCACAACGGTCAGGCAAACTTTTAATAGACAGTCACGGCTACTCATACACTAAGAAATCAGGCCGTCCAATATGGCGCTGCTCTGTCAGAAATAAGAACAATACATGTAAAGCTACTGTGAAAGAACTTAGGGAGAACTTTACACCTGGGCCACAAAGCCACAACCATCCAGGTCAACCTGGGTTGGCTTCAAAAATTAAAATTGTCAAGAAAGTTCACCATCTTGCTAAGGGTGATATATTTCGTTCTGCAACTTCACTAGTCGAGGATGTGTTTGCGACAGACATTCAACTTGAGAAACCAACAACTAGTCGACCGAAACTGTTGAATCTAGCACGCAGCTTTCATTGGGGTCATGCACTTTGGAGAAAAGTCCAGGACCTAGGCCTAGCGGTGGCCTATCGTTCTAGTGGACCAGTTCATGAATACATAAAAAAACCTGTTTGCCCTTCCATATATACCAAATGAATATATAGAGCCTACGTTTCATCAAATACAATGTTGCACCACCGACCAATTGAGACCACTAACTGAATACATCCAAAATACATGGCTCTCTGAGAGTCCCTGGTCTTCGTCCAACTGGTCAGATTGTCCAAGAAGAGAAACTTAGACGGATTCAAAGGAAACAAATTATGCAGGGCAAGCTCTTTCAACTCTGGCGACTTTACCGTCACGACGAACTAACAACTAGTCAACTTTTAAAAAGGGTGGCCAACTTAACTGCTCCTACTACTCTGTAAATAGGTAAAGAGTGATTTTTTATACATCAGTGTAGGTCAGTGTATTGTAATTGCTGTAAATTAGTTCTGTTTGCAGTAAAATAATGTCTTTTTATCACTGATAATACCACTACGTAACATCAGTTCCTAGAAAGCCCTGTGGGCGTTCTAGGAATTAATATTAAGTACTGGTATTTTCAATGATAAAAAAACAAGACTGCTTTTTTTCATACATCTCAAATTGTGAAGTATATATGTCACTATTTTATTTCATCAAATGACTGATACCGGGTCCCTGTGATCAGACTTTTTGCCCTAAACCATCGGATGTTAACCTTTAGTTTGTGGGGCCTACTTCTCCCAAATTGTCTGGGTCGACTTCCTAGGGGCAGATTTCTCTTGTACTTCATGGGGGCGACTTCTCTCATGGGCCGACTTCTCTCAAATTGTCTGGGCCGACTTCTCCTAGGGGCCGACTTCTCCTGTAGTTTGTGGGGCCGACTTCTCTCATGGGCCGACTTCTCCGAAATTGTCTGGGCCGACTTCTCCTGGGGCCGACTTCTCCTGTAGTTTGTGGGGCCGACTTCTCTCATGGGCCGACTTCTCCGAAATTGTCTGGGCCGACTTCTCCGGGGCCGAGTTCGCAATGGGCCGACTTCTCCTGCTCCCATTTTTTTTCTGGTTTCCTGATGATAACTTCATAATTAACTTAATAATTTCCTGATGATAACTTCAGGTTCGAATCGGGTGTGGTTTGGTAATGTTTGCCAGAGTTATGCCCCTTTTTCGACTTCAAAAATTAATTTTTTGGGGGGGGGGTGGGGGGGGGGGGTGGGGGTTGGTTTCCTGATGATAACTTCACTTATAGCTGGCCAAATCAAATGAAATTTGATATTTAGGTATATCAACATAAAATTGGTATGTAGGTGTGTCAACATAATTTAGTATAATTTTGATAGGCAGTTGGTGCCAAAGGAAATTTGTGTCTGTGACTGAAACATCTCTCTGAGGCAGAGTGCTGTGTGGTTTAGTATAGTTTAGCCAGGTGGTTGGTGTCAAAGGAAAGTTTGCATGGACTTGGAGCCCCACTATACCATTTGCAATAAACATATAACCAACGTCATTTTATTTTTGATTCTACAGTACTCGGGGAAATTTGAAAAGCATACGTTATCGCTGGTTTCCATTGAAGTGTAGTATATGGAATTGAGTGATGCAATCTACTGATACTAAAAAAAAAATTTGTGAAAATTAAATTTTAATGATGCCTATGCCCAGAGATTGGTGGTATGTGGGGGAGACATGCATGCAACAATAGTGACAATCCCTGCCTCCCCCCACCCAATTTTTCAAACAAAAATCTTGGGAGTGCTGTCAAAACTCATGCCTTATATGCGCTGTTTCAAACATACTAATGTGGGTTTTGATGGTGTGCCTACAAGTTGAAATATTTCAGAGAGAACAATTTTCTTCACAATATGGGGAGCGCGGTGGCTCAGTAGGTAGAGGTGCAAGCTGCAAGCCGAGAGGTCCTCGGTTCGAATCCCACCTGTGGCAACCACGTTGTGTCCTTGGGCAAGACACTTCATCTCTATTGCCCGCGTGGGGGCACCGTGGCATTGTGTACTAAGGCGTACTACACGTCGATGGTGCACTTGTCTTCAACCTGTGCTAACCCTGCTTGTGTGGAGTTCGTATGTTGGGGAGCTGACAGTTGCTCGCCATTGCTCAGTGGTTCTCTCCGGGTACTCCGGCTTCCTCCACCCGTAAAACTGTCCCGGTCGTGATTAGCCATTGTGCATAAATATGTGACCTTAAACACCAATAAATAAATAAATAAATCTTCACAATATGTACATGTATCTCCAACCATGACCAACAAATTGCTCAAAATGTTGTGCATTTGTTGATTCATTATATCATAAAAAGCTGCAATATCAAGTTTCGAAAAGAAAATTATGATGATTTTCTGGAAACCTCCCAAAATTCAGGTGGAAGATATGCGAGGGGAAGGGGAGATAAACTGTTACACAGGTTCAGATTGAAAGGTGCTATATCAGCTGAAAGATTTGCGAGGGGCAGGGGAGATAGCTTGTTACACCAGCTATACAGTACAGCTGCCGTGGGCTGGTCACTTTCCATGGGTGTGCAGTCTTTCCGCAGATGCAATAATATTAGATTCCAAACACTAATTATAGGAATAATCATCAAAAATTTAATTAATGAAGCACCAGGTGCAACACAGTGCTTCATTAATTAAAATTTTTCTAGTGGTTATTGCAATTACCTGATAAACGCATGCGTTGACATCAGTGCCCACGCATGGATTAGGACCAGTCTATGGCGACTGTACTGTAAGCCTATATATCGCAGTACCACCCACCTATACATGTACATGTATAGTGTACATTCAGTACATTGAGATAGCCGATTTTTATATCATTCAGTTTTTGCCTAGGATTTACAGTACATGGAGAGTGTATTATCACTAAATCACACACAGAGTGGAGATTCCACCCAAGCAATAATTGCAAATTTGTTGCAAAGCATAACAAGCACAGGCAAAGTTTCAACCAATGGACCTCCGGGTTAAACCCGGAGGTCCATTGGCTGAAACATCGCTTGTGCTTTTTGTCCATATGTGTAAAATTTGAAAGTTATAGATTGGGTGATACAATTAAAACTAGAAGTCCTGTCATGAACTGTGCTCTTATCTAGGCTTAATTGCACGTAGGAATTGAGCGCAATTGCCATATCGAATGGCATCCAAAGCACGGCAGGTTCTCCTGGTTACTCACAGCAAACACAGGCAATGTTTCTGCCAATGGACGCCCAGAGGTCCATTGGCTGAAACATTGCTTGTGCACAGGCCATATGTACAGAATTTGATAGCCTTACTATGGTCATAACGAGTAGATTAACGTGCAGATCGACATGCTATTTGTGCACATTTCATGACAGGACTTCTAGTTTTAACTGTAACTCCACTCCACGGGTGATTTAGTAACAATCCACTCTCCACGCACTGTACATGTGGTTAACTGTATTCATTTTCTATTACAGATTCCCCATACTTGTTGTTTGCCAATAGAAGAGATCTTCGGCTGATAGACGCCCAGAATGCCAAAGCAAACTCTACGATTGTTGTGTCTGGGCTGGATGATGCCGCAGCTGTGGATTTCTACTATGAGGAGAATTCAGTGTTCTGGACGGACGTTACTCTCCAGATGATTAAACGAACTTACCTCAATGGTTCTCAAATTAGTATTGATGTGATAACAAGAGGGCTTGTCTCGCCAGATGGGCTGGCATGTGATTGGTTGGGTAAAAAACTGTACTGGACCGATTCAGAAACGAATCGAATTGAAGTGAGTAATCTAGATGGCAGCTATAGGAAAGTTTTATTCTATGAAGATTTGGATCAGCCAAGAGCAATTGTTTTGGATCCATTGAATGGGTGTGTATAGATTTTGTAATTAAAAGTTCTTTCTTCTTGATTTTCACCCATCTTCAACATAATTTACCCATTGAGACTTTAATTATCCTGATGTTCAAATGTCACTGGAAATTCAGTTTCTTCAACGTTTTTCAAAATGCGACGTGCAATGTCGGAAAGTACAAATAAGATATTTTTTACATTTTTGATTATCTGTTTCAGGGCTAGATTATTTTTTGTGATCTGAATTTGTTATTCAGAACTTGTTTTATTACAAATTATTGAAGAGTGCCCACATGCACTCCAATAATTTGTAATAAAACAATTTTATATAAACCAAATATCATTTGTGTTTGACTGAATATGAAATATAAGCAAGGAGAATGTTGGCTTTTGCTCTGGTATCCTCATTTTTTGAAAGCCCTGATAGTGGTTTCTAGCACTCAGCCAGTTAAGAAGTCTTGACAGCAGGATTATATTAGTATTTTAAGCTGCGATAACATTTGGCTCAACGGTTGTCAATGAGCTCTATTCGGGAGAAAATAGGAATTTGAGGTTAAAACTTTAAAAAATCGAAAAATAATAACAAAACAAATGACAAAGTATCAACGTTCTGTTTGATTTCGTATGTAATAACACGTAAAAAGTATCAAAGGGTTAAATTAAACAAAAGATTTTGTATGTAATAACACGTACAAAAGTATCAAAGGGTTAGGAGACAATAGATTTTTCCCAAATAACCACAAATTTGAATTTATTGTCTCCAAAACATAGGTTATGACCCGTCATTTGAACAAGCTTGACTGCACTCCCCATTGAGATTAGAAATACAGCAAGCTTTGGCGACTACAATGTATGATCCATTATTTCTATATCAGAGATCAGTGTTTAATTCATGTTCAGGGTTCCTGTGGGTCCTTGGATTCAAGGAATGGCCTTGAATTTGACTAAGGGTCATTTAAGGCCTTAAAATTCTGGAAAATGTGCCAGGAGGACTTGAAAAGCCTAGAATATTTGTGAAATAAAAAATGCTAACAAAGCATGTAATCATAACTATAGAGTTTTTGAAGGCATAGTCCTATCTAGGACCCTTTCGGGGCACGGTGGCTCAGTGGTAGACTGTTGGACTTCTATGCTAGAGATCCCGAGTTCGATCCCCGTCTGGGATGACCCGTGTTATGTCCTTGGCCAAGGCACTTTATCCCGGTTGCCTACATGGGTGCATGATTATTCCGTGTACTAAGGCGTGCTGCACATCGATAGTGCACATGTCTTCAACCGCTGTAACCCTGCTTGAGTGGAGCTTGAACAGAGTTAGAATGTTGAAGAGCTGACGGTTGCTCGTCGATGCTTGGTGATTCTCTCCGGGTACTCTGGCTTTCTCTGCCCGTAAAAGTGTCACGGTCACGATTAGCCATTGTGCATAAGTATATGACCTTAAACACCAATTAAAGTAAAATAAATAACTCTAGGACCCTCAGGTCATTACCCCCTTCTCTCACTTCCCTTGAAGGGAAGTGGGAGGAGGTAATGTCCGGGGGTCCTAGTTAGGACTAGTAAAGGCAAGCCTTGAAAATCCTTGAATTTGACGATTGTATGGCCTTGAAAAGTTCTGAAATATGTCATGAAACTGCCTTGAATGGCTTAGAATTTTTTCAGTCCTTGCCTGCAGGAACCCTGAAGTTTGTAATGGCTGATTAGAAGAGAACATTGCCATCACAGTTTGTTTATTTGGGTCATCTGTCCGTCAACAATTCAATACGGCTCAGGCTAGAGGCCGTATTTATGAACCAATCTTCATGAAACTTTTTGGGTACCTTTGTTATCACCTTGGGATGAGAACGAGTGTTTTTGGGTGTGGTCTGAAATTCAAGATGGCTGCCGGCAGCCATCTTGTCCCAGAATTAGTGCAATCAGTTTTTTGTACAGAACTTCTGTATGAAAGTTCTGATTTGAATACATTTTTGTATGAATGTTTAGTAACAGGGAATACATCACATATAATACAGGGTTTATTCTCGTGCAGAAACTATGCAAATTAGATAAACTTTGATTTATTCAGTGCTACTTATACACAGTAAGTGCATATGTCAATACGGCTCAGGCTAGAGGCTGTATTTATGAACCGATCTTCATGAAACTTCTTGGGCAGAGACCAGCTGACCAGGCGACTGGGGCAAAAAAGTCGCCTTGGATTGCATAGCTTCGCTCTGACTTCACTAAAAAGCGAAATCGTGTCGCCCTGTAATTTGGAAATTTCCAATTGACCTACCTTGAAATTAGGTGAATTCACGTAGAATTTGCAAAGTAATTACCATCTGAAAAGAGTATTATTGCTAGGGTTAATTGTTATTGTGATTAATTTTCATAGTAACTAAAAATAAAATCAGCATCTAAAAACAATGCCTGATTAATAATGTAATCGCGAAGCGTCTTGGCTGCATTGAAATTAGGTGACAAGTTAAGACAAGATTTTCTATTTAAGTTATCTTTAAAATAAGTATTTTTCACACTCAGAATTTTTTTTCTGGGGAGCAGTTTTTCATAAAACAACACTTTTTTGTAAAAGCTGAACTTTAATTCTAATCTGGATTTTATTTTTGTGCAAGACGTTTTGAAAACCAAAACAGTATATCGACCTACTTTTTACTCACTCTGGACCAATAAATGGACACACTTGGATTGTTTAATTCAAGGCTGATCTGTCTCTTCTAAAAGTAAATGCCCATTTGAATTGAAAACTTTTCTTTTTATAAATAAATTAATACAGAGAGACATGTTTTTTTCTCGTAAACAATTCTTTGTACAAATAAATTTACACATAGAGATGTGTTATTGCCCAATTGTAGTGATTAGATTTATTTTTCTGAGAGATGAAAATATAATATACCGGTAGATCATGGGAATGCAGAATCATCACTCTACATTTTTTTCTCACTTCTCCCTGTTTCATCTGACTTCTCCCTAAAGTCAGTGGAGGGAGAAGTGACTTCTCCTTCAAATTACCCTCTAGGCTGGTCCCTATTCTTGGGTACCTTTGTTATCACCTTTGGACAAGAACGAGTGTTTTGGGGTGCGGTCCTCCCCGCGGGAACCCCGGGAAGTGAAGCATTGCTTGTTCACTGCGGTAAACAGGCTCTGTTTTGCTGGTAAAATAGGACCCAGTCACCAATGCTTGGGAGGTGCAAACCCTCTCTAAATTGGGCAACATGGCTTATTAACGCTCACCCCTGGTCTTGAGTTGATACTCATGTTGTGGTCATGATTAGCCATTGT
This sequence comes from Pictodentalium vernedei, assembly GCA_031216915.1. Classification (NCBI taxonomy): domain Eukaryota; kingdom Metazoa; phylum Mollusca; class Scaphopoda; order Dentaliida; family Dentaliidae; genus Pictodentalium; species Pictodentalium vernedei. The sequence continues at coordinate 364,663,038 of CM062289.1, forward strand.
GCAAAAATATGTGACCTTAAACACCAATAAATAATATGGGATGCGGTCCAAAATTCAAGATGGCGAAATTAGGTTCAATTAGTTTTTTGTACAGAACTTCTATATGAAGGTTCTGATTTGAATAAATTTTTGGATGAATGTTTAGTAACATGGAATGCATCACATATAATACAGGTTTTTTCTCGTGCATACATTATGCAAATTAGATGAGCTTTGATTTATTCAGTGCTACTTATACACAGTTAGTACATGTACACATGTCAATACGACTCTGGCTAGAGGCTGTATTTATGAACCGATTCTCAAGAAACTTCTTGGGTACCTTTGTTATCACCCTGGGACGAGAACGAGTGTTTTTGGGTGCGGTCCAAAATTTCAAGATGTCCACCGGCAGCCAATTAGACAAACTTTGATTTATTCAGTGCTACTTATGTACAGTAAGTGCACATTTCAATACGGCTCTGGCTAGAGGCATCTAACTGTCACCCACCTTTACAATTCTTTACCTGTACATTTGTTACAGGCTATGGTCAGTATTTATGTACAAACCTTTACAATACGTTACATGTACCTTTGTAATCACGTCATTACCTAGATGTGTGCCATTGCTGTGTCACATACTATACATGTACATGTCTTACACAAGTTGAACTGCAGTGTCATTGACACTTTCATTTTGAAAGGTCTGATTGTGGCTTCTAGTGTTGAAATGATTAGTGATTTTCACGAACGACTAGTCGCCAGCAGTAATCGATTACTAATCAACTAGTCGAAACCCCCATGTTATTGTTATCGAACACATGTACCACCGTTCTTCCCTGGTTAAAACTAACAGTAACACTTGCAATGAAACAATGGCAAGTGAAGCTTTCAAAGTCCCCAAAACCTCTTTCAATGAAACAATGGCAAGTGAAGTTTTCAAAGTCCCCAAAACCTCTTTCAGTTTCAAGAGAGAATTAATGTTGGTAGCTTCTGTTTAAAATCATTTTTTCTCAATATAGCCACTGATATTTTAATAGAATAAATCAATATTTAGGTTTTTTTTTTTATTTGTTCCATCCCATTGAATGTCAACAAAAGGAAGTGCTCTTTACGCATGCGTGATGCACATCCCCTGTCAAAAATTAAGCACAGTTAACGCCCACAGCAGTCATCAGTCTGTTAACAGTTGTACACAGAACACTCCCACACAACTTCTCGTATTATGACTTCACCTCTCGTCTGTCCATAATTATGCATACATTGAACACGCCTACTAATTTCCATATTGTCTGCTTTGAAAATCATCACCTGACTTGATTGGGTTTCCTCGTAACTCAGTTGCAGTTCGAGGAAAAGCTAGTTTCACTTTCAATTTCCCGGAAACTCGCCGATTTCCAGGAATTTGTCCGTATTTACAAAATGAAAATAAAAAGCACATGGATTTTGTAATTGGTTCTTTAGTACTGATAACAAATTGTTCCAAATACGAACTTGAATGTGTTCTTCCATAATTTCTCTTTGATATTTCTGTAAGACATTTTGAACTTACCAGTACCAGGTGAACAAATTGATGTCCGTAGGTGGCCTAATTTTCCTGCAGTCCGCTCCCTTGAGAATAAGCTCACCCATATACTTTTCCCTGTTTATTTTCCCTGTTTACTTCACCAAATCGTCAATGCCTGGATTCGCCCTTGTGGTAAAATAATGTTATTGTAACATTATTGATAGACCGTATAATGAATGTTTCAATGCATAAGGCAAATTTCTTTTTGATGCTTGTCAATTGCGTTGTTTGTTTATGCCAAGTCTGAGTTGTTTGAATCTTTATAATGCAGATCAAGTTCAGTTGTGTTAATTTTGGAAGCTGTCAGTTTATCTGCGCGTCAAATTTAGCGCCACTTGTCTGTTTTTTAGAGCCAAATTGTAGTCTTTTCCAACTTCTTAGTGCCAATGGTGCATTGGCACTCTTGTAGGATGGTCCCTGCCAGTACAGTAATATCATAGAAGCATGTATTTTATTTTTATATCAATTAAAAAGTGTGGGCGACTTGGGTGAGGGACAGAATGCTTGCATGAAGTAACAGCATCTTTGAAGTTGTACATCAAAGTATTTTTCTTTACACGTGCCAGTGATTAGGTTAGGTGAAATCAGTGCTTGTAATGCTGCTGAAATCCAAGTTGTAACATTATCGGCATCAACAAACGTCAATGATTGTATTGATAATCACTTCTCAATACATTTTAAAATAGGTCCACCACGAAGCAGAAACGTCTCATGTTTGTAATCATTAACCCCTAATATTGGCATTTTACGACTTCATCTTTGAGTTTCCCGACTAGTCGACTGGCTGATTTGAGAGTCGATTTTTTCCGAAAATCGAATCGACTTCGACTAGTCGACTAATCGTTTCAATACTAGTTTCTTCTAGCAATCGATCAGTTAAAAAACTCATTATTATTTTTGATCTCCATTTTAGTTGTCCTATATTGATTTTGTGTTGATGTGTGATCGCTGTAACCAAAAAAACAAACTATCAGCGAGATCAACATGGAAGCTCTAGTATTTAATTTTAGGCTCTCACAATTGGATTTTAGGCATTGGTGGCCATTCCATCAGGAATAAAAAACTGCCCTCCCTCATTCATTTAAAAAAAAAATGCCTGAGAATCAATAATTTAATTTTGTTTGCCCTTTACAATTGACTTTCAACGGCAAGGGTCATATTGTGCCAGAGAGTTTACAGGGGGTGGGGGAGGGAGAAGTCCAGAGTATCCGGAGAAAAAATTCCCGGGTTGCGGCGAGCCAGGGTCAGACTCTACAACTTACTAACCCAGCACAAGCAGAGTTAGCAGCAGTTGATGGCAAGTGCACCATCAACGTACAGTACTCCTTAATACACAGGGTCACCCATGTAGGCAATCAATTTAACCCTTAGGGCCTAATTCTGAATGTGATCACATTTTATGCAACAGAACAAGTGCCTCTACATGTAGTCTTTGGGTTAACTCACAAGTTACATTCTGAGCACCTTGGTAGTTGTTTTAAGGCATGTCTTGGCTGCCTACTAGTATATAGGTAAATTAAACTGACTTACAAAATCCGAGAGGACCTAATGTTCTAGATCAGGACATGTTTTAATTGAAGCTACTGGGAAGATTTTACATAACAGGGCCCATGCAGGACGAACTGCCAAACCCGCAACTGTATTTACTTAATTACATGCAAAATATGTAAAACATAGTATGTTGGCGAAACTCAACGCCACTTTAAACTCTGCATCAAAGAACAGATAGTCGATATTCAACACAAATGAGAAACATCTGTAGCCATACACTTTAACAACCACATGAACAGAATCACAGACCTTCAGTATCGTATTATACAAGTATTTAACTCTGACCTGGATCATCCTAACACAACCTAGAAATGCCGTCACACTGCAATCAACTGGATTTTTTAATTAAAAATGCTCGAACCATTTGGCCTGAACAGGAAGGACTTTTAATTAAGTGTTTTCATATTGCCTATGTAGGCAGCCAAGACTTGCCAAAAAAACAGCAGCGAAGTCACTGGATATAGACTGTAGCAAAAATATGTAAAAATCTCTCGCATTAAGTGTCTTGCCGAAGTACACACTACGCAGCACATGTCATGAGTCAGTTTTTAAACTGTCAACCTTTTAAAGGTTTAAACAGGGTTCCCAATATGCCCAGGATTCAAGGAACAACCATGAATTTTACTATGGGTCACTGAAGGCCTTGAAATCCTGGAAAATGTGTCAGCGGGCCCTGAAAAGCCTTGAATATTCATGAAATAAAAATGCTGGCTAAGCATGTACACATAACTATATAGTTCTATATACCAGAGTTCGTCGAGGTATAGTCCCAGCTGAGACACCCCAGTCATTACCCCCTCTTTCCACTTCCCTTCAAGGGAAGTTGGAGGATGGGGTATTTAGTGGGGTATCCTAGTAAGGACAAGTGAAGACAGCCCTTGAAAATCCTTGAAAAATGCCGAAATATGTCTAGAAACAGGCCTTAAAATTTGTCTTGATTCACGAGAATCAGTTTCAATTCTCGCGAGCTCCTGTTGCGAGAATCAATTTTCAGTTCTTAAATATTTTGAATTTGACAGTACTGTTATGTGAGTGCAACATTTACATATGCCATAGTAAAAGACAAATGTCATAGTTTTTTTCAGAGAGTTTTCCCTTTATGGGCCCATTTTCCATTTTGTTGATTTTCTCACACATGTGCACGTAGAACACATATTCCAACATACAGGCTTTTGGTGGTCTGGCTGATGGAAATTACAGTATCGTGGCAGTGGTGTTTAGTGAAGTCTTGGCTGCCTATATAGGCAGCCAAGACTTCACTAGACACCACTGCTAAGTGTAGTCTTTTTTACCTTATTATGAGGGGGCAAAGACAGACCATTCTCTTGGCTTGTTAAAGCCACCTTTAGAATCCTCGACAAGAATCAAATGAACATTTTGTGCAAATCTAAGTTGATTCTCATTGTTTCCCTTGCGAGAATCATTTGCGCAAATCGATTCAGATTCGCGCATGAATTTTAATCCCTGAGAAACAACAGCCTTCAATAGCCTTGAATTTCAGCAGTCCTTGTCTTCAGGAACCCTGTTGAAGATCTAACCAATGAGCCACAACCCTTCCTAACATCACGGGGATCAAAACTGAAGATGATGGTCGATGTAATATTTATGCTTTTTGATTCGTCAATCATTTTAGCTACACGAGCCGACCAACATGATACGCAGTAGCTTAAAGTAAAATTGGAGATGTGATACAGGGCTTATATTTTATATTAAATTTTGGGAGAATCTGTTTGGATTCTCACGGAAATGGTTGTGAGAATCCATGCCTACTACGAGTGTCCCAGGATCCCATGAGGCCACCATGGCTGGACCCCTGTCATATACTGATAACACATGTTAACCCTTTACCCAAACACAACTTCTTAATTTTTAAAAGATAAACTGAATTTGATAATTTATTAAAAAAATAAACAATATTTACCAATAAAACCATACAAATTTATTAAAAAAATAGACAATATTTACCAATAAAACCTTACAAAATAGAGCTGGTTCCAATTACTGCCATATTTGTACGATTTTATTGACGAAGTGTCAGGATATTTCAGGTCATGTTTGCCTTGTATTAGTTAATTTTCTGCTGCAATGTTAATTAAGGAGTTAAATTGGCTCAATTCTTTTCTTGTGAATCCTAGCAGAGGACCAGAGGTGCAGCAAGAATCTACATGTACATGGATTCACGCTGGCCCAGTTGTGCAAAAATTTGCTTGAATCGATACTCTGAACCTCAAGGGATCGTGGTTTCAAAGTGTTTAGTGCATTGGACTTCAAACTGAAAGGTTCACTGTTCAATCCTGATCTGTGGTAACTGCATTGTATCGTTGGTCAAGGCACTTACAGTACGTGGATAGTGGATTGTAACTAAATCACCTGTGGAGTGGAGTTATCACCCATGCTACATGTATAACTTTCAAATTTAGTACATATCGACACAACATAAGCAATGTTTCAGTCAATGGACCTCCTGGTTTAACCTGGAGGTCCATTGGCTGAAACTTTGCTTGGGCTGGTTATGCTTTGCAACAGATTTGAAATTATTGCTTGGGTGGATTCTCCACTCTGTGGTTGATTTAGTAATAATACACTCTCCACGTACTGTACAATGTAATCCAGATTGCACTTGTGGGGGCATGGAGTGGCTGTGTACTAAGTACTAAGGAGTACTGGACATCGATGGTGCACTTGCCTTCAAGGAATGCTAACCCTCTTGTGTGGAGTTAATACGTTCAGTAGTCTGAGGGTTGCTTGCCACTCCATAATGGTTTTTTCCAGGATTTCCAGCTTTCTCCAGCCCTAAAACTGTCAACCACGAGGAAGCCCTGACTGTCAAAAATTAAACCCCAATAAATAACTTAATACAGCCTCAACAAAATTGCTGGGACTGCGGTGGCTCACTAGGTACATGTAGTAGGGAGAGGTGTAGGCTGCATGTCGAGAGGTCCTCCTTTTCGAATCCCGCCTGCGGCAACCGTGTTGTGTCCTTGGGCAAGACACTTCACCCCTATTGCCCACGTGGGGGCACAGTGGCATTGTGTAGAAAGGCATGCTGCATGTTGATGGTGCACTTGTCTTCAACCAATGCTAACCCTGCCAGTGTGGAGTTGGTATGTTGGGTAGCTGACATTTGCTCACCGTTGTCCTGTGGGTCTCTCCGGGTACTCCGGCTTCCTCCACCTGTAAAACTTTCTTGGTCATGATTAGCCATTGTGCAGAAATATGTGAGTACTCGACAACATTCGTTTGTATACACACTACGGAATAGTTTCTGAGAATACTGATTTCCAATTCCTATAGTTTTGATCCCAGATTCGGTGAAATAATGGCTACGGTTAACCGGATATTATCCGGTTATAGCTTTCGGTTAGTCAGTTGTGAAAATGAGCCAACCTTTCCAGCCCAACCTTAAACACCAATAAATAAGTAAATAAATAATAACAAAATTGCTGTTGTTAAGAATATCATCAGGCCCAGGAATTCCATGTGAGATTTGTATGCATGTCAGTTGCATTCTCTCAGACCCAAGTATTTAAATTATTTAACCCTTTACCCAAAAAATCGCTTACATCTGCCCACGTAATATGCAAATTCAGCAGTAGAAAAAATATTATTTTTCAAAAAATTTCAACAAAACCATATCATGTGACCCCTCGTTGGAACGAGCTCATCGATATGGTTTTGAAATATTTTAAAACATTTGAAAAAATGAAATTTAAAATAATAAATTTTGATATCGTCTGCGTTGGGTAAAGGGTTAATGCAAGAGTTGCACAGATACATTATATTATTCTGCATATTTCTCATTATCTGAATCCACTAATACGCTCTGTTTCTATCTTGATCCTGATTACATGTACATTATCCCGATTTGGATATGCATATTATCTTCAATCATAGAATGGGTGGTCAATCGGTAATGGACCAGCAAAACGGCAGTGTCCATCCACATAATTTTCAAATTAAGGATGGTTTTGCTGAAATTTTTTGAAAAGATTAAAAAAAACAATTAAAATAATAAATTTTGATACACTGCACGTTGGGTAAAAAGTATTAAGAAGTCCCTACCTGTTTCTGAACTACTCTAACCACTAAAAAGTGATATCAGATTTCATTTGTATGGAGAGTGAAGGATGTTGTTTATTTGGCTGTAAACATAGAAGCCAACATAGAAGCCAACATTGTTTGGCTGCAGCTCATTTTTCTGGCTCCTGTGAATCTCAGATTTTGGGTTAAATTGAGTGAGACAGAGGATTTGAAATTGAATCTTGAATTCATTTTGTACCGTTGAAACTAGAAGTTCTGTGACTGTATTGTGCACTACATGTATTTTGAAGTACATGTGCAGTACATGGAGAGTGGATTGTAACTAAATCACCAGCAGAGTGGAATTATTACCCAAGCCAGGGTCCGACATAAGCCGTAACCTATAGGTTAGGTTATGGGGGAGGTTACTAAACTCGAGACCTATTATTAGGTTACGAGAGGAAACTGATTACCTTAATAATTTACCTTATATCTACACTACGGAAACCTACAGGTTACGGTATGCTAGGCACACCATAACATATTTTAAGGTTACGGTGTATGAAGCTTATATCAGTCCCTGCAAGCTATAACTTTCAAATTTTGGACATATCGACAAAAAAAACAAGCAATGTTTCAGCCAATGGATCTCTGGGTTTAACCCGGAGGTCCATTGGTTGTAAATTTGCTTGTGCTGGTTATGCTTTGCAACAAATTTGCAATTATTGCTTGGGTGGAATCTCCACTCTGTGAGTGATTTAGTGATAATCCACTCTCCACATGCTGTAATAGCCCACTGAGTAAGTGCACTTTTGTCCTTGTCAAACTGCATCATTAGCGAAACTTAATTCATGTAGAAAAACAACATGCCCAACTCTGTACAATTCTATACTAGTAAATAGAAATTATTTACATCATTCCTAACCTCTACTGGGATACTTCTGCATGTAATGACGTAAATAGATATTAAAATTTGGCTGCATATTCAGAATGAAGACAAGCCAGAAAATAGGCCAACTGTCATCTGCAAAATGAGGTCCCCAGAGGGTGAATTTAGTGATGTTACCCTGCACAGCAGAGTAGCATCACTAAATTTACCCTTTGTGAACCTCAATATGAATCATGGTCTCAAAACTAAACAGAAAGAGGTACCCAGAGGGTAAATTGGCCTGCTGTATGGGATAGCATCATCAAATTCACCCTCTGGGGACCTCATTCTGCAAATGTCAGACTGCTTATTTTCAGGCCTGAATGAAGATGGTGGATTACTACTGAATCGCAGAGCCATTTCTTCTCCACTCAAAAGTATTTATAATTGTTCATAACAGCACAAGAAGCACTTGCAAACTTTCATCATATGGACCACCGGGTTGCACCTGGTGGTCCATGTGATGGAAGTTTACAAGTGTTGATTGTGTTTCTATGAACTGCGGGCAAACCGAGAATATATTTAATTAGCTTGTGGGCAGATCGAGAATTTGTAAAAGTTCGGCAGCCAGCGAATCAAGACATCAGCTTTTATTCAACGGCAACTTGTCTGTTTGGGAGGGTCAATAAAAAAGGAAAATGAAACTTTTTGGGTAGGACTTTGAGAACATCTCAACGATTATAAAGTTTCAAGGTCATCATTGAGTGTCCAGTGATCTAGAGTTATAGCTTTTGATTGCACAGTTCTTGAAGTGAAGTCTTTACATGAGTGACAACTACATGTAGTATTCTGATAAGACAGGCAACTTATCTTGCTGGTTCTCACTCAGGGATTGAGGGCGGGGCGGGGGGGGGGGGGGAGCAGCTTGGCACAGGAGTCAAAACTTTGGGGACCTAGGTCTGACCCTAGAATCCTGGTCTCCTAAGCCAAGCCCAGCTCCCTGGCCCTGATCTCAGGATTTATGAGAATTTTAATTATGTTCTTTTTTTTCAGGTATATTTATTGGACTGACTGGGGGGAAACTGCAAAAATTGAGAAAGCTGGTATGGACGGTACATTAAACACAAGATCTGTGATAGTAACAGAGGATATTCATTGGCCAAATGGCCTGACTTTAGACTATGAAGATTCAAAAATATATTGGGCAGATGGAAAACTAGCTTTGATCCAGAGCTGTGATTTTGATGGTAAAAATCGTCGGATTGTCATAAAAGGGTCTCTACCTCATCCGTTTGCTCTCACTTTATTTCAAGAAGTGTTGTATTGGACGGACTGGGAATCACACTCCATTAATTCCTGCAATAAGGTCACTGGTGGTGATCGCAGAACCATTCATAGTGATATCTTCTCTCCTATGGATATTCATGTGTTTACTCCAAGACGACAACCAAAAGGTAGGTTCTTCCCTCAAAAGACTGTGTTTTCACTGTGTACCATTACTCTTGGTATCCAAATATAATTTGGTAATTAACACTTTACTCAATGCACACGATGCCAAAATTTGTTATTTTAATTATTGTTTTTCAAATAATAAAAAAAAAAATCCAACAAAACCATACGTTCCAATGGGGGGTGTCACATGACAGGGCTCCTGTGGGCCTTGAAGAACCTTGAGGTATCACAGCAGTAATTGTTTTCCCATAGGCGACCATTATAACGTTCAAGCAAAAAATATTATGATCGCATCACTTTAATTTTGGAATTCAAATATCTTTGTCAAGTATAACCCTTCCGACAACTTTTTCTGACCCGAAAACAGGGGGGGGTCATGCAACAAATAAGAGAGAAAACCTGACCGGAAGGGAAGTACCATTCACATGCACATATTTTTCAGGGAATTCCCAACAAAACCACACCAAAAATCGATTGTATTTTTTAGGTCCAAAATCATCAAATCACCCTCCATCCATCTGGAATATTCAACAATAATGCAAGATGTCATTAGAATGTTTCAAATGTTTATTGAAACAATATATTTTCCAAAGGCTGCTTATTGTTAGAGATTGCATCATTTCCGAGTGCAACATTTCAAGGTGGGTAACTCCAATTCAGATATTTACTGCTGCGATACCTTGAAAAGCGTTGAATTTGAAAATCAATTTTCAAGGTCCTGAAAGACCTTGAATTTCCCGCAAACTCCAAAAATGGCCTGGAAAATCCTTGAAAACGATTTTTCAAAATATAAAACCATCAAAATTTTCCTGAGATTATCCTACAACTTATTTCCACTGGTACTGTAATCACGATTTTTAGTCGACAACCTTGAAAAACCTTGAATTTTACTTCTATGATGCCTTGAAAAACCTTAAATATGGCATGGAAATGTCCTTGAAAAGCCTGGAATCCACTTACCCTGCATGATATGGTTTAAAATAGTTGAAATTTGAAATTTTTCCTTTCACTAACTCAATATGTAAATCACATTGGCAGATGTGGCTGCTTCATTAGGTAAAGGGTTTAAAAAAAAGTCTTGTTTCTCTGCCTCCTCCCTCGTCATTAAAATTCTGAAAAGTTTTTTCTGCAGAGCATGGTGGCTCAGTGGTTAGAACATAGTAATTTAACCCTTAAATGCCTATTTCCGACTTAAGAACAACTGCACTTAACATGCCATCATGAGGAGGTCCTGCTAACAACAGACATATTACCTATGCAGTGGTATCTAGTAAAGTCTTGGCTGCCTGTTAAGGCAGCCAAGACTTGACTAGAAATCACTGTTAAACCACTGCTTGTGTACAGGCTGTGGTCAAGTGTAAATTCAAGAAATCACGACCCAGGCCCTTAACCCTTTACCTAACGAATCGCCCACATCCGCCCATGTAATATGCAAATTCAGCAGTTGAAAAAATATTATTTTTCAAAAAATGTCAATAGAACCATATCATGTGACCCCTCGTTGGAACGAGCTCGTTCCAACGAGGGGTCACATGATATGGTTTTGTTAAAATTTTTTAAAAATTTGAAAAAATGATATTTAAAATAATAAATTTTGATATCGTCTGCGTTGGGTAAAGGGTTAATAATTAAATTGGAAAGTTGATTTGGACCATTGGTAATTGAGTTGTGTCATTGGGCAAGACCCTTGGTCCCGATTGCCCTCATGGGGCACAGTGGTGCTGTGTTACCAAGGTGTACTGCACTTTGATGGTGCACTTGCCTTCATCCACTGCTAACTCTGTGTGTGCAGAGTTAACCCTTTACCAAACCTGAAAAGCAGACGACACTTGCAAAAATAATTCTCGAATAACTAATTTTTTTCATTTTTTGTCTCAAAAACATAGGTTATGACCCCTCGTTGGAACGAGCTCGACGAGCTCGTTCCAACGAGGGGTCATAACCGATGTTTTTGAGACAAAAAATGAAAAAAATAATGAAAATTAATTGGCGATTTTTGAGAATAGCGCTGGCCGGTTTTGACCGTTACGTTGGGTAAAGGGTTAAGTTGAAATGTCTTGATAGTTGCTCACCACTGCTTGGTTGTTCTCTCAGAACTTCTCCCATGCATAAAACTGTCTGATATGATGTGACACTGTTTGTTGAAAGTGCCATTAAACCCCAATAAACAAACAATTTACAGAGACACATTTGGTTAAACCATGCCTTTTGATTAGTCATATTCACAGTGGTTAACGATATTCCAAAGTTAGACCAGGTATCCAAATTATGAAGTAGTACAGAGGAAATACTAAATAAAAATCAAGAAATTTTTTTATGTAATCAACATCTGGGAGATTTATTTATTGATGTCAATTGGAAATGGAAAACTTGATGTAATGCTCTAAATTTGATGTTCAGAAAAGAAACATATTAAATATCTTGTGACTTCAGATCTCTGCAACTTTGTATTAAACTGGCGGCCAGATTTGGTGACTTTGGACGAAAAACTGGATTCATACCCATCAGAATGATTTTTTAACACACACAAGGGGAAGAACTAAGTCCATGGTTGTACTGGTAAATCAAGTACCTTCTGTACCCTGAAAACTGCTGAATTTGACACATTATGTCAGGACTCTTTGAGATTATAGAGTAGAATCCTCTTAATTGAATATCCATTTTGCCAGTGAAAATTATTCAATTAACAGGAATATAGAATTAACAGGGAATAGGTCAGTTTCCTGTGTTCTGGAGGTAAACTGAGCATTTATTCTATTATATCTTGTTTGACAGAGCTCATAGAGCTCTGTCAAACAAGATATAATAGAATAAATGCATGTATTGGATGTAGTGAGGCCAAAAAGGTTGATAAATAAGGGGAATTTGGTGGGTGTCACAGTAATTTTTTCGACATATTACACAAATTTATATACAATTCAGGAGATTGCTCTACAACCCATATGCAATTAACAGATCAAATTTGTACTGAAGGTATGGTAAATGGTTTTGTGTTTGAAAATTATATTCAATTAACAGGGATATACAATTAAGAGATATCCAATTAAGTGGGATCCACTGTATTAATGTTTCCGGCTGCAATTTAACAATAAATCACCATCCAGTATCCACTTCCTGTAGTTCCATCCGTTGAGTAAATTACAGTTTCAAGCAATTAGGCAGAGAGTGCTGATAATTCTGTGACATGAACCCTCCAACCCCCCCCCCCCACCCCCCCCCCCCCCCCCCCCCAACCACCACCTCTTAAAAGTGTTGAGATACTCATGAAAGCACGAGCGATGATAGGGGATGAGGGAGGGAGAAGCTGCAAAAACTTTTGAAATCAGTTATTCAATGAAGACTTCTGGCGGCTTTTGGGATAAAAGAATCACGTTATTTTTTGACGGCAAAATGACAGTTTTTTTAGCAGCCTGTTGGAAATTCCAGACTTCAGTGAGTATCCAGTGACCAAGAGTTACAGCTTTTGACTGCACAATTCTAGAAGTGTTAACTTTATTATGTCAAGTTGATTTTGTAAAGTTATTACTTCAAGAATCATGCAGCCCCCTTTTTAACTGTTGACATAGGAGTCAGAACCAAGGTGCCCCCCCAATCCCCCCCCCCCCCCCCAAGTTCTGGGCCCCAGAGTTACTACCCCTGGCCCTGCTACTATCAAAGATTGAATTTGACTTGGTTATCTTGACAAAGTGTCATGTTCTGTTTGATTTTATAAATGAGTCAATTACAAGTTTTTATTTGATGCAAATTTATATACTGCAAAATAATCTTCCTTTAAGCAGGTTATGCATTGTTAACTGTACAATGAACCGAAATCCTAAACCGAGGTTTTAAAAAAAAAACAACAAAATCAACCTGAATTTTCAAAACTGCACAGCCAGCAAAATTTCCCAGTCTCAGTCCTCATTCAAATACAAATTTAATCCTTCTTTTACTCTTGAAGGCCTAATTTTTTGACTTTTCATCACTTTTTACTGCAACAAAACAGGTATCTCAACAGGCAGGTTTTAGCTTAACTTGACAAAGCCAAGATAAGCTATTACCATCATGCATGTGAAAGTCTGTGAGTCTGTTGACATTTTCTTTCGCACAGGCTACACCCCGTAGTTCTAGTTTGATCATCACAAAATTTCATATGCAGGTTCGGGTCATGTCTAGATGAGAACGTCCCCTTTTGGTCGCGATCGGTCAACCATGATGGCTATGAGAGCTCAAAACCCAAAAACCTTTACCGCAGTCTACCGGACGTCATATTTATGAAGGGATTTCATTGTAATTTGGCAGGATGACTTCATACAATGTCTAGATGAGAACGTCCCCTTTTGGACACCATTAGGCAACTGTGACGGCTACTGGGGTCCGAAGCCCGAAAACCTTTAGAACAGTCTACAGGTCATAATTATGAAGGGATTTCATTGTAGCTTGGTAGGATGACTCCAAATAATGTTTCGATGAGAACATCCCCTTTTGGTCACAATCGGTCATCAGTGATGGCTGTGAGAGCCCAAAACCAAAAAACCTTTAGCACAGTCTACAGGTCGTATTTATGAAGGGATGTCATTGTAACTTGGTAGGATGACTCTGCATAATGTCTAGATGGGAACGTCCCGTTTTGGTCGTGTCGGTCCACTGTGATGGCTACGTGTGCCTGGGGCCTGAAAACTTATAGCACAGTCTACAGGTTGTATTTATGAAGGATTTTATTGTAACTTGGTAGGATTACTCTGTATAATGTCCAGATGTGAATGTCCTATTTTGGCTGTGATCGGTCAACTGTGACAGCCGCACAGGCCCGTGACCAACATTTGTTTAGCACAGTCTACAGTTCATATTTATATATTTATGAAGCTATTTCATTGTAAATTGGAAGGATAACTTGGTATGATGTCTAGATGACTCTGTCATATTTTGTTCACGATCGGTCAACCGTTACTGCCACCTGGTCACTTGACTTAGATTCCTTTAGCACTGCTTCCGGGTTGTTTTTATTAGGAATTTTATTGTATCTTGGTAGGATAACTTGGTATGATATCTAGATGAGACTCTTATTTTGGTCATGACCGGTCAACTGTGACCGCCGAACTTTCACGTGACCTAGATTCCTTTAGCAAAGTCTACGAGTTATATTTATGAAGGGATTTCATTGTAACTTGGTAGGATGACTCGTTTTAGAATGATTTTACTGTAACTTGGTAACTTTGGTTGACATATATTAACTATTAGGGCCACATCAACCCAGGTCTTAATTCTTTGGTACGGTTTGCACTCAAATTATGCTTATTGAAAACATAGCATACATGTATAGGGAACAGAAATGAACATATTCCCAGTTATCACAATTCTTGTCTTATTTCATAATCCTTTCATAAACATTGAACGTTATCCTTTTCATCAAACACTACACACAGTCAAGTTAAGCTACAGTGTCATTGACACTTTCATTAGATACATTTGCAGGTGTCATCCCAAGAACCTTGTCAGATGCTTCTAGGCAAGTCTTGGCTGCCTATTTTGGCAGCCAAGACTTTCCTAGACACAACTGCACAGCCACAATGTCGACTGTTGAAGGGTAGCAATATGCATAAATATCTTCATTATTTAAAAGTATAAGAACAGTTTATTTAACCCTTTCCGCAACGCAGATGATATCAAAATTTTTTTTTAAATATCATTTTTTCAAATTTTCAAAAAATTTCAACAAAACCATATCATGTGACCCCTCGTTGGAACGAGCTCGATGAGCTCATTCCAACAAGGGGTCACATAATATGGTTTTGTTCAAATATTTTGAAAAATAATATTTTTTCAACTACTGAATTTGCATATTACGCGGGCAGATGCGGCCGATTTGTTGGGTAAAGGGTTAATAGAGATTACAGAGACTGATCATTATTTCATGCAACTGTTGGTTATAAAGCTTACTACAAGTACATGTACTTTTCATGGTCGTGCATTCACACTTCTGATCTCAGAGCGTGAAGACCTTGTTTACAACAATGGAAAACCTGGAATTGCCGGATCGTCTTAGGAAAGCCATCTCAGCTCTGGGCGTCTCTTGTCCCATCTCTTGGACTATCCAGGAAATGGGCAAGAGCGTTCATCTGAACCTGGAATTTAGAGTTGAAGAAGAGAACACCACAACACCACCCTCTTCGGGGAGAGGTAGTACCCTTGGCGAGAGGAACCCCTCTCCCACTGGTCCTCACCCGAATAGGCATGGAGGCCCTGAGAAGAGGACAAAGAAGAAGAGTCCATCTACCAAGCTCAGGGACGCCCGGCGCTTGGAGGCCTTCTGGAATAGGAAGAAAGAGTTGAGTGAGGGGGTGGAGGCTCTGGAGGCAGCCGCCAGTTCCCCTCCTAGTCCCACTGGCACACCCAATCAACTGCCGGCTCCTGAGCCGGTACAGTTGGATGAGGAACGTCCAGTGGAGACTGAGGCGGAACCGGAAGTTGCTCTTTCACTGCCTCCCACCCCTCACTCCCCTCTTCCTTTACTACCGGAACGCCTGGGCCTGGAAAATGCGGCCAATTTGTCAACAGAAGAACTCCTCAAAATATCCAAAGCAGTACTAGAAGAGAGCTACAAATTCTGTCCTAAAGAGATGCACACCATAGCGGCCCAAGGAATCCAAACCATATCAACATCACCATCACAACCACCTCCAAAGAAAAAACACAGAAAAAAGCACAAACGTGGCTAAACCTCCTCCTTCCTTTTCCTCCTTTGACACGCCTAGACATGCAACACCAATCTTCTACAGTCACCGAGGGTCGAAAGGGGCTTGTCCCCCATATCGTCACTGCACGCCTTCGACGCGCGAAATCATTTCTCTTCGGTACTTTTCATGTAGACGTGTCTGCATCAATGTTCATAGTTCAGTATGAAAGTCATTTCTCTTTTCTTTGTGTGCTGCTTCACCCAAATAAATTTGCAATTGGAGCCTTCATGATTAGGGCTGCAATGATTCATTGTGTATCAAATGTATCGCGATTCATTCTCGGACGATATGTATCATGATTTGCTTGCACTGTATCATGAGACACATGTACCCAAATTTTCAGGAATATTTTGTTAATGACACTTTAAAAATGGCCTCATTGTTGACGGTTTGCATCCATTGATGTAGTTTTCCTTTGAAATCGAGATTGTAGAAGTCTGAATTTACATTGCATTCAGGTATTTTTTAGCATTGAATAGCACAAACCATTAACCTTGCTCTTGAACCTTTATATACTATGTTCCAACAAATCACAAAGTCCAAGGAAACAGAAGAGTGTGCCACAATGTTTTGTTGTCAAGAAGTGTGATAACTCTAATTTCATTGAAATGAAGCTGCTTGACCCCAAACTGTAGGATGATTTGTTATTTGGCCACCATTGTGTGGGTGAATATTAGACTTTTCCCTCTACTCACTAGCCCGGTAGAAATGTGAGGATCCAAGAAGTAAATCTGCGGTTATGGACCAGCGATTGATCCAGTGGTCCATAACTGCAGATTTGCTTCTTGTGTCCTCACTTTTTGATAATTGGTGAGTGTATCGTGATACATATGGAATTGTGGGGATCGTATTGGGATATGCATCGTATTGTGCGAAAACGTATCATTGCAGCCTTATTCATGATGTGTATTTTTTCCCAATTGTATGGGTCCGAACCCGTTCCCAAAGTGGGAAGAAGAATCCCTGGAAGAGAGCTGTTCTTATTATCAATTACCAGTTATGAGGAATCATGCAAACCATTTGTTCCAACAGCATTGTATGTATCTCGATACGCAATCATATCGTGACAAATGTATTGCGATACAGTATGTATCGTATTGTGAGTTCAGCATATATTCCCATCCCAAAGGTCCATCAAACTTCCTCGGATGGCACCCTCATGGAAGGAGAGAAAAACATATATTGATTTTCAAGTTTGTGGGTTAACCCCCCTGCACACTGATGTCAAAATATCCAGATTTGAAGTAGCCATTTTCCCATAATGCAACTGAGAATTTAACCAATTCAATCTTGTTTGACAGAGCTCATTGAGAAATATTTGCACCCTGAACTTTAGATATTTCGACATCAGTGTGCAGGGGGTTAAACTTCAAGGTCTCTGTTACTCAAAATAGCAGTTTGAGGTTTCTGGATGATAGATGATAACATTACATCTATTCATAACAGTTGAACCAAACTTGTAGAAGGGCGCTTGTAATTTTGGAGTCAGAAGCCTAAGATTGAAGACTACACTGTTAATATAAATGGAATTTTTGTAAAAATCGATTTCCAGGCAATATTATATTTGTGGATCTGCAATCCTCTCATTGGCTTTTTCAAGTCACCCCTTTTTTCTGATTCCAGCAGGCTTGTTTTTACTGAAGCTCCAACATTTGCTTCAAGCCTGGAGACAGCTAACGGCCCATGACAAACTTTCAGTGAGATGGGAACCTCATTAACATCATCATTATAATATGTATTACAAATTTCCCCCTCTTGCTGTAAATCTTCGTTTTGAATGTGTTTGACAGGCTGAGAATTGGACACAGATGAGTAGGTTTAAGTCCATCTGTCTGACACACTTTGTTTATTTTTGCTGGGTGTTTATCAAGTTAGTAATTGTCTGTCTGGCACAATGGAAGGAGAAGTTGACATGTATTGAATCACTGTCCAATCCTTTGTGTCCTCCAATGTCAGGACAGTCATTTATGGCTTTTATAAATGTGAATTAATTTTGTAGGTACAGTTTTGATAAAAATAAGTTGCATAAAATACACATGGTGACTTGGTACAGTACACCAATGGCCAGATGTATGAAAGCCGTTTGAAAAGAAGCATTTTTGGTTGAGTTGTGTTATCAACCGAGACCTATGGCTTGGCGACCTGCCAGACAGGTGGGTGTCCAGGCATCCTCACATTGTTAGCACAATAACTTCGATCCATGTCATATTTACAGGAGTGAAACACAGGTATTGTCAAGTGGCTTTTGGGGAAATTTCATGCAACTATAGCTCTCATTCCCATAATTTTGGTAGGCATGCCATCACTATTATTTGGAACCATCACTTCTATTTATTGAACTCCAAAATGTGCAGAATCAGTATTATCTGACTATCACTATTATTTGGCAGAGGAGAATAGGGATGTACAAAGGTCTTATATACATCTTCTAAAAAAATTATTGCAATAGAAATAGTATATCCCATTTTATAGCTGAAAATAATGTAAATTCTATGGATGTCTTTCAGTCTACACTAAAAGACGACCACAGATAGATAGAGAATATACCCATAGTAGCTTGGTGTACCAAATGTACACCACAAGTGGTGTTACGCACGAGCCTTTGGTGTGCGGTTAACACCACTTCACCACGAGTGGTGAACATTTGGTATTCTTGAGTGCCTAATAATCATACATGTATGATTATTAATTTTCAGCAATCGAATGTGCAGAGCAGCCGCTTATCTCAAGAAGTTCACAAAAACAAACTAGTAAGGTACATGTACAAGCAAACACAGGATGCAATGGAAATGTTAACTGGTAGAGATCTGGAAGCATATATTTGGGCTATATTCTGAAGTACTGTTACCATAACTTTTAAGACCTATTACTCAGTGGATGTGCTTCATACCATTGCTGAAACAGAATTAATTAGTCTATAAGGTTTTGCCTTGGTGCAATTTATGGGAGAGTGCCTATAGGCACTCTCCCATAAATTGCAACAAGTCAAATCCATGTGAAAAATTATGAGCCTTTGGTGCGCGGTTAACACCACTTCACCACGAGTGGTGAACATTTGGTATTCTTGAGTGCCTAATAATCATACATGTATGATTATTAATTTTCTGCAATCGAATGTGCAGAGTAGCCGCTTATCTCAAGAAGTTCACAAAAACAAACTAGTAAGGTACATGTACAAGCAAACACAGGATGCAATGGAAATGTTAGCTGGTAGAGATCTGGAAGCATATATTTGGGCTATATTCTGAAGTACTGTTACCATAACTTTTAAGACCTATTACTCAGTGGATGTGCTTCATACCATTGCTGAAACAGAATTAATTAGTCTATAAGGTTTTGCCTTGGTGCAATTTATGGGAGAGTGCCTATAGGCACTCTCCCATAAATTGCAACAAGTCAAATCCTTGTGAAAAATTATGATAACCTAAAGTAATTTAGCCCTTCACGGCTTCACCACTTCCAAGAGCATCAGACATCTGTGTTATAAAAACTGCTCTCAGCATAGCGGCTGGCTCACATTTTGGAATTTTCCACCCTATACTATTATTCCACCCTATACTATTATTAATTTTCAGAAATTTTCCACCCTGTACTATTATTTCGCCCTGTACTATTATTAGATACTTGAGAGTGCACCAAGCTACTTTGGGTATATTTTATTTATGGTAGACCACCCATCAGACGAAATAACTTTTACCCTGCCTACCTGGGGAGAAGCTTTGTTTGGCAAAAACAACAGCAAATTGTTTGATGATGATAATGGGCCACCCTCAAGGTGGCCGGTTTATTGAAAGAAATATCACTGATGATTTGATAATGAGTTCTGCAGCCATGTGATGCCACAGAACTCAAGAAAACAATTAGAAATGCAACGAAGCTTTGATGAATTTTGCCAAAAGGGGCGCATATAACGCTAGAACTCAAGAAAACAATTAGAAATGCAACAAAGTTTTGATGAATTTTGCCAAAAGGGGTGCATATAACGCCAACAATTAGAAATGCAATGAAGTTTTGATGAATTTTGCCAAAAGGGGTGCATATAACGGTTTTGCCAAAAGGGGCGCATATAACGCAGTAAATTCATTGAAAGCCTTACCTAGAAAACTGGGATTAGAATAGTAATGCAAATAGTTAACCTGAAAGCTGCATGTCCTTGACCAAGGGAAAACCTGCCTGTAAAGCAGGATCCGGTCCGAATCAGATGAATAACTGCCAGTCTATCCTTCAGGAAAACTGCCAGTAATGCAGGATCCTACACTATCCCGAGAAGAAACAATAAATAATGAAAAACACTGGAACAAACTGCTGAAAAAAGTTTGACAGTGCCAGTATCCCAGCCTGTAAAGCAGGGATAGGCATTGTATAAGATCACATGTCCTTGGCCCTATAATGTGTGAAATTAACTGATCCCCGGCATATAATCCAGGGATAACACATTCCTATAACAGAGACTTGTGAGATTGAGAATGAGTGTTGGACGAATCATACTGTAGCCGGTAGTTGTAGAAGAGTTCCATCACTGTTCAGGCTTTCCGCCAGGAAAAAAGTGTTGAGACCGGTAATGGGGAATCCAAGTATCCGACGGGGCGACCATGGTCGCCCCGTCGGATCCTTGGGTTCACCATTACCGGCCTCAAGATTTCATCTGTCTGAAATGCACTCCCGAGACGCCCAAGTGAATGAACTATGCCTCGTGCGTGTTAAATTGGCTGTCCTCGGAGTGTACACAAGACTTACCAATGTGGACCAATGGAACCCAACCCAAATCGTGCGCGTATGCCATTTAAACCATCACCGGGTCCTGTCGTTCCATAGTCAAGTTTTTTGCAACTTGGTAACAAAAATGTTAAGACAGGTTGATGTTTTTCTGTTCCTTGTTCCCTGTTATCCTCTACCTTTGATGCGAGCCTTATACGAGTGTCTTTGATGAGCGCCTTACGAGTACCTTTTGGGTTGGGGAAAGTCAGCGAGGGGAATAGGGCCGTTGATGGGACCCCATGTCTGCATAACGGAAACCCTGCTGTTGTCATTTGGTAACCCAAGTAAGTTGTTATGGCGTCAAAATCCTTGGAGATGTAGCGTAGCATGTGCCTCATGTATATCCCCCAATGTGTCTGCAATGGGAATAACTAGTAGAGTTGGAGAAGAGGAAAGAGGGATAGTAGGTTGAAGAGGACGACTGTCCCACACAGAGAAGGAAATTTGAGAAAGAAGGTGGTGAGAGGGGAGGTGGTGGGAAAGATTATACCACTGGTTGCTTCCAATGGAAGAGTTGAACTGTCCCAAAGTGACGCTAACCTGTTGCACGAAAGTTGGTTCCACCAATGGAAAGTTCTGCAAGTATTCTGGGATTGCATGTTTTGAGACAAAGAGAATATAGTCTGTTCTTGGGAAGTGCCAGATTACGTAAGGGATTGTGAAAGTTACTAAGAAATTATCAGGAGTTTGGTTTCAGAAATAGAGTATGCGAATGATATTGCAACAGGTCAGCTTGAGGTCAATGGCATGAAAGCAGCTGTCAGAAACAGGCTGAAATTACAGGTGTGCCCTAAACAGAATGACAAGGGTGTTCCCCATAAAACAATTTATGCTAGGGCCTAAAGATCCTTTATGGTAGACCACTCATCAGATGAAATAACACTTACCCTGCCTGCCTACCTGGGGAGAAGTTTTGTTTGGAAAAAACAACAGCAAATTGTTTGATGATGATAATGGGCCACCCTCAAGGTGGCCGGTTTATTGAAAGAAATATCACTGATGATTTAATAATGATTTCTGCAGCCATGTGATGCCACAGAACTCAAGAAAACAATTAGAAATACAATGAAGTTTTGATGAATTTTGCCAAAAAGGGCGCATATAACTCCATCGGCTGCCAGGAAGAAACCAAGTTTGCATTCTGGTCTACATCACCAAAGGTCAACTTGGATATAGTAGCACTGTAGGTGTCAATTTTAACTATTCCAAAAAAGGGGATATTTGATAAAAGTGAGATATATGAAGAAATATATATATATTTTCATCAAAAAGACAGTTGAGGCATTGCACTGTTACACCTGGTGAATAATTTCAGTGATAGTTGGGTATTGGACAAGCACACATTCCACGCACTAAGCTGTAAATCCTCCTCAGATCGTGAGACAAGCGTGGATCCGACGTGGCATACTCCTCACCAAACGTCCAATATCAGCCTCACTGATGTTATTCCATTGTTCCTGCATTGCAGCGGCGAGTTCCTGGACATTGTTAGGGGGCTGTTGTCTTAGGCGCCTGCCAAGCATATCCCAGACATGCTTGATTTGTGAAAGGTCTGGACTTAGTGCTGGCCAAGGCAGTGTAATGATGTTCTGCTCCTGGAGGAACTCTGCAGCGACACAGGCCCTGTGTGCTCTTGCATTGCTATCTTGGAAAATGAATCAACGGCCGTGATGTCGCGCATATGGCACCACATGAGCTGCTGACATGCTGTCACGGTAGTACTGTCCTGTAACTCGCCCTTGGATGACATGTCATGCTGTTCTGCTTGTCATAGTTATGCCTCCCCAACCCATAACCAATCCACCACCAAAATGATTGTGCTGCCTAACGGTTATGTCATATCGTTCATTCTACTGCCACCACACTCTGTTTTGTGGAAGTTGAGAGTGAACCTCGATTCATCGGAAAACATGACGTTGCTCCCAGCGCTGTCGTGCTCCACACCAATTATGCCCTGCAGCGATGTGACGTTCAGTCAAACGTGGAATTATTCTATACAAATTCCAGCTGTGTAGGCGATTTTGGATAGTCTGATCACTGACTCGCACATCTGTCACTCAGTGCAGCTGCTGTCCAATTTCTGAGGCACTTTGATGGCAGTTATGTAATGCTGTGGTTCAGATGAAACGGTCCTGGTTAGCAGTTGTCACCCTTGGACGACCTGACTGAAGTCTGTCTTCAACATTGCCTGTCTGACGGTAGCGTGACCACAACCTGCTAATCACCGATTGAGTAACGTTGAGAATTTGAGCCACCACAGTCTCTGTTGCCATCTTCCAACATGCCAATGGCACATAAACATTTGACACGTGTCAGTCTTCACATACCTCAAAAGTTACGTTTCGACCAGAAACTATTGATGAACAAGTTTATAAGAAAAGAACGATGAGACCTCCGAAAAAGCCTGTCCAGTACAAATGAAAATTTCAAAACATACCCCAAAGATATTAACACGGTGCTCATGCAAAAAACCTGCACAAAGTTTTCGTGGGCTAGTGACTTTCATGATCCACAGTAAACTTGGTAACATATGATATTGATGTGTCCAATCACGCGTATCCGATACCATTTTCCAAAAATATCAACATCAGTTTGAATATCCCTTACTTTTTTTGATTAGTATATTAAAATCCCATTGCTGGCGTGTTCACCACAGTTGGTGTGTAAAGCTAAAATTTATATCATAGGCTTTTCATTTATGATAGAACAGGTCATCATGGTATAAAAAGCTTAATTAACTGTGTGTGAGAAGAGAACAGAGACAAAATAAAAATTTTACGGTCATCTTTCAGTGCAATACTGAAAGTCTTATATTGGCAACCATCAATGAGTTCAGAAAAAACACCCTACCCATTCCAAAAACAATATTATGCTATGACAGGTCATTAATTTCCCATGCAGCATGCTTTTACTCAATCACACAAGATATTTAGGAATACCAAATAGCATTTTACTCCCTTAAGATAAACAATACTAGTTATACCCCAACTTTTTTTCAAAAAGTGGGGTATACTGGATTGCGCCTGTCTGTGTCTGCATGTGTCTGTACGTCTGTCTGTCCCAGCTCAGATGTCTGTTTGCATTATAACTTCAACATTACTGCTCAGATTTCGATACAGTTGTTCAGTGTCATGAGACCTTGAAGCAGCATTGGCCATTTTACTGCTGAAATATTTTTTCTGTGAGTTATGGCCCTTTGAATATACAAAAATAGGCTATTTTTTTGTCTATTCATGTCGTATCTCAGGTTTGGGTCGTTTGATCTCAATGAAATCTGGAATGAAATTTGTTTATGGGAAAGGCTTTCAATTGACTTTCTAATAATATTTTTTACTTTTCACTTTTTAGACTTATCCCCCCTTTTAACTTTGAAAAATCGCTTTTTGTCTCATAAAATAGCCAATTTTTTGTCTGTTCACCTCATATTTCAGGTTTAGGTTATCAGATTTCACTGAAATTTGGAATGGAAATTGCTTATGGGAATGGTTTCCAAATGAGTCATGTCCCTGCCGTAAAAAAAAGAAAATACATGCAAATCGCCTCCCCACATGTGGCATTATGTCTTTGTTTTATAAGGTTTGGGTTATAACTTCAACATTACTGCTCAGAAATCTATGAAATTTCATAGAGATGTTCACTATCATGAGACCTTGAAGCAGCATTGGCCGTTTTGCTGTTGAAATATTTTTTCCGTGAGTTATGGCCCTTTGAATATACATGAATAGGCTATTTTTTGTCTGTCCGTGTCGTATCTCAGGTTTGGGTCATTGGATCTCAATGAAATGTGAAATGAAAATTTTATAGGAAAGACTTTCAAAAGAGTCTCTAATAATATTTTTTACTTTTCACTTTTTAGAATTATCCCCCTTTTAACTTTGAAAAATCGCTGTTTGTCTCGTAAAATAGCCAATATTTTGTCTTTTTGCCTCATCTTTCTCATATATAGACATTTTTGGCCTCTATTCATCCAATATAGTCATTTAATCTATTATATCATGTTTGTCAGAGTACAATGAACTCAGTCAAACAAGATAAAATAGAATAAATGTTCAGTTTATAACTACATGTAGACGTTAGGAAAATGACCACATGTACTCCCGTTAACTCTTTACCTAATGCACCTAATATCAAAATTTATTAATTCTATTATTTTTTATAAAATACCCCCCCCCCCCCCCCCCCCCCCCCCCCCCAAGTTGTGGGGGGCTTACTGGAATCACCTTGTCCATCTGTCCATTTGTCCATAGACATAATTTTGTCAGGAGATTTTCTTGAACGTTTATGGACCAATCAGCAATAAACCTGGTATTAAACCTGGTGTGAGTGTTCATCTCCATGGGAATCTGTGTACCTGCAATTATAGTTCCGGTCAGATTATTTTTGCAAGAATTATGCCCCTTTTTCGACTTGAAAAAGTAGACCTAGAATTTTGTCCGGAGATTTTCTCAGATGTTTATGGATCGACTCCTTTGAAGCTTTGTATGGATGTTTACTTCCATGGGAACCTGTGCACCTGTGATTATAGTTTTGATCAGACTTGTTTTTCCAGAGTTATGCCCCTTTTCATCTTGGAGTAATCATGGTGGGGCGGGGGTATGGACAGGCCCATCTGGGACAGTCACACCTCCAGTTTTTAAAAAAAAAATTTCAACAAAATTAATGATTAACCGATGTTTGGCAATGACATCAGACATTGTAGCGATTTTAAGCCATCGGGAAAAGTTTATGAACATCGGTTCGTGCCGATGGTTACATGGAACACCACAGGATCAAAATTGTTTATATTTACGTGATTCTCGATCTCATACAAGCAGTAATAAGCTTAATAAGTTGCCACAATGATTGGCAGAAATGATGATTGGTCTAATCTTCCCCTTGATATCTGCTCACAATGCACATGCTACATGTCACATGATGACTCGATGAAATATGACATCTGCAGAAACAAGGCAACAGTGTGTCATCTTTGATCATTGATCAAAGATGCCATGCTGTTAACTTGTTTCTGCTGACATCGTATTTTTATTTTGATACACAGTGACACACTCTTGAGGTCAACAAACCAATCAACCTGACTGTTCTGTAAAATTAACCCTATTCTATGTGTTCTTGAACATACTACTCCTTGTGGTTGTGACTATCGGAAATCGGCCCTCACAATCGGCCGAAATCCTTATTGGTTAATCACTAAACAAAACCAAATCATGTGACTCCCCCCCCCCTCATTGGAACAGGCTTGACAAGATTGTTCCAGTGAGAGGTTGCCTACATGTAATATGATTAGGTTGAAATTTTTTGAAAAATATTTTTTCAGCTGCTAAGCTTGGAAATTCTGCAAGGTGATTTGGACAGTTTGTTAGGCAAAAGGTTTACTGAGTATTCTCAGACAAAGTGGCTATTCATTTAGGACTAAAAACAGGGTTGTCATTTTGAAAATTGCAGGAGCGCCATTATTGTTCGCCTCAAATCACCCCAGGAGGGCCATTTTGGGTGCGCCTAAAATGACACCCAGGAGGATCATTTATGGTTTGCGGAGGCCATTTTGTTTCAGCCTGCTGCGCATACAACTAATATCATTTTAAGGTACATGGTTTGTGTAATTATGATGTACGTCATCACGTAATGTATAGATGCAGGCTCGAATATTTGGATGCAAGATACCAGGTTTCCCATGACTCTCACAAGCCAGTGCACCGTGCTCACCGCCAGATGCCGATAACTTGAGGCGAATCAATCGGATTTGGGTACGAATCATCCCGGCTTTGGTTTTGGGATGAAAAGTCCCAGGCGAATCGTTGGGTCGTACTGGCTTGG
The DNA here is from genome assembly GCA_031216915.1 of Pictodentalium vernedei. NCBI lineage: Eukaryota > Metazoa > Mollusca > Scaphopoda > Dentaliida > Dentaliidae > Pictodentalium > Pictodentalium vernedei. The sequence continues at coordinate 364,689,763 of CM062289.1, forward strand.
GGATGTTACGTCTCGTAATCACGCGTGACCCAAGAGTTGTCACAGTCTGATGTACGATGTAATAACTAATTACAACTTTGGAATTGGCAGACCTCTCGCTCGTATTTGGAAAGTTACTTACTGTCTCTGGGTGACTGCGTCTACGACACACTACAAACTTTACAAATTGCGGTTTGTTACCTCCTTAAAAAAAATTGCCGTTTGAGACAATCGATTTTGAGGTGCCTTCAATTGAATTAATAGGCCGCAGAAATCGGGGTTAGTTGGACGTTTACCATCTGTGGAATTTTGAACTCAGGTAGGCGACTCCGGCCTGGTGCCATCTCCCGCCTCAAAATGACAAGCCTGTAAAAAGTTAAAAATCTGTTTCTCAGGCCCTCTTGCATGGTCCTTTTGACTGCCGCATGCTCTCATTTTATAACCAATGTAAACTTAACAAAATAAAACTTAAATGGTTTATGTCTGATATTTTACCCAAGTTAATAAAATGGATAAATTTATCCCTTCAGTGCAACAAAGCTTTGCAATGCTTTAGCATTGCAAAGCCTTCTTGCAGTCAAGGGAGAGAAATACACCACCACCCATGCATGCTATTCTATAGATTAACAGGCCTAAAGCATAAAACAAAGAACATGAACTTTGTTAGGCAAAGAAATAATTACAAAAATAAAAAATAAAATGAAAAACCACCCGCCCACATGCAGTTTTACAAATAATGGCCTGAGAAACAGAAGATCTACTTTGTCTTAACTGTATTATGTATTATCGGTGTTAGCAACACCATGATCAGTTACATTCTTCACAATATTTTTGCAGGTGTAAACCCATGTGAGGTTGAAACTGCAGGATGTTCTCACCTGTGCTTGATGTCACCAATTCGTCCATATTACAAGTGTGCTTGTCCAACTGGTGTTAAGCTTCTAGACGATGGAAAAACCTGTGCAAATGGTAAGTTGATATGATTATCTCCCTTGAATTTGAAAACTACTAGATTATTTGCAGCAACTCTATTTGAAGCAGCAGTATGAAATTAGGATTAATTATGTTTTGTTTGAGGACTTGTGAACTTTGTCAAACATGATTTAATGGATTTTTTTTATGTATTGATACAGTTCGGCGGCCTTGAACTGGTTACTTTCCACAGCATGGGCAGTATTTCCATGGATGCAATAATATTACATTGCAAACACTACTCTTATTTTTAGCTCACCTATTGCCATCACTTGGCATCCATCATCTCATCTGAAACCACAAGCCCAAATGTTTTGATACTTTGCATGCTTGATGACTTGGACACCCTCTACCAACGATCCTCATTTAATGTTGGTCGGGTTGCAAACATGGCCACAATTGCGGCTTATAGTTACTATAGAAACCATATGGGAAATCACATTTTCATATTCTTCTCTGGAACTACTAGGCCAATGTGAACCAAACTTGGCAGGAGTCTTCTATGGGAGGTCCTCTACAAACGATCCACATTTTGTTCCCCTGGGTTGCAAAACATGCCCACCAGAGGCATTCTTTCATTCTAATGGGGGATTTTGATAAATCTTTTCTAAAACTGCCAGGTCAAATGTTGATACTTAACATAAATGATGACTGGTACCCCCTCTATGAACGATCCTCATTTAATGTTGATCGGGTTGTAAACATGGCCGCAATTGCAGTTTATTGTTACTAGAGAAACCCTGTGGTAAACCCTATGGGAAATCACATTTTCATCTTCTCTGGAACTTCTGAACCGACGTGAACCAAACTTCGCAGGAATGGTCTATAGGAGTCCCTCTACAAACACTCCTCTTTTTTGTCCCGTTGGTTGGAAAATATGGCCCCCAGAGACATTCTTTGATTCTGATTGATGGATTTTGAAAAAATCTTCCCCTTTGAAAGAACAGCGCCAAATGATTTGAAACTTCACATGGTCATTGACTGGGACCCCCCCCCCCCCCCCCCTCTCCCAATGATCCTCATTTAACGTTGATTAGGTTGCAAACATGTCTGCAGTTGTGGCTCATGGTTACCACAGAAACCCTATGGGAAATCACATTTTCTTCTTCTTCTTCTCTGGAACTAGTGAGCCGATGTGAACCAAAACTTGACAGGAATGGTCTATGAGAGGATGGAAAAATGTGGCCGTCAGAGGTTTTATTCCCATGCTTAACCCAATGCCTCTCCTGACCGCACAAAGATTGGTACTGTCAGCAAAATACTTGTTTTTTGAGAATTTGGTAAGGGTTGGTTCCACTTTTCTCCACTGAGAACTGGGGGAAAAAAAAACAAATATTGTGTATACAGTACAAGTCAAAATAAGTTGTATCACATCTGCAATAAACTAAATAAACTGCTGCTCCTGCACGGACAAGATCAGAATTTGACATCATTTTCTGGAAAGCTATCACTGAGAGCTTTCCAGAAAATGATGTCAGCTTCTGGTCTTATCAATGTAGGAAGAGAAAGATATATAGTTTATTGTGGTTATCCTGCAACTTGTTTTGACTTGTACTGTAAACAAGTGCAGCTGTAATTATTTTAATACATGTATTACTCTCAAGTTTCTTATCAGAAATACTGATCTGATGACAGGGGTTTGGAAAGCATGGATGTTTTGTTTATTTTGTTTTCTCATCATGGAGAGCTGACCAGTAAATTATGATCATTTAAGATATGACAAATTATTTGAATAAAATGTTGTGTTTCCTGTAACCCTTTCCTATTCAAAGCTATTTGAAAGAGAATACTGTCTGAAAAAATTGTAATTTCAAAATATTTAACCTTTTACTGATTTTTTTTATTGAAACAGAATTCATAAATGTGTGGATTTTCAAGAAATCTTCTTTGAAACTACAAGGCCAAATGTTTTGAAACTTAATGTGACTGATGACTGGAACACCCTCTACCAGTAATCCTTATTTCATCTTCATCGGGTTGCAATTATGGCTGCAATCGCAGCTTATAGTTACAATAGAAACTCTACAGGAAATCACATTTTCATCTTCTTCTCTGGAACTTCTGAGCCAGTGTGAACCAAACTTGGCAGACATGGTCTATGAGAGGTTCTCTACAACTGTTACTCATTTTATTCCTGTTGGATGAAAAACGTGGCCCCCAGAGGCATTCTTTGATTCTGATTGGTCATTTTCGAAAACTCTTCTCCTCTGAAACTACAAAGTCAAATGTTTTGAAACTTCACATGATTGAGGACTGGGACATCTACCAATGATCCTCATGTAATGTTGCAAACATGGCCACAATTGCAGCTTATAGTTACCATGGAAAGCCTATGGGAAATCACATTTTTAGCTCATCTTGACAAAGTCAAGCTGAGCTAATCTAATCGCTTCCCGTCCGGCATTCGTCGTCCGTCGTCTGTCGTCCGGCATCTGTCGTCCGTCAACACCATGTTTTGGTCTTCTCCTCCAAAGCCACTGGGCCAATTCAAGTGAAAGTTTGTGTGAGTGATGGTCCCAAAGGGGCATTTTATTTTTGTTCAACTCAGCATGCCCAGCCCCATAGGGAGGGAGTGGGGGAAAATGCTCCAAAATATTTTTAAAATCTTCTTCTCAAGAACCAGTGTGTACAATGACTTGATATTTGCTATGGAGCTTCCATATGAGGTGTAGAACCAAGTTTATTCAAACGAAGTTCGTAAAGTAATATTTGGCTTTGTAATAGGAGGGGTAAGATTTTTGGCCCCGCTCAAAATTTCTATTTTCTGAACCGATTGTCTGGTATGAACCAAATTTGGTTTGTGGTAGTATTGGGTCATAAGTACTTGACCCATGCAAAAAAAAAAATTCCCGCATCCCCATGGGAACCCTGGGAGCTAAAAATAGAAATATTTTCAAACGCCCATATTTCCCAAACCCCATGGAGCAGAGAGCTTTTATTTGGTATGAAGTATCCTTACGACCAGTAGAATTGAATGGTAAAAAAAAATTGCCATCGGTTATGTTAGGGTGTTCTGTAATGGGCATCGAAAAAATGCTGAGTCAGCATATTTGCAAAAATTTTAAAAAATCTTTTCTCCAGAACCAATCATCAGAATCTTTTGATATTTGGTATACAGCATTCATAGGGGGGTCAGATAAAAGTTTGTAGAAATAAAGCTCATTGGTTCATATTTGGGCTCTCTACAGGAGCCCGAAGTTTTAACATAGGGTAATATGGGGAATATTCTTTAAAAATCTTCTTCTTCAGAACCACCAGTCAGAATCTTTTAATATTTGGTATACATCATTGTTATGAGGGTCAGATTCTAGATTGTTCAAACCAAGTCCCTAGGTTAATATTTGGGCTTCCTACGGAAGCCCAAATTTTATCTTTGTTCAATATGGAGGGTAATTTAAAAAAATCTTCTTCTTCAGATCCATCAGTCAGAATGCTTTGATATTTGGTATGCAACATCTCTATGGGGGTCAGATTCAAATTTGTTCAAATCAAATTCCTAGGTATATATTTGGGCTCACTATGGTAGCCCAAATTTTTACTTAGTGCAATATGAGAAAATTTCTTTAAAAATCTTCTTCTTCAGATCCACCAGTCGGAATGCTTTTATATTTGGTATACAACATCTCTAGGAGGGTCAGATTCCAGGTTGTTCAATTCGAGTGCCTAGGTTAATATTTGGGCTCCATATGAAATTTAACTTAGTACAATATGAGGGAATCTCTTCAAAAATCTTCTTCTTCAGATTCACTTGTCAGAATGCTTTCACATTTGGTATACAACATCTCTAAGGGGGTCAGATTCAAGTTTGTTCAAATCGGACCCATAGGTCAATATTTGGGCTCCCTATGGTAGCCCAAATTTGAACTTAGTGCAATTCGAAGAAATTTCTTTACAATTTCTCTTCTTCAGATCCAACAGTCAGAATGCTTTCATATTCGGTACACAACATCTCTAGGGAAGTCAGATTTAACTGTGTTCAAATCAAGAGCCTGGGTTAATATTTGGGCTCTCTATGGGAGCCGGAATTGGCCATTTTGCTGAAGAATTAAAAATTTTGTATTCAGTACCCTCTAGAGGTACTAAGATTAATCCACATAGGTTGTATCAAGGGGCTTCATAGGGGAGCTCTACATTTTACTTATGATCAACTGGAGAAAAGGCATGATGCCCAGATTATTTTTGTCACTCCTGAGGGACTCAAGGATTGACAGTGTAGCCTATGGAGATGGCTTGCTTAATGTAGACTCATTCTTGGACTCTGTTCAAATTGTGTTCTGTACAAGATGAGCGCTTCAGGCCCCGTGGGGCCTCTTGTTGTATGTAGTTCTGCCAGGTGAGCGATAACAGGCTCTTTAGAGCCTCTAGTTAGGGTTCACCAAAAATCACTACTTTAGTCATTTGTGTTTGGGGCTTCTTAACCCTTAAAGACTTGGTGGCTTTTGGAGTTGTTTTTAGGCACAATGGCTAATCGTAACCGTGACAGTTTTACGGGTCGAGGAAGCCGGAGTACCCGGAGAGAACCACTGAGCATCGACGAGCAACAGTCAGCTCCTCAACATTCTAACTCTGTTCACGCTCTCTTCAAACAGGGTTACAGCAGTTGAAGACATGAGTACCATCGACATGCAGTATGCCTTAGTACACAGAATCATTATGCCTCCATGTAGGCAACCAGGATAAAGTGCCTTGCCCAACGTGGGTTGACCCGAACAGGGATCGAACTGGGGATCTCTAGCATAGAAGTCCAACAGTCTACCACTGAGCCACCATGCTCCCTGCCTGTATAGGTAGCCAAGACTTACCTAGAAACAATAGCCAAGGTCCTTAGAATATAATTTAAAAATTCACCAAAAGCCTCACTGTTCGAGCCTTGGTTTTATTGCAGTACAAAGTGATCAAAGTTGGAATTAGGCCCTTCATGGTTAAAAGAGTTGTCAAAAGGTGAGGAGGGAGAAAAAAATAAAATTATATATATGAGTTGCATTTAACCTTTGGGATTATGGAAATATGATGTCAGGGGTATGGAAAAGTCATGGAAAAGTTATGGAAAACCAGATTGACTAGTCTGTGTGAACCATGTCTTGGATAAGTTTGAAAACCGGTCCTGCCCAAATTTTTTTAGGAGTTATACCCTTTAGATTGTTTCCTTGTTTGAATTTTTAAAACACGGAAAGAAAAAGTGGAAACTTGAGGTGTTCGCACAGATTCCTTTTTAGTAGGCTTGCCGCAATTATGAAATTCCATAGTCGATTAATCAGAGCCCAAAATCGATGATTAGTCAACTTTTTTGACCACGTTTTTTTAACAAAGGGTAGACTAAAACGAGATGGCTGAATGGTCCTAAAGGTATGTATAACCGGGCGTGTGGCCATGTACATTTCAAATAACATGGTGACATAGTCAACGAACCATCATTCCCACATTATAAGGCTTGGTGAATGTCGGAATGAACGTTTCGTTGACCATATTCTGTTAAGTTGGTCGATCGTCTGCCATACCGTTAAACAGTAATACACCCTGAGGCCCAAAATTCAGATGAAACATAACATTGAGCAGCCAGAAGGAACTAGGCCTGATCTGAGGGAGAGGGATTTTACAACTTACAAGGACTATTCTGCTGGACCCTGTAAGGGCTCTAAGAATGCAAAAAGTCCCCCCCCCCCCCCCCCCCCCCCCCCCCCCCCTCTTCCACACACACACTCACGATAATTTACCAATGGTGGGAAACGTTGTGATTTTCGGATTTCCAACTTGAAAGACCCAAGGGAGCTAACTCTAGTTTTGTGATGAAAAATACTGAAATTTCATCAAATACTGTGAGTTTCATTTCGTGTTGTTCAAAATAAAAGATTTATGAGCAAAGAATGGTTATTGGAAACGATGTTGTTTAAAATACGGACATGTTGTTGACATGACAAGAGCAGTAATACTTGAAAATAACTTTCATATTTTCCAAAAAAAAATCATTAAAGTGGGAGGTAATTACCGCAAACATTTCCGAATCGGACTTAGAAAAATGACGATTTATTTGAGGGAGGGGGGGGGGGTCTGAGGTCACCCTCCTTTACCTCCATATGGCCTACCACTGTCGTTTATACATCCAGAAAAGTTCCCATCATGTATATACAGCGTGATCACGTTCTGGCAAGGCAGTGGTGTCGTTATACATGCGGGGGTAAAAAAAGTCGAAAAAGTGGACTTTCAGATTTAAAGTCGATCAATCGGCACGACCGGCGATTAGTTGACTTTTTGCATAATCACGGCAAGCCTACTTTTTAGCCACCACAACTCAACCCATAGCATCTTTGATGCAAACCTCTTGTCTGGTTTTGTAATACTGACTGCCTGAAATGCTATTTTTATCTTGGGGCTTTTTTTTGGGGGGGGGGGGGGGGGGGCAGAATATGTAACCCAATAGGGCCTAATTCACCTAACTCACTTTTTACTGCAACAGAACAGATGCCCCAACATTCAGTCTCTGTGTAAACTTGAAGTTACTTTATAAATACCTTGGTAACTGTTTCCAGACAAGTATTGGCTGCCTATATAGACTTTCCTAAACACAACTACAAAGCCAGAGGATATAGTATTACAGTGTGCAAAATTTAAAAAATTTCTAACTGACTGACCATTCATGTGAGTTGGAGATGGCTAACCAAACGCTCTGCTATATAAAAATTGTTGGGAAACTGCTTTTTTTATCATTAACAAGTATTCATATATTGCGTGGAATTGAAATATATATAGCGTCCACGACAAAAGTCTAAAAATTTATGACGACACAGTCTGCTTAACTGGTAGAATGCTAGAAGCCCGTATTTGGGCTTTATTCAGATCTGCAGGTACCTAAAGTTAAAGGCATCATATTCTGTGCAAGTCCTTCATATTATCTTGTTAGTAAAATTACTTCATTTCCATAGATTTGCATTGTTTCAATTTATGGGAGAGTGCCTATATTTTCATTCACACTTCTGACCTCAGAGCGTGAGTACCGGATTATCAATCATGGAAAAACAGGAATTACCAGAGAGACTCATCAGAACCATATCAGCTCTGGGCATCTCTTGCCCTGCCATCTGGTCTGTCCAGGAGACAGGCAATAGAGTCCACCTGAACCTGGAGTTTGAGATAGAGACATCCAAGACACCACCCTCTTCGGGGAGAGGTAGCACCTTTGGCAAGAGGATCCCCCCTCTACCACTGGTCCTCACCCGAAGGGGCACGGAGGCCTGGAAAGAGATAAGAGAAGAAAAAGAAGAAGAGTCCATCTACCAAGCGCAGGGACGCCCGGCGCTTGGAGGCCTTCCGGAATAGGAAGAAAGAGTTGAGTGAGGGGGTGGAGGTTCTGGAGGCAGCCGCCAGTTCCCCTCCTAGTCCCACTGGTACACCCAATCAACTGCCGGCTCCTGAGCCGGTACAGTTGGATGAGGAACGTCCACTGGAGACTGAGGAGGAACTGGAAGTTGCTTTTTCACCGCCTCCCACCCCTCACTCCCCTCTTCCTTCACTACCGGAAAGCCCGGGAGAGGAAGTAGCAGAAGAACAGCCACCACAATCTATTGACACCATCGTACAAAATGCTCTTAAAGTAATGGAGATGGCAAAAAAACAATCCGCCAAAGCTCAAGAAATTTTAAAGGAATCAAGGGAATTATCAGAACACTACGCGCGTACATCAATACCACCACAAGCCTCATCACCATCACCATGCCAACCTCCACCAAAGAAAAAAAGCCGCAAGCCCAGAAGGGGATAAACCTTTTCCCTCCTTCCTTTTCCTCCTCTACCATGCTTCGACACTATTCAAAATTAAACAGCCAATGAGGGTCAAAAGGGGCTTGTTCCCCATACCGTCCCTGCGTGCCTTCGGTGCGCAAAACCATTTCATTCTCTCAGGGTTCAATTATTTTTTATGAAATTTGAGAAAAAAACAGAAAAAAAACCCAGACTGTACTGCTCATTATTTTCTCTAATTTGGGAACTGTTCTATGAATGACTAAGGTATAAACAGTATTTGTAATCATGATGCACACATGGGGGGCCAATCTCTCATTGTGAATCTGTGGCTTTCATTCTCGAGCAAACTGGTGAAAGGGAAGCTTGGATCGCTTGTTCTGTCCATGATACTTGTATGAACTGCTGCAGCAGAAAATGCTTTGAGAAGGCTGACATCTTGTTACTCAGAGGTGGGTGTTCATTCTGTGCTTTTGCAAATTGAGAAAGGGCGATCCCACTTTGCAGGTGGAGTGATCTGTGATGTCCGGAGTTTGAAGTCGTTATTGTGAATTTTCTAGATTTCTTCAAACAAGTTTTCGTCAGTTTTTGGCAGCATTGTTTTGCTCTTACATCTTTGTATGCCTGATTGTTTCATCCAATAGTTTTAGTAAATATGGTGGCAAAACCACAAAGGCTAATCTGGGAAGGTGATTTTTGACTCTCCCACATTTTTTTTTTATAGAAAAACAGGCCTTACTTCTTCCCAAGATATTTGTGAAACTTTTTTTCTCAAAAATATGTATTTTTATTCATCTATGGAATGAAATTAAAAAAAAAAAAACTATTTGTTGGTTTTTATTATACATGACTATAGCTTTATAAATTTACCTATTTTGTTCTCGATACCTCTAATCAGTATTGATGTTTTGCAGGTCCTGAAAAAATTCTACTTCTCGCCAGACGACCTGATATAAGAAGAATATCATTGGATACTCCTGATTACACAGATGTTATATTACCATTAGATAATATCAAACATGCTATAGCCATTGATTATGATCCTGTCGAAGGTTATGTTTATTGGACAGATGATGAGGTCACCGTCATCAAACGATCACTTCTTGATGGAACAAGTGAGTTACTGATTGTAAAGGTGTATTAATTTACATTTCATCGACGAAAAGGGATGCAGCAATCGAATGTTCCAATAAGAGTAAAATCCTCACCCTCTGATTGGATAAGACCTCGCGTAGTTTACGGCTCCAGTAGCAAATGTTACTGTCTGACGTCACCACGCAAAATATTTGAATTGACGTCCATTTCGTAATTGCTTCATCAACAGAGTGACTAGCAAGCCGCTTCATTTTTAGCTCAACTTTGACGTAGTCAAATTTGAGATTATGCCATGGCCCGTCGTCCGTCAACAGTTCAATGCAGCTCGGGCTAGAGGCCGTATTTATGAACCGATCTTTTATTTTATTGGAACATATATGTTATTGTGATGAGGTGACGGTAACATTGTCTGAGGTTTGCAGCTCGGAGCGTATGTTCAACCTCGATGCTTCGTGTCTCAGTTGAACAAAAGCTCCGAGCCGCAAACTTCAAACCATGTTACCGTCACCTCATTCCAATAATTTATAATGTTGAGATTAGTGATGAACTGATTATCAAAAACTTGCTTATGAACCTATTACACGATATTGTTCTCATATGAAGATTGTGGTTTATTCTGGTAAATAGTGTTAATACGGTTTTGTGTAAGAATACATTACACTTGGCTGTATTAACCAGGACGATACTGAGCACACATACTTTGTGTTTTAATTGAATAATAACTTTGGATGTTAATGTGTGTTTGGTGCATTGTTTACAAAAACACACACGGCGTCAGAATATATTATTTAATGTTCATTGTTCAACTTGTTACCTCCCTTGATGTGTTTCTTCAGCGTTGACCCGCTATAAAATGAACTTGACAAACTGAAAACGTGTTTGTGACAGTCAAAAATTGGGTACAGAACTGAGAATTCCTAGGATACGAAATGTCCAATCTTGGGTACAAAACGTCCAGAAATTTGGGTATGAAACGACCCAAGATTTGGGTACGAAACATCCAACTGAGTATGAAACGTTCAGAGTATGAAACCTCCAAAGTACAAAATGTCCAGATCTCCTACAGACTACCTACCGACTGAAGACATTTTATTTATACATGTACCCAAAGCAACGTTGTACAGCAGCATGATTGAAGACCAGTGACTTCGATCAGCTGGGAATAGTGGGGATCTCATACCAATTGCAGATGGTAAATTCCGTAATATCTTGGCTCTGCAAATCCCTAAATATTCTGATATGCACTCCACACGTTTTTTATGGGGAAACTCTATTGAAAAGGCCAGATATCAAAGAGATTTTAATAGTCAGTGCTAAATATAGAATAACCAGAAACTGCCGGTTGTCATAATCGGCCGATGCCCCATTACCATCTGGTTCTGATTGCCGTTTCCGATTATCGGTTCATCACTAATTGAGATCATTGATCTGGTAGTCAAAGTATTATATGATTGCTACATGGTTTATGTTTACATATTTGGTGGCCTCTTTTCTTTCTAATTCCCAGATGAAGTGTTCATTATTTCAATACTTTTATCCTTTACCTATCACAGTCAGAGGCGACATTAGCAAAAAAGTATTAACAGTTAAGAATTCTCATTTTTTATCACAAAAACCAAAACTTGTTTCTCCCCACTGGAATGAGAAAATACATCTGTAAATGTTCTGTAATATTTTCCTCAGGGTTGAAAGTATTGTCAATCTGTTTGCATGGGAGACAGTGCTAGTTTCAGTTTAAAAGGCCTGAAATTTGGGACGAATCACAAAATTAAAGGATCCAAGTAGATTGCCTTCATTTCTTATGGTAATCCATTCTGAAATTATAAGCATGTGGAATAGAGTGATGCAAGCACCTTGAGGGCCACAGAAACTTCAGACGTAAAAAAGTGGTTTTCTACAATAAAGCATGATTTCTTGACCCAAGAGTCCCAATGAAAAATATATTATTAAATAAATGGTTTGTTTCATTTATTATCCCCCTGCATTGATGGATATAGATAGCATCTGTCCATCTGTCCGAACTTTGTTTATGGCATAACTTGAACAAAAGTTAACAGATTTCAATTCTTTTTGGTATATGCCTCAATAGCAAAATTATCTACATCAAGTTGATTGACCGCCATAATCTCTTGAAAATTATGGAAGTTATGGCCCTTGTTATAGAAATATCATGTAAAACTTGTTTATAGCATCACTTAACAATAGTTAACGGAGTTCAGTTCTATTTGATGTATGTCTCTACATCAAGTTTAATGACCAGCGATATCTGATGAAAATTATGGGAGTTATTGCCCTTACTATAGTTAACGAATTTCAATTCTTTTTGGTATATGTCTCTATAGCAACAATGTCTACGTCAGGTTCAATCACCAGCGATATCTGGTGAAAATTATGGGAGTTATTGCCCTTTGTTTAATAAATATCTTGTAATGCTTGTTTATGGCATAACTTTAACAATAAAACCAGATTTCAATTCTTTTCAGTGTATGTCTCCATAGCAACAATGTCTAGGCCAAGTTCAATGACCAGTGATATCTGATGAAAATTTTGAGAGTTATTACCCTTTGTTAAAAAATATTGTGTAATGCTTGACTGCACGTTGAAAATATTAATTGCTCTACCCCCAAATAATGGATATGGACGCTTGACCCTTTACATAACGAATCGCCTGCATCCGCCCCCGTAATATGCAAATTCAGCAGCTGAAAAAATATTATTTTTCGAAAAATTTCAACAAAACCATATCATGTGACCCCTCTTTGGAACGAGCTCGTTGAGCTCGTTTCAAAGAGGGGGTCACTTGATATGGTTTTGTTGAATCTTTTTGAAAAAATATTATTTAAAATAATAAATTTTGAAATCGTCTGCGTTGGGTAAAGGGTTAAAATTTCTGCCATTTAACTGGCATGGAAGATACCACCAGTGTTCAAAGAGTTAAACCCAAACTTTGAATTTTATTTTAGATCAGGAACTTCTTATCAGTACTGAAGTGAAGCATCCAGATGGTATTGCTGTTGATTGGATTGCCAGGAATTTTTACTGGACAGACACAGGCTATGATCGAATTGAAGTGGCCAGGCTGAATGGAACATCACGCAAAATCATAATATCAGAAGATCTGCATGAACCAAGGGCAATATGTGTTGATCCAATAGATGGGTTTGTACTTCTATCTTTCTTTACAAGTTTGAAGAACAAAGTTTTCATGGAGTGTAGACTTAATATACATGTCAAATGGGTTAATGGATTGCTTTTAGCCATGGTGCATAAGTATGTGACCTTAAACACCAATAAATAAATAAATAATGGATTGCTTTGATGTTTCTCTTGACTTTTTCAATTTCTCATTAAATATTACAGTGGAACCCTGTTAATTGAATAGCCACATTGCGAGTGAAAATTATTCTATTAACAGGAGTATTCAATTAAAAGGGATTGTGTCACTTTCCTGTATTCTAGAGTTAAACTTAGCATTTATTCTATTATATCTTGTTGGGAAATTATATTCACTTAACAGAGTTATTCAGTTAAGAGATATCCAATTAAGTGGCCTCCACTGTACCATAAAGCTGATGAAAAAAACAAAATGAAATGGTTCTGTTTTCCTGACATCCTAATTTTCATGCCTGACCCAAATCTTTTTATAAACACTTGACAAAAATGCTATCTCTGTTAAAAATGATATAAGAAGATACATGTTCACCCATAAAAAGGCCATTACATTTCAACCCTTCTCCAAATCCAAATAGGAGACAACCCTATTTTTCTACAGCATGTAACCTGAACCACACCATTTATTTTTTTCTGCCCCCAAAAACTATTCCAATCAAGTAGTGCTGGGCAGTTTCCCGATTAATTGGTCGTAGCCAGTTATAAAAAAAAGTGTTAGTAAGGCTAAAGAAAATTAATGTTTTGATTCTCAGGTAGCGGCGCATTCGTTTTTTCACCCCGCGTTCATTTTTATGTGTACCCATACTATGTATGGTACACATAATGCCGGCATCCGTTCGTCCATCCTTTGTCCATCCGTCTGTCCTTCTGTCCGTCTAGCATCCGTATCCATTTCTTTGTCATTCGATAACTTGAAAAATATTGCTTAGATTGTCAAGTTACTTTATATTTGTGTTCAGGTTACTGATGAGCCAAGCTGTATAGTTTTTGGTGTAAATCTGATAATTTGATCTTGAGATATTAACCCTTTATCCTTCAAATTGAAAATTTCTCCAATCCCTTTGGTATTTGATAACTTGAAAAATATTGCTTGGATTGTCTAGTTACTGTATATTTGTGTTCAGGTTACTGATTTGCCGAGCTGTATAGTTTTTGGTGTAAATCTGATGATTTGATCCTGAGATATTAACCCTTTATCCTTCAAAAAAATTCCTCCAATCCCTTTGGCATTCGATAACTTGAAAAATATTGCTTGGATGGTCAAGTTACTTTATATTTATGTTCAGGTTACTGATGTGCCGAGCTGTATAGTTTTTGGTGTAAATCTGTTATTTTGATCCTGAGATATTAACCCTTTATCCTTCAAATTGAAAATTCCTCCATTCCCTTTGGCATTCGATAACTTGAAAAATATTGCTTGGATTGTCAAGTTACTTTATATTTGTGTTCAGGTTACTGATGTGCCGAGCTGTATAGTTTTTGGTGTGAATCTGATAATTTAATCCTGAGATATTAACCCTTTATCCTTCAAATTGAAAATTCCTCCAATCTCTTTGGCATTCCATAACTTGAAAAATATTGCTTGGATTGTCAAGTTACTTTATATTTGTGTTCAGGTCACTGATTTGCCGAGCTGTATAGTTTTTGGTGTAAATCTGATAATTTGATCTGGAGATATTAACCCTTTATCCATCAAATTAGACACTCCTCCAATCCATTTCTATATGTACCCATACCAGGTATGGTGTACATAATGTCGGCATCTGTGGTGGCCCTCCGTCATCAGCTTTCTACTAGTTGCGCGTATGGGTACACATCTGACGATTCCATCGGCCTATTTTTTTCCAAGGCAAAATTTAAAATGTATAAAAATATAATAGGGTGTGATTTAATCGGTATCGCATTGTGATTTGCGATGCAGTATGTCGTATACATTGATACAGTATTGTTATTCTCAGCGCGAAATGCAACAAGATTCTCATATGTATGTACATAATAAATATTTATTTAAATAAACTCATTGAGGGCTAGATTATTTTTGGTTGTCTGAATTTGTTCATCAAAAATTATTGGAGAGTGCCAACAGGCACTCTCCAATAATTTGTAATAGAGCAAACCTGTGTAAACAAACTATTGTTTACGTTTGACTGAATACGAAACATGGGTAAGGAAAATGTTGGCTTTTGCACTAGTACCCTCATTTTTTGAAAGGGCTGATTGTGGCATTAAGCACTCAACCTGTTAAAAACTCCTCCTTATTTGTGATCTCCATTTTAGTTCTGTATTGATTTTGCATTGTATGATCACTGTTACAAAAAAAAATCAACATGGAAGCTCTAGTATTTAATTTTAAGCATCGGCTACCATTCCATCAGGAATAAAAAATAAAAAACCGCCCTCCATCATTCATTTTAATTATTTAATTTTGTTTGGCCTAATATCGTCAGAAATGAAAAATCGACATATCTCCATGTAAAAAAATCATTCCTCATGCCCCTCCTTGATTGAGAAAAACAATATTGGTCAAAGAATGCTGTTCCTGTCACTTCCAGAAGTGATTGAAAACCTGTAGTTAAAAACCTAGAGTTAACACCAATGAGCTGCAGCTTGGGTTATGTTAGCTCAACTAAGACATTAATTTTACTGATTTTGTTTCTGATAGCAGTTGGGACATTTCTCAATGGTTTTGAGCATGGCGCGACATTGCATTGAGTACACAGCGCTAAAGAATAAAAGGAATGTGTTCAAGCCAGTAGTCAAGGGTATGGTTTCATGTTGCAGTCATCAGAACAATTGGAGAATAAAATGGAGAAAAAACTAATATACAGTCCCTTTTTTCGATGGCCGATGATTTGTTACGCAGCATGTATGTCAAATATTTGTCACAGACACGTTTTCAGTATGTAATGTAAATGTTTTTAAATTCTGATGAAAACCTTTTATCCTTCCTTTTGTCTCCACGACATAGCCTCTGGTGCTGATGTGGCATTCAGCACCAATAAATAAATAAAGAAGTCAATATGTAATGTTCATTGGACAATTTAGTTACCTCCTTTGAATGTGTCTTAATGTTGACTACATTCCAGGGCTTGATTTAATCTGAAAATTTTGAATAGCAATTTACTATTCACCCTGGAAAATTGATTAGCAGTTGATCCAAAAGCACTTGAAACTAATAAATCTTGAATAGCAAAATTCAGAAATTGGAGAGCAAAGTGCTATGCTAATCCAGTTAAATCGAGCCCTGCATTCCAGTAAATATTGGTGAGATACACAGCCCTGGTAATTCACCCTTAGCATTCAGCAGTGCCGAGGAAAATGCCGAGGAAATGAAAAATATTCACAGAAAAAATACTGCTGATGTCAGATTCCAGTGTTATCAACATGGAAGCAGTGAGATACTTAGTTTATGGTTATGCTGCATCTTATTTTCACTCATACTATACATATTGCGCAAGTCGCCTGCTTACTTCTAAGATTTTTTCTCGGCATTCACATGGTTCATGATATTGGCATGATCTAATTGAGTGAAAGATTCTGCACATTGATTGTGATTATATACACATATATCTCGAACTACTTTCACATGTTAAAGTTACTTGAAAGTTTTCACTTCACTGCATACTACATATACATGGCAATTGAGACTATGCCCTGCCCCCTGATTATTTTTACACAATTGAACAGGCTTCACAGCAATTGCCATAGAAGCACCAGTTTTCCACAGCAAATTTTTTGCCGAGGAAACAAGGATGAATTACTAGCAGTATGTTTCCGTGGTCAATCCGGATTAATCGAGATTAACTACGCATGCGCAGTATGGTCAGATTGATGCTTATTGAAACAAGCTATAATCTAGTTTATTAATCCGTCCAGTCCTTCTCGAAAGGTGAATTGGGTTTCAATCCTGACATGCGCAGTCAGTAAATCTATATTTTTATACTGTACCAATGACCCAGACTTAGCTGGTGCTAACTCTAAAAAATCTAGGGCCAAACACAAATTTTGCCCCCCAATCCCCAAAATTTGCATCTAAAACCAAAAGAAATCATGTCCTAAAGGACCTCCATACTTCGCCCCCACTGCGCATGCGCAGTGTCAAGGACGTTCCGAAATTGGCGCCAATCACCATTCTTTGTTTGGCCCTTCATCAGTTAACATCTCACTGATCTTTGTGCTTGTAAATCTCAGTTTAAATGATGCCCGACACATAAATATTGGAGAAATGGTGATTCTAAGGAGGATAGAGAAGGAGGAGAGGAAAAAGGAGTGACAGAAAATAATCAGGGCTGTAACTTAAAATTTTGTTATAAAATTATGTTAAGTTGCCTATTTTCGAGGCATGGGCCTGTTGTTGTCATTCTTACTTTGAAGTTGCACTGCTTATTCAGTGTTTCCTCTCTCCTTATCCTGTAAGCCCCCCCTTGCTATTCTCCCATTCTTTTGGCATATTTTTGAGTAAGATTACTCCTAAAATTTCTTGGGAGAATTAGCTTGGTTACAGAATGAATTCTGTTATTTTCCCCATGTTTACGTTTTCACCCATGGGTGTTTAGACGTTGTGTTCTGCATCTACCATCTGATGTTCTGCAGATTCTTCTCTGGAAGCCTCTGTTTTGCATCAGATAGTGTGTAATTTTGATAACTGATTTCGGGCCAGTATTGTCAGTGCCTGGAGTCATGTTTTCTGGTGTTTATACACTTCTTGTTTACATTGGCAACAGTCTCTTTTGAGGGGGACTTTTTGCCTTTGGAGTAGTTTATCTTACTACAAGATACATTATTATTATCCGTAAGTGTTGCAATAATTATTTAAAATAATTTTAAAATTTTTTGACCACACTTACCCTTGGGATCCATTGGGGCTCAACGTTACTTTTCAGAAACTTGGGCTTCGCTGAAAAAATATTTTTCAAAAATTATTTTGAATTTCAGTTGTTTCACAATGAAAGGACATTGTTCAAATTGTAATAGGAAGAAATCTTCCTCTGACTTTCATGATCATTGTATTAATTGTAGTCAGTGTACTCGCACTAACTCCTGTTCAATATGTCAGTATTGGGATGACAAAGATTGGAAACGTGTGTCACGGTATGTTGTTAGTGGAGAAAGGGCTATACCGGTCCTTTCTCCGCAGGGTCACTCTAGTCTATCAGTTTCTGTTTCAGAGGAACAAGAACAGGGTGATGTTTCCATGTTATCTTCCAAGAGTGCGCTTCCGTCGTCACAATTGAATGAAGAGTTAGCGGCAAAAGTGCTCATAGAGATACGACAGTTGCCTAAGAGGTCCCTAGTAGGATCGACGGCGCTGTCGTCCGCTAGCTCGCCCGGTGTAGCGTCCATTCACCGAATGGTTTGGCAGCCGGGTTCATCCGTTGCGGTCCAGGAGGAAATGTTGGGTGATGCGAGCACTATAAATATACTAGGTGCACACCCAGTGACGGCAGATGTTAGGAGAGATCGGAGGAAGCCTCTAGTCCGGTTCCTAGCTCGTCCAGGTCCAGCCGGGCCGCGAGCGAGAGAGGCCCCTCTCTCGTACAACAACATCAGGGACCTGATGTTGTGGTACAAAATGTGTCGCAAGCGGAGCACACGTCCGTCGCTCGGGACGCTCCGTTGTTTAGGCAGTCCGCGGAGACTGCGCAGGCTTCCTCATCCTCTCACCAGCGCACACGACCGCACCTTGGCTACGTGACCGCGGAGATTCTACCAGCTTCGCCGATAAAGGATTCTTCGGCGACCAGGTCACGCCATCTGGTAGCCAGGGACACGAGGCCGGTAGACTCCGGACGTTCGCATAGGAAGAGTATGCGGGAGTCAGTTGATGCGGAGCTTCCCGCGGCGAAGCAGCGAAAGACCGCCACTCCGCAGGCCTCGATGACGGATGTGCTTGCTCAGATAGCACAAATTATCACAGCATCCCAGCAGCCGACAGAATCGGTGTCGGATCGGGAATTATCCGACGACGCTGGGTCGGTACGCTCCGCCGAAGCATCGGGTGCGGACGACCGGGAGCATCATGAGGTCCGACCGGATGGTGAAAGGGATACGGATGACTTGGAGCTATCCCTTTCGGAACAACATAAAGCTGCCGTGGATTTTATCCGGCACTTCCTTCCTCACGTTGTTCCGTCGGGCCAGACTGCTGCGGTTCCGGACAAGAGAATTATAGCGTCATTGGACACTGAATTCTTTGAGCGGTTCAGAGACATTGTCCCTGAGTTTCCGTCTCAGTCCAATAATGTCACAAGAACATTTGAATTATTGAACGACGCTATATTCAAGCTTGCTTCCAAAACAGGCAAAGCTGGTTTCTTGGCCTCCAATGCTCTTAACCTGCCTTTCATTAATGCAAGGAATAAATTCGATACGGCAGGACAGGGTATTCCGAGAGTTCCTCTGCGTCTTGACGACGAGGCGGAAGACTTAGAATTGTCGTTACCGTCGTCTATGTCCGTTCCAACCGCGGTGTTGGATACGACAATCACGTCTAACAGGGCCAGTTTAGACTCTTTATCTTACGCAGACCACCTTACAAAGGCGTTATCACTGCGTCTTCAAGGGAAAGAATTCCAGGATATACAATCCTCATTAAGACTTCTTTCAAGGGCAGTGGCTTATTCCACGTATAACTCCGCCCTTTCAGTGGCAAACCTGGAGTTGGTTAGACGTGACGCAGCCTTAGCTACATCCACACGCGTGGATAGTAAGGTGAAGAACTCTCTCAGATTCTCTGTTGTTTAAATCCGCTTCCAAAAAGTCGGATACGACAGAGAAGAATAAGACAGGCACTTCTGGGTCTAATGCGCCCAAGAAAGGTTCCTATAGAGGTTCCGGTGCGTCCTCTTGGTCTTATTCAAGAGACCGTCAAGGCAGTGACTCTCGTGCGGGACGTCCTTCGGGCCGGGACAATCGGTCGGATGCCCCGAGGTCGACGGTACGAGGTGCGGGTCGTGGAGGACGTGGTTTCTCCTCCCAGGTTCAGGAAGTGATGGCTTCAACCTCTAGCGCGTTCCGGTTGGCGGAAGGTTGTCGAGTTTTTCAGAAGAGTGGGCGTCGATTACGGACGACCCTTGGGTGAGAGGGGTGATTTCGGAAGGTCTAAGAATATCCTTCAAACGAAAGCCTCCGTTAACTCGACGACCCTTGGGTGAGAGGGGTGATTTCGGAAGGTCTAAGAATATCCTTCAAACGAAAGCCTCCGTTAACTCGAAGTCCAAAATGGACTCAACTTCCGTCAAATCCGCAGAAAAGAGAAGCTCTCTTATCGGAGGTGCAGTCTCTTTTAATGAAGAACGCGGTAGAGGTCGTAGAAGACCAGGAAACACCGGGATTCTACAGCCATCTGTTTCTGGTTCCGAAACCAGACGGCTCGTTCCGTCCAGTCATAGATTTGAGCTGGATAAACAAGCTGATCGTCGCTCCGAAATTTTATATGGAGACGATTCGGTCGGTCAGAGCAAGTATTCGGGTGAACGATTATGCTACAAGCATAGATCTCAAGGATGCGTACTTTCATTTCATGGTACATCCGACATTCAGAAAGTATCTACGCTTCGCAGTCCTAGGAGTTGTGTATCAATTCCGGGCGATGTGCTTCGGATTGAACCTAGCACCCTGGGCTTTCACTCGGGTAATGAACTCGGTAGTGATGTATTTCCGAGCTCATCATCTGCGGTAACGTCGGCCTACCTGGACGACATTCTTCAGAGGTACGGCAACGAGTTAACGCTTCAGAACGATGTGCAGAATCTGCTTCTATTGCTCCGACGTCTCGGTTTTGTTATAAACGAGGAGAAGTCGGATCTGGTGCCGTCCAAGTCATTCACTCATCTGGGAATGAGCTTCGAGACGCACAACAATCTCGTTCGTCTGCCGTTAACCAGAGCGAAATTAGTCAGTTGTTACGCTCGCTATTGTCTTCATGCAGACAAAGTCACAGCGAGGGAGTTTATGAGACTGATAGGTTTGTGCGGAGCCGCCGCCGCGGATCTCATTCCGATGGGGCGGTTGCGCACTCGTCCTCTCCAAATTTTCTGAACTCAGAATTGGAGTGTGAAGATTCATTCGCTCAACAGAGATGTTCTCTTGTCAGATCAAGTGAAACAAGAGATTCAGACTTGGGCAAACATTCAGTGGTTAACTCAGGGAGTTCCGCTGCAGTTGCCGGATCCGAGTTTTACCATTATGACGGATGCCAGTCAAACAGGTTGGGGTGCAACATTGATCCCAACGGATTCGAGATGCCAGGGTCTTTGGGATCCACAGTTCCTAACCAAGCACATAAACATCAAGGAAATGATGTCAATTTGGCTTGCGTTACGTCATTGGATGGACATTATTCACAAAGCTCATGTCCAAATTCTGTCTGACAATACGACAGTAGTGGCGTATATACGGAACCAGGGAGGCACTCATTCTGTTCCGTTATTCAATCTAACGGAGAGAATCCTTCTGTTTGCTCTAGAACATCAGGTTCTACTTTCGGTCCGTCATATACCGGGTCGTCTGAATGTACTAGCAGACTCCCTTTCACGGAAGGTTCGCTTGTTGCCGTCGGAGTGGACTCTCAACAAACAAGTATTCAATCAGATTTGCTACCAGTGGGAACGGCCAATGATAGACTTATTTGCGACACATCTCAACAATCAGTTGCAGACGTATGTGTCACCGTGCCCGGATCCAAGAGCATTTGCAGTAGACGCTCTATCGATCTCATGGGACGGAATGATAGGATATGCATATCCTCCAGCGCCGTTGATTCAGCAAACATTGCTAAAGATAAAACAATCTCAGTGCAAGATTCTGTTGGTAGCATCTCTGTCTCCACAGAGACCGTGGATAAATCTACTCAGGTGTCTGTTGTGGGATCTACCGCGAAAGCTTCCTCCACGGGAGGATCTTCTTTCGCAGGGGAAACCGTGTCGACTTCATCACAACCCGCAAGGTCTCAACCTTCACGTTTTTCCGTTGTGCGGTCCTTCTTGCATGGCAAGCACTTTACAGGACGAGCAGTGGACGCGATTTCTAACTGTAGGAGGACCTCCTCTTCGCTAAATTATGCGGCTACGTGGAAGGTTTTTCGTCGTTGGTGTAGGGATCATTCTGTTGATATTTTTGATCCCTCCATACCAGACATTGCAAACTTTCTAGTATACTTGTTTGACGAAATCAAACTGCAGCCTGTTACTATTAAGGGTTATAGGTCTATGTTATCTGATACCTATGCACATCACGATAGTTTACAAATTGGATCTAATGTCTCTTTATCTAAGTTAGTTAGAAACTTCTCGATAAATAGACCCAGAACTCTTAGGTTAATTCCTAAGTGGAATTTAGCTTGGGTTCTTCTTAAACTGAAGGAAAAGCCATTTGAGCCTCTTGGGACAGTAGATTTCAAATTCTTGTCATATAAGACAGCTTTTCTCTTAGCTTTCTCTTCTGCTAGAAGAGTCAGTGAGCTTCATGCACTATCGGTGGACGATTCTCACTATCGTAGTGTCGGGAACACTATCACCTTCACTACTAATGTTGGATTTTTAGCTAAGAATCAGGCTCCTAATAAATATCCGGAACCTATTGTTATTAAGGCTCTTCCGTCTTCAGACGGGCGTAGGCCTTTACTCTGTCCTGTTAGAGCTTTACGCATTTATAAACAGAGATCTCAGTTTATCAGAAAGGGACGAAAACGTTTCTTTCTGTCTCGGATGCCTAATAGAAAGGACATTTCGGTCCATTCTATTCCTAGATGGATTCAATTAACTATCCGTACTGCTTATGAAAGTTTATCTTCTTCCCAGCAGTCTGTGCTTAAGATTTCGGCTCTTGAAGTAAGAGCTCTTTCTACATCTTGGGCTTATGCTAATAGTGTGGCTATTACAGATTTAATGAAGGCTGCTTATTGGTCCACATTCACAAATTTTTATCTCAGAAATATTGAGTCCATTTCTGGAGACCTGCATTGTTTAGGTCCGTTATCTGTTGCTCAGAATGTCGTCCACTAAACAGTTGCAACTATAGTTATGCAGGCTTTCTGTTCCGGCAGTGACTCCGTCCTGCTGCCCTCTTCGCTCTGGGCTATTTGACCCAGGGCAAGGGGAAGGGGGGGGGGGTGTTCCCTTAGGTCACCTGCTTTATAGTGAAAAGCAAGGGAATTCCTCCTCCGGAGTCAGTAATTCTGAGTCGTTTCCGGGATGGTTTTAAAGTGTAATATTAATGTTAAAAATTCATTCATGTCATATTTTTAAAGTGTAGCTCGGTGTGAAGCATTTGTATATGTCAAGTGTCAAACGGGCGTTAATATACAATCCTCGGACACTTTTAATGAATATAAAGAGTCTCAATTCTCTGGACTAACTTTATTTATTGGCTTACTTTAAAAATAATTAGTATAATGGGTTATACTGGATGTTAATAGAGAACATGAATGTTATTGTGCTCAATTATGAAGGGTATTGTATCTTTCTAATTTATAATAAAATAAGAAAGATACATGTAAAGCCTAATACTCCTTTTCTCCTTGAGGGGTTCACTCTATATTATATAGTTGAGCTTATTGGATTTTCCTCTATGTCCTAGGCCCTCCAGCCTTTTTACTATTCAGCTGTGTCTGGGTCATTGGTACAGTATAAAAATGTTAAAATATTTATAGTAATTTATATATTTTTTATACTTACCAATGACCCAGACGGGGATGGCCCTCCCAGGAGTTGGGAACTCTTACCTCCCCGCTGAGTACATAGCGCTGACCAGGCACTGCCAGTAAGAATGGTGATTGGCGCCAATTTCGGAACGTCCTTGACACTGCGCATGCGCAGTGGGGGCAAAGTATGGAGGTCCTTTAGGACATGATTTCTTTTGGTTTTAGATGCAAATTTTGGGGATTGGGGGGCAAAATTTGTGTTTGGCCCTAGATTTTTTAGAGTTAGCACCAGCTAAGTCTGGGTCATTGGTAAGTATAAAAAATATATAAATTACTATAAATTTTTTAACATTTGTTGCCACGAAAATACAGAAATGAATGGTAGGGGATTCTAAAGATATTAAAACATTAGTAACTTGCGACAGTGCAATCCTACCAATGAATTTTGAGTTATTAAAAATTATATGCACATTTTAATTATACTGCATTCTACAAAAGCCTTAATTTTTATTATTATGCTACTTATTGAAATTAAAATTTAAAATTTTGTTGGACTTTAATTTAAATTTTGTGAAAATATTAAATACAATGTAGTTGAAATTGAACGTATTTTATGGTATACCGGGTTGGGGGGGGGGGGGGGGGGGGGGGTGGTGGTGAGTCGAAGAAAAATTCTGAAAACCGATTGAAATGCGTGTAGGTCGTATCCGTGAAGAAGTTAATCGAAATCTGGATTATCAATCTCGATTAATCCAGATTTGCGACGGAAACGCACCCCTGGACTGGATACATCAAGGGAGATAAAAAGTTGAAAAATGGGCATTCTGTTCTAATACCCCTGAGCATATGATAGTACCTTGCCTATCTATCTGCATATTATGCCCGGAAACAAGTTCACAACACAGGTTTTGTATCAAAGTTATTATATTCAGACACAAAGTGTATTAGCTCAATATATTTCTGCTTAATACAGAATAAACACAAACTTCACAAAAGAACAATATCAATATTATAACATTACTCAAAATCGTCTTTCCCCAAAACTGCAATTATTATTTTAGCTAATATCGCCCAGCACCTATGAATCAGGTTGCAGAAAAACATTTTTCCTGACCTCATTAATACAGGGTTCTTAATTTCATAGAGAGCATACCAATTATTGAGAGTACCGTGCAAGTTTGCTAGGATATTTCCAGACAATCTGTGATGTTAAAATATTGTATAATTTGATGCAAGAAGTAAATTTGGGACCTATATGGCTTCAATACATCTATTTATTATTATTTATTTGTGTTTAGGGTCACATATTTCTGCACAATGGCTAATCATGACCGCGACAGTTTTATGGGTGGAGAAAGCCGGAGTACCCAGAGAGAACAACCGAGCAACGGCGAGCAACTGTCAACTCCCCAAAATACTAACTCCACACAAGCAGGGTTAGCATTGGTTGAAGGCAAGTGCACCATCGACGTGCAGTATGCCTTAGTACACAATGCCACCGTGCCCCCACATGGGCAATGGGGGTGAAGTGTCTTGCCCAAGGACACAACGCGATTGCCGCAGGTGGGCTTCAATACATCAATATAAATTGCAATATTTTACACCTTGCCTGACAGAACTCCCATGTGCTCTGCCAAACAAGATATAATACAATAAATGTTCAGTTTATCACTTTAATGCAAGAAAAAGATCAACTTCCTGTTATTTGAATGCTCCTGTTAACCCTTTACCTAACGTGAAAAGCAGACGACACTTGCAAACAAAATTCTTGAGTAACTAATTTTTTTCATTTTTTGTCTCAAAAACATAGGTTATGACTTCTCATTGGAACGAGCTCGATGAGCTCATTCCAGAGAGGGGTCATAACCTATGTTTTGAGACAAAAAATGAAAAAATGATGAAAATTAATTCGCGATTTTTGTGAATAGCGCTGGACGGTTTTGGCCGATACATTGGGTAAAGGGTTAATTGAATACTTTTCTGACAAAGTGACTATTCAGTTAACAGGGTTCCACTGTATTATCTGAGTACATTTGTTAATAAATTACATATTTTCTTTTCCAGGTATATGTATTGGACAGATTGGGGTGAATCCGCAAAGATAGAAAGAGCAAATTTGGATGGAAGTGAACGGAAGGTTCTGATCAATACATCTCTAGGTTGGCCGAATGGTATTGCCATTGATCACAATGAGAGCAAGATTTACTGGGGAGATGCCCACACAGATCAGATTGAAGTTGCTAACAGTGATGGCACTGGGAGAAGATTTCTTGTAACTACCCATCTATTTCATGTGTTCGGATTCAGCTTATTAGGTAAAAAATGCTTCCTCTGTCTCAAAAATATCAATTTATTTTTCCACTGATCAGGAATAGATTATGCAGCATGTTAAGATAAACTGAAAAGAACAACAATAGCAGTTTCACTGCATAGGATTTTCATCCACTGGCACATAACTACTGGCATGTTTGCTACAGCACAAAAATGGGCGTCTAAAATACAGAAGAATAGTCCGTGGTAGACTGTTGGACTTTTGTGCTAGAGGTCCCGAGTTCGATCTCCGTCTGAGCGACCCACGTTGTGCCCTTGGGCAAGGCATTTTATCCCGGTTGCCTACATGGGGGTACGATGATGCTGTGTACTAAGGCGTACTGCACGTCGATGATGCACATGTCTTCAACTGCTGTAACCCTGCTTGAGCGGAGCTCGAACAGAGTTAGAATGTTGAGGAGCTGACAGTTGCTCGTCGATGCTCAGTGGTTCTCTCCAGATACGCAGACTTCCTCCCCCCATAAAACTGTCATGGTCACGATTAGCCAGTGTGCATAAGTATGTGACCTTAAACACCAATAAATAAATACAGAAGAATAGGATAAAAAATGGAACTTTGATGCACAAAAAAAAAAATGTTTCGCATTCTTCCATTACAATACATTTTTGAACTATTTCCAATGTTTTGCCGTGACAGGCAGCTCTAGATGTGGCAGTCTTGGTCGGTCAGTCTGTCTGACGGTCATTAACCAGAGTTCTTGGACTCAATAACTTCTAAATATTTACTCGAATGATATCATATTTGGTTTGCAAGTGTGTCTTATTGATGGCTAGCTCCATCTTCAATGCACTTGTTATTTAGAGTAATTTTGCCCGAGTTATTTCCATTTATGGACTTGGAATTTGTTTAATTTTTACCACCAAGCTCGATGACTTTTAAAATACATTGTGAAATGACATCATATTTGGTATGCAAGTGTATCTTATTGATGTCTAACCCCCATTTTCAGGTGTTAAGTATTTCTGTCTGAGTTATTACTCTTTATGGACTTGAAATTTGTTTAACCCTTTACCTGACTTAGCAGCCAAAAATGGCCAGAAAATTAACCAGAATAAGCCTACCACAGCCTAAAATATCTCAGAAGTTTCTCAATAAAACTATACAAATAAGGATATCATTAGAATCAGCTCATTGAGCTGGTTCTGATGATATCCATATTTGTATGGTTTTATCAAAAAATTGTGAAATTTGTTTTCAACAAATGTGAAATTTAATTTATTTTTTTATAAATACTGTGTTAGGTAAAGGGTTAATTTATAACATTCATTGCAGCTTAGGTGCGCACCTTCAGTTTTTTTTTAGCTCATCACCTTGACAAAGTCAAGCTGAGCTTATCTAATCGCTCTCCGTCCATCCTCTCTCCATCATAGGTTGTCCGTCAACACCACGTTTTTGTCTTTTCTTCCAAAACCACTGGGCCAATTCAAGTGAAAGTTTGTGTGAGTGATGGTCCCGAAGGGGCATTGCCTTTTTGTTCAACTTAATATGCCCATCCTCATAGGGAGGGAGTGGGGGAAAATGCTCCAAAGTATTTTTAAAATCTTCTTCTCATGAACCAGTGGGTACAGTGACTTGATATTTGTTATGGAGCTTCCTTTTGATGTGTAGAATCAAGTTTGTTCAAACAAAATTTGTGAAGCAATATTTAGCTTTGTAATGGGAGGGGCAAGATTTTTGGCCCTGCTCAAAATTTCTTATTTTCTGAACCGATGGTCCGATTTGAACCAAATTTGGTGTGTGGTATTATTGGTTCATAAGCGCTTGACTCATGCAAAAAAAAAAAATTCCTGCATGCCCGTGAGAACCCCAGGAGCTAAAAGTAGAATTATTTTCAAATTCCCATACTTCCCAAACCACACGAAACAGAGAAATGTTATTTGGTATATAGCATCCTTAGGACCAGTAGAATTGAATGGTAAAAAAAAATTGCCATCGGTTATGTTGTGGTGTTCTGTAGGAGAAGGGGGTGGGGGTGGGGATCGAAAAAGTGCCGAGTCAGCAAAAATAAAAAAAAACAAAACAAACTTTTCTCCATAACCAGTGGTCAGAATCTTTTGATATTTGGTATACAGCATCCATATGGGGGTCAGATACAAGTTTGTTAGGACAATACAGGGAATATTCTTCAAAAATCTTCTTCAGAACCACCAGTCAGAATCTTTTAATGTTTGGTATACATCATCATTATGAGGGTCAGATTCAAGATTGTTCAAACCAAGTCCCAAGGTTAATATTTGGGCTTCCTAAAAATCTTATTCTTCATATCCACCAGTCAGAATGCTTTCATATTTGATATATAACATCTCTAGGATGGTCAGATTCAAGTTAGTTCAAATCAGGTCCATAGGTTAATATTTGGACTCGCTATGGTAGCCGAAATTTTAACTTCGTGCAATATGAGGAAATTTCTTTAAAAATTTTCTTCTTCAGAATGTTTTCATATTTGGTATGCAACATCTCTAGGGGGTCATATTCAACTTAGTTCAAATTTAGTGCCTGGGTTAATATTTGGGCCCCCTATGGGAGCCTAAATTTTAACTTAGTGCAATATGAGGAAATTTCTTTAAAAATCTTCTTTTTCCGATTCACCAGTTGGAATACTTTCATATTTGGTATACAACATATCTAGGTGGGTCAGATTCGAGTTTGTTCAATCCGAGTGCCTGGGTTATTATTTGGACTCCCTATGGGAACTCAAATTTTAACTTAGTGTAGTATGAGAGAATTTCTTCAAAAATCTTCTTTTTCAAATTCACCAGTCAGAATCCTTACATATTTGGTTTTCAACATCTCTTTGGGAGTGAGTCGGATTCAAGTTTGTTCAAATTGGGTCCCTGAGTTAATATTTGGGCTCCCTGAGGTAGCCTGAATTTTAACTAAGTGCAATATGAGGAAATTTCTTTAAAAATCTTCTTCAGGTCCACCAGTCAGAATGCCTTCATATTTGGTATACAACAACTTGGGGGGGGGGGGGGGGGGTGGATTCAAATCAAGTGCCTGGGTTAATATTGGCCATGAAGCTGATGAATTAGAAATTTTGTATTCAGTTTCCTCCAGAGGTGTGTAACTAAGATTAATCCACATAGGTTGTATCAAGGGGCTTCATAGGGAAGCTCCACTTTTTACATTATGATCAACTGAAGAAAAGGCATGATGCTTGGACTATTTTACTTCTGAGAGGCTTAAGGGTTGACAGTGTATCCTATGGAGATGGCTTGCTTAATGTAGAGTCATTCTTGGACTCTGTTTATATCGTGTTCTGTCCAAGGTGAGCGCTTCAGGCCCTGTGGGCCTCTTGCTTTTATTATAAATTTACATCAATCAAAAAAGGTAAAATTTTAAAGTCTCAAGATCTCATACTAATTTTGGAAGACACAGCCACCCAATAAAAGGCTCAAGACGGGGGGTGGTCAATTTCAATTGAGGATTGATAACCAAAATCCTTTTTTGGCCTAATATTGGACATGGTATAAGTCACCTGTTTATATTCAATCTCCAAGAAATTGCACTAATCATTAGGTCAGGCTGAAGAGAATTTGCCTGTCGGGCACGCAATTGTGCCTTCTGGGGACCTTCACATGTTGCTTGTTTACAGGTCTGTTTTAACAAGATGTTAACTTTAGCACTTGTGGAGGGGAGAGTGTGCAAACTATTACAGTGGAACCCTTGTTAACTGAATAGCCACTTTGCTAGTGTGAATTATTCAGTTAACAGGAGTATTAAATTAACAGACATTTGGTCACTTCCCTGTACTCAAGTTATAAATTTGACATTTATTCTATTAGATCTTGTTTGACATAGCTTATGAAGCTCTGTCATATGAGATATAATAGATTAAAGCCTGTTTTGTATGTAGTGGGACCAAATAGGTCTGAACAAAAGGAATTTTAGTGATTGTCACGGTAATTTCTTGACATATTTCCAAGATTTTTTGTTCAGTTAACAGGAGTTTACTCTTGTGATGTACATGCAATTAACAGGTCAAATTTGTATTAAAGGTATGGTAAATGGTTTGGCAATTGAAAATTATATTCAATTATATTCAATTTATTCATTTAAGAGATATATAGTATGGCTGCCTCGGGGTGGCCTATATTTCCACGGACGCAATAATATTAGATTCCAAACACTAATTATAGGAATACTCATCAAAAATTTAATTAATGAAGCACCGGGTACAACCTAGTGCTTCATTAATTGTACCCCCCGCAAACAAAGTTTGGTGGGGTATACAAGGAATCACCCTGTCCGTCCGTCCACCTGTCCGTCTGTCCATCCTTATAAGTGCAACTCCTCCTAAACCGTTTGAAGAATTTTCATGAAACTTTACACAATGGAAGAACTCCATATGAAGATGCGCATGAAGCAATATAATTCCGTTCCGACATTTCCAAGGGGAGATAATGTAACTTATTCATTTCAATTGCTACATCATATGGTTGTGTCCTCGTAAGCGCAACTCCGCCTGAACCGTTCAATGAATTTTCATGAAACTTTACACAATGGAAGAACTCCATATGAAGATGCGCATGAAGCAATATAATTCCGTTCCGATATTTCCAAGGCGAGATAATCTAACTTATACATTTCAATTGCTACATCATATGGTTGTGTCCTCGAAAGCGCAACTGTATGGAGGGGGGGGGGATCACTTTGTGAGCTTGCTCACAGTACCTCTAGTTAAAACTTTGCTGATTACAAATTTTATTACCTAGTAAACGCATGCGTGGACATCACTGCCCACGTGTGGATTACGACCAGTCCATGTGACTGTACTTTACAATTAAGTGGGATCCACTGTGTCTAATTATTGTACGTAATCGGTGAATGGATTGATACTTTTAACCCTTTACCCAATGTAACAGCCAAAACCGGCCAGTGCTATTCTAAAGAATCGCCAATTAATTTTCATTATTTTTTCATTTTTTGTCTCAAAAACATAGGTTATGACCCCTGGTTGGAACGAGCTCGCTGAGCTCGTTCCAACGAGGGGTCATAACCTATTTTTTTGAGACAAAAAATGAGTTATTCAAGAATTTTTTTTGAAAGTGTCGTCTGCTTTTCATGTTAGGTAAAGGGTTAAGAGTACACTGCTATCAATTTAGATATTCTGTTTGTATGTACTATTTTGTGTAATTTGTAGGAGACTATATTTACTGGACAGATTGGCAGATTCGATCAATCGAGAGAGTGAATAAAAGAACTGGGAAGGATAGGAAAGTTATCATCCAACATTTACCTGATCTCATGGGCCTCAAAGCAACATATTACAATCGTACTGAAGGTATGTATCCAGTCTCGTGAATAAAAGTTCTCATCCAATATTTACCTGATCTCATGGTCCTCAGAACAACATATTACAATCGATCTGAAAGTATGATTCCAGGCTCAAAGCAACATTATACAACCATACTGAAAGTATGTACCCAGTCTCATAAATAAAGATTACCATCCAGCATTTACCTGATCTCTTGTGCCACAGAACAACATATTACAATCGTACTGAAGGTATGATTCCAGGCTCATAAATAAAGGTTATCATTCAATATTCACCTGATTTCATGATCCTCAAAGCAACATATTACAACCGACCATACTGAAGGTATGTATCCAGTCTCGTGAATAAAGGTTTTCATCAGTATTTACCTGATCTCCTGGGCCCCAAAGCAACATATTACAACCGTACTGAAGGTATGTATCCAGTCTCATGAATAAAGGTTATCATCCAGTATTTACCTGATCTGATGGGCCTCAAAGCATCATTATACAACCATACTGAAAGTATGTACCCAGTCTCACGAATAAAAATTATCCAGCATTTACCTGATCTTGTGGGCCTCAAAACAGAAATTACAACTGCAATCTCGTGAATAAACCTTATCCAACATTTATCTGATCTCATGGGGCTCAAAGCAATATTACAACCATACTGAAGGTATTTACCCAGTGTCATGAATTCTCAAACAGCTTTTTACAATTATACTGATGGCCTGTAACCATTTCTAATTTCTCTTTAACCCTTAAAGCCTTGAGATTTTTATACATTTTACTACAGTTTTGACAGTGTTCATCCTGTACCTTTGCAGTTCTTACTAGACAAGTTATGCTCTGTGGTAGTATAATTGATCTTACAACTAATTAGCCTGTTACAGGTTAACCCTGTACCCAATGCACATGATATCAAAATTTGTTATTTTAATTATTTTTCTTCAAATTTTCCAACAAAACTATATCATGTGATCCCTCATAGGAATAAGCTCAACAGGTTCGTTCCAATGAGGGGTTACATGATATGGTATTGTTGAAATGTTTTGAAAAATAATTTTTAGCTCATCTTGACAAAGTCAAGCTGAGCTAATCTCATCGCTTGCCGTCCGTCATCCGCCAACACCATGTTTTGGTCTTCTCCTCCAAAGCCACTGGGCCAATTCAAGTGAAAGTTTGTGTGAGTGATGGTCCCAAAGGGGCATTTCATTTTTGTTCAACTCAGCATGCCCAGCCCCATAGGGAGGGAGTGGGGGAAAATGCTCCAAAATATTTAAAAAATCTTCTCAAGAACCAGTGTGTACAATGACTTGATATTTGCTATGGAGCTTCCATATGAGGTGTAGAATCAAGTTTGTTCAAACGAAGTTCGTGAAGTAATAATATTTGGCTTTGTAATAGGAGGGGTAAGATTTTTGGCCCCGCCCAAAATTTCTATTTTCTGAACCGATGGTCTGGTATGAACCAAATTTGGTTTGTGGTAGTATTGGGTCATAAGTACTTGACCCATGCAAAAAAAAAAAATTCCCACATCCCCATGGGAACCCTGGGAGCTAAAAATAGAAATATTTTCAAACGCCCATATTTCCCAAACCCCACGGAACAGAGAGCTTTTATTTGGTATGAAGTATCCTTATGACCAGTAGAATTGAATGGTAAAAAAAAATTGCCATCGGTTGTGTTAGGGTTTCTGTAATGGGCATCGAAAAAATGCTGAGTCAGCATATTTGCAAAAATTTAAAAAAATCTTTTCTCCAGAACCAATCATCAGAATCTTTTGATATTTGGTATACAGCATTCATAGGGGGGTCAGATAAAAGTTTGTTGAAATAAAGCTCATTGGTTCATATTTGGGCTCTCTACAGGAGCCCGAATTTTTAACATAGGGTAATATGGGGAATATTCTTTAAAAATCTTCTTCTTCAGAACCACCAGTCAGAATCTTTTAATATTTGGTATACATCATTGTTATGAGGGTCAGATTCTAGATTGTTCAAACCAAGTCCCTAGGTTAATATTTGGGCTTCCTATGAAAGCCCAAATTTTATCTTTGTTCATTATGGAGGGTAATTTAAAAAAATCTTCTTCTTCAGATCCATCAGTCAGAATGCTTTGATATTTGGTATGCAACATCTCTATGGGGGTCAGATTCAAGTTTGTTCAAATCAGATCCCTAGGTATATATTTGGGCTCACTATGGTAGCCCAAATTTTTACTTAGTGCAATATGAGAAAATTTCTTTAAAAATCTTCTTCTTCAGATCCACCCGTCGGAATGCTTTTATATTTGGTATACAACATCTCTAGGGGGGGTCAGATTCCAGGTTGTTCAATTCGAGTGCCTAGGTTAATATTTGGGCTCCATATGTGAACATGAAATTTAACTTAGTACAATATGAGGGAATTTCTTCAAAAATCATCTTCTTCAGATTCACTTGTCAGAATGCTTTCACATTTGGTGTACAACATCTCTAGGGAGGTCAGATTCAAGTTTGTTCAAATCGGATCCATAGGTCAATATTTGGGCTCTCTATGGTAGCCCAAAATTTGAATTTAGTGCAATTCGAAGAAATTTCTTTACAATTTCTCTTCTTCAGATCCAACAGTCAGAATGCTTTCATATTCGGTACACAACATCTCTAGGGAAGTCAGATTTAACTGTGTTCAAATCAAGAGCCTGGGTTAATATTTGGGCTCTCTATGGGAGCCGGAATTGGCCATTTTGCTGAAGAATTAAAAATTTTGTATTCAGTACCCTCTAGAGGTACTAAGATTAATCCACATAGGTTGTATCAAGGGGCTTCATAGGGGAGCTCTACATTTTACTTATAATCAACTGAAGAAAAGGCATGATGCCTAGATTATTTTTGTCACTCCTGAGGGACTCAAGGATTGACAGTGTAGCCTATGGAGATGGCTTGCTTAATGTAGACTCATTCTTAGACTCTGTTTAAATTGTGTTCTGTACAAGATGAGCGCTTCAGGCCCCGTGAGGCCTCTTGTTTATCAAGTACTCAATTCGTAAATTATGAATAGGGATGCAACTGATTCGTTAGGTAATGGGAAAACATCCATGCTCATTGGAAGGGATGTGATTTTATTTTATGTGTTGGAAGTATATTATGACTGTACTGACAGGGTTCCTGTGATGTCTTGAATTCCCTGAAATTTAAAAATAATTATCCCCCCTTTAAAAAAGGGGAGTATATAGTTATCACTTTGTCCGTCCATCCTTCGATTCATCCATCTGTCTGTCCATCCATCCATCTGTCCGTCCGTCTGTCCATCACACTCGTTTCCAGGCAATAACTTTTGTACCATTGGTCACACAGTACTCATACTTCACAGGTAGGCTGCTTGTAAAGGGATGAGGGGGGTCGCAGTGGCTCAGTTGGTAGAGGTGCAGGCTGCAAGCCGAGAGGTCCTCAGTTCGAATCCCACCTGCGGCAACCGTGTTGTGTCCTTGGGCAAGACACTCACCCCCAATGCCCACGTGGGGGCATGGTGACGTTGTGTACTAAGGCGTACTGCACGTCGATGGTGCACCTGTCTTCAACCAATGCTAACCCAGCTTGTGTGGAGTTGGTATGTTGGGGAGTTGACATTTGCTCGGTGGTTTTCTCCGGGTTCTCCGGCTTCCTTCACCCGTAAAACTGTCACAGTCATGGTTAACCATTATGCAGAAATATGTGACCTTAAACACCAATACATAAATAAATAATAAATAAATGTAAAGGGATGATGATTGGGATTACTCTTGGGATCTGTAGGTCAAAGGTCAAGGTCACTTACTATAAATAGAATTTTTGGTTTCTGTTCAATAACTTTAGATTTCTTTTGTGTACTAAGCTATAACTTCATATTGTGGTTGCATTAGAGATATCGATCATTGGGATTGCATTTGGGGTCAGTAGGTCAAAGGTCAAGGTCACCATTACTATAAATAGATTTTTGGTTTCCGTGCAATAACTTTAGTTTTCTTGTGTATGAAGCATTGTGGTTGCATTTGAGATGTCGATCATTGGGGTCAATAGGTCAAAGGTCAAGGTGACTGTTGCTATAAATAGATTTTTGGCTTCCATACAGTAACTTTAGTTTTCTTTTGTGCAGAAAGCGATAACTTCATTGTCCCCCGAAAAAAAAACGTTTCGGGACACTATAGTAATGAGTGATATCCATCCATCCAAGATGTCCCGTCCATGCTCTGAGACATAAGTTCGTCCGTCCATTCGTCTGTCTATCCAAAACATTTCGGTGTCCAAATTTTAACTTGAGTTTGGGTGAATTGATCGTAACCAAATTTGGTATACATTCTTGGGAGGTAACGCAGGCTAAGTTTGAAAATTGACATGGTCTGTTTATTTTTGTCAGAGTTATGGTCTTTATTCGACTTGGGAAACATGTTTTTTGTATTGTCCGAATTTTAACTTGAGTTTGGGTGAATTGATTGCTACCAAATTTGTTATACATCTTACTGGGGAGGAAATACATCATCTTCAGATGGCTGAATGGCAAACAAAGGGGGGGGGATTTCTCGTGAGCCCCTGCTCACTTTGTTTTTAATTTTCTAGGATCTGAAAAATTCTTGTCTATAACCCTACACATATATATATAAATAAAACGTATGAGTAACAAATCACTGTATGCTCTTCAACCTCATGTGTCCATGTTTGGGGACAGACAAGCTTCAGTCTAGTTCTATGACAAAACAGTGTTTTAATTCAGTAATCAGTGTTAAATTATTCCATACCCAGTGGCAGATAATAAAATGTGGCCAATGCCTTTGGGGGGGGGGGGGGGGGGTTAAAATCACAAAGCATTAATTGATAGTATGGACAATGTTTGATTTTGATGGCAAAACGTCCCCAGTTTTGTAGAGCAATGTGTCTGATATGTGCGTCTTGACCTGTGTGCACATTGACTCATATCTGACATACATTACTAATATTTGAATAAAATGGTTCCATAACCCAGTGGCAGATAATAAAATGTGGCCAATGCATATGGGGTACAAAATCAAAAAACATTAATTCAATCTTTGAGTTTTGATGGCAAGACGTCTCCAGTTTTGAAGAGCCATGTGTCTGAAACATGCGACTCGACCTGTGTGCACATTGACTTGTAGCTGTTGAACATTATTAATATTTCAAAGCCAAAACAAAGCTTGCACTTTATGTGTGAAAGGCTTGATAAGTTTTATTTTTAAACAAATTATCCATAATTTGTTACTGCACTCCCATACTGAGCCTAAAAACTCCCAGAATTTAAAAAGTGAATTATGTGCATTTCTTGGGAAAATTTGGGTTTGTTATTCCAAAACATGTGCGGAAACCCTGAGACAATGTATCGTGATATGGAGCTGTAAGATATGTTTTGGAGGACAAAAATGAAAAATTTTCATTTGTGTTCCAGAAAAATAGTTTCAAGGGAAAAGTATTTTCAGTGTTATGTAAGAGGTTAAGTAGTATATTACTGCTACACTGAATATGTGCACTTAATTGTCTCATTTGTCTATAAGCAGACTGCTAGAATTTTGTAGGAACCAGATACAGGGTGCAAAATTTCAAAAATGACTCAACTGACTGACCATTCATGTGGTTTGGGGATGGCTAACCGAACGTTCGGCTACATAAAAATTATTGGGGGAAACTGCTTCTTTATCATTGACAAGTATTCATATATTGCTTGGAATTGAAATATATATAGTCTCTCAAGGCAAAAGTCTAAAAATCTATCAAGACACAAGAATGGCTGGTTAACCCTTTACCCAACGCAGACGATATCAAAATTTATGATTTTAAATATCCTTTTTTAAAAATTTTCAAAAAATTTCAACAAAACCATATCATGTGACCTTCATTTGGAACCAGCTTAACGAGCTTGTTCCAAAGAGGGGTCACAAGATATGGTTTTGGTGAAATTTTTCGAAAAATAATATTTTTTCAGCTGCTGAATTTGCATATTACGGGGGCGGATGCGAGCGATTCGTTGGTTAAAGGGTTAATTGGTAGAGTGCTGGAAGCCCATATTTGGACTTTAATCTGAACTGCAGGTACCTAAAGTTAAAAGCTTCATTTTCTGTGGATGCAGGGCTTGCCTTGAGTCGGGGCTGATCAGCCCAGGCCCCGAGATCAGCCCTGAGGAGCACTTGCTGGGGGCTTTTTTTCAAGCCCCGACATTTTCCATTAAAAAGCACTAACAATAATGGACAAAATGGAAAATCAGCCCCGAAAAGGCCCCGACCTCAATATGTGGGGGACTTTTTTTAGGCCCCGACCATTTTACTCAAGGTGAGCCCTGGGATGTCTGTCGTATTATCTTGGATGTAAAATTACTTCATCTCCATCGATTTGCATTGTTACAATTTATGGGAGAGTGCCTTTTGGCACTCTCCCATAAATTGTAACAAGACAAAAACGTGTGAACAAATGTTGAGGCTGAGAAAAAATTTAGCACTCCACCAGTTCAGTTACTCAGACTCTGTCATTCAAGATGCAATGTTTGGCTAAGTGGTCGTCTGTACACGTAGATTTGAATTTACAGAACCACCACACGAACGAAACGAGCATTCCTGTTAAATGTAGCACACTGCAGATAACCACTATCGTCAGACAAACAGTTTGTGAGTACAACAGTATACATATTGTATAGTATTCTTGTGTATTCAATACACTAGAAAACAATATGTGGGAAGCAGATAACCACTGGACTTAGCACAAATGTCCAGATAAACATAACTGATGTCCCCACATAGGAAGAATGAAGGATCATAAACTATATTTTGGAGAAAAAATAAAACACGAATGTTGATTTTTGTGTTTGCTTTCGTAGATATGGATGTTATTTTAGATGAGGGGCTAAAGAATTTCATTTTGCTTTTTTCAGGAACCAATCCTTGTGCAGATAACAATTATGGTTGTAGTCATCTTTGTTTAATGCGAGCCCACAAGTTACCTGTCTGCATGTGTCCAGTGGGTCTTGAATTACAGAAAGATGGAAAAACATGCATTGTTCCAGAGGCATTTTTACTGTTCTCCTGTCAAGATGATATCAGAAGGATTTCCTTGGAAACGGCACACAATCAAGAAAGTATTCCTATACAGGGTGTAAAGAAGGCAATGGCAATTGATTTTGACATAAATGATAACAGAATCTATTGGACAGATGGTGAACAGAAGGTAAGCCAGATGTATTCGTAACATAGTTTATCAGTGACCTAATATGGTATATACAGTGTCGCTTAATTAGTCCCCTACCAGCATCGCCGGAGGGGACTATAGATTTGCACTCCGTCCATCCATCAGTCTGTCAGTCTGTCCGTCTGTCAGTCTGTCAGTCACACTTTAGTTTTCCGGAGTTTTTTTGGAAACGCTTCAACGGAATGATTTCATTTTTGGTAAACTACTATAGAACGATGACTTACAGATCAAGTTTGAGTTTCATGCTGATTGCATTATTCTTGTGTGAGTTACAGCCCTTGGAAATATGGGAAAAAGCACCAAAATATCAGTATTTTTATACTGTACCAATGACCCAGACATAGCTGGTGCTCCAGGGCCAAACACAAATTTTGCCCCCCAATCCCCAAAATTTGCATCTAAAACCAAAAGAAATCATGTCTTAAAGGACTTCCATACTTTGCCCTTACTGCGCATGCGCAGTGTCAAGGACGTTCCGAAATTGGCACCAATTATCATTCTCTGTTTGGCCCTTCATCAGTCAACATCTCACTGATCTTTGTGCTTGTAAATCTCAGTTTAAAGGATGCCAGACATGTAATTATTGGAGAAATGGTGATTCTAAGGAGGATATAGAAGGAGGAGAGGAAAAAGGAGTGACAAAAAATAATCAGGGCTGTACTTAAAATTTTTTATGAAATTATGTTAAGTTGCCTATTTTCGAGGCATGGGCCTGTTGTTGTCATTCTTGCTATAAGTTGCACTGCTTATTCAGTGTTTCCTCTCCCCTGGTCTTCTAAGTCCCCCCTTGCTATTCTCCCATGCTTTTGGCATATTTTTGAGAAAGATCATTTCTAAATTCTCTTGGGAGAGTTAGCATGGTTACAGAATGAATTCTGTTATTTTCCCCATAGTTACGTTTTCACCCATGGGTGTATAAACGTTGTGTTCTGCATCTTCCATCTGATGTTCTGCAGATTCTCCCCTGGGAGTCTCTGTCTTGCATCAGATAGAGTGTAAATTTGATGACTGATTTCGGGCCAGTATTGTCAGTGCCTGGAGTCATGTTTTCTGGTGTTTTTACTCTGTTTGTTTACATTGGCAACAGTCTCTTTTGAGGGGGGGGGGATGTTTGCCTTTGGAGTAGTTTATCTCACTATAAGATACATTATTATTATCCGTAAGTGTTGCATTAATTATTGAATATAATTTTAAAATTTTTCACCACACTTAGCCTTGGGATCCATTGGGGCTCAACGTTACTTTTCAGAAACTTGGGCTTCGCTGAAAAAATATTTTTCAAAAATTATTTTGATTTTCAATTGTTTTTTCATTATTAATGGATCATGTTATTATGTATCTTTGTGTTAGGGGTTTGTGCGAGTACTAGGACTTGTTGACTTTTCACAATGAAAGGATATTGTTCAAATTGTAATAGGAAGAAATCTTCCTCTGACTTTCATGATCATTGTATTAATTGTAGTCAGTGTTCTCGCACTAATCCCTGTTCTATATGTCAATATTGGGATGACAAACATTGGAAACGTGTGTCACGATATGTTGTTAGTGGAGAAAGGGCTATGCCGGCTCTTTCTCCGCAGGGTCACTCTACTCTATCAGTTTCTATTTCAGAGGAACAAG
Source organism: Pictodentalium vernedei (assembly GCA_031216915.1). Classification (NCBI taxonomy): domain Eukaryota; kingdom Metazoa; phylum Mollusca; class Scaphopoda; order Dentaliida; family Dentaliidae; genus Pictodentalium; species Pictodentalium vernedei. The sequence goes on from CM062289.1 coordinate 364,729,771, forward strand.
AACAGGGTGATGTTTCCATGTTATCTTCCGCAAGTGCGCTTCCGTCACAAATGAATAAAGAGCTAGCGGCAAAAGTGCTCATGGAGATAAGACAAATGTCGTCCGCTAGCTCCCCCGGTGTAGCGTCCATTCACCGAATGGTTCGGCAGCCGGGTTCGTCCGATGCGGTCCAGGAGGAAATGTTGGGTGATGCGAGCACTATAAACATTCAACGTGCACACCCAGTGACGGCGGATAGTAGGAGAGATCGGAGGAAGCCTTCGAGTCCGGTTCCAAGCTCGTCCAGGTCCAGCCGGGCCGCGAGCGAGAGAGGCCCCTCTCTCGTACAACAACATCTGGGACCAGATGTTGTGGTACAAAATGTGTCGCAAGCGGAGCACACGTCCGTCGCTTGGGACGCTCCATTGTATAGGCAGTCCGCGGAGACTGCCCAGGCTTCTTCCTCTCATCAGCACACACAACCGCACCTTGGCTACGTGACCGCCGATATTTTATCAGCTTCGCCGATCAGGGATTCTTCGGCGACCAGGTCACGCCATCCGGTAGCCAGGGACACGTGGCCGGTGGAGTCCGGACGTTCGCATAGGAAGAGTATGCGGGAGTCACCAGATGCGGAGCTGCCCTCGCCGAAGCAGCGAAAGACTGCGCCTCCGCAGGCCTCGATGTCGAACGTGCTTGTTCAAATAGCACAACTTATCGCAGCATCCCAGCAACCGACAGAAAGGGTGTCGGATCGGGAATTATCCGACGGCGCTGGGTCGGTACCCTCTGCCGAAGCATCGGGGGCGGACGACCGGGAGCATCATGAGGTCCGACCGGATGGTGAAAGGGATACGGATGACTTGGAGCTATCCCTTTCGGAACAACATAAAGCTGCCGTGGACTTCATCCGGCACTTTCTTCCTCAAGTTGTTCCGTCGGGCCAGACTGCTGCGGTTCCGGACAAGAGAATTATAGCGTCATTGGACTCTGATTTCTTTGAGCGGTTCAGGGACATCGCTCCCGAGTTTCCGTCTTAGTCCAATAAGTTGCAAGAACATTTGAATTATTGAACGACGCTATATTCAAACTTGCTTCCAAAACAGGAAAAGCGGGTTTCTTGTCCGCCAATACTCTCAACCTGCCTTTCATTAATGCAAGGAATAAATTCGATACGGCAGGACAGGGTATCCCGAGAGTTCCTCTGCGTATGGACGACGAGGCGGAAGACTTAGAATTATCATTACCGTCGTCTGCGTCTATTCCAACCGCGGTGTTGGAGACGACTATTTCGTCTAACAGAGCCAGTTTAGTTGCTTTATCTTACGCAGACCACCTTACTAAGGCGTTATCACTGCGTCTTCAAGGGAAAGAATTCCAGGATATACAATCCTCTTTAAGACTTCTTTCAAGGGCAGTAGCTTATTCCACGTGTAACTCCGCCCTTTCAGTGGCAAACCTGGAGTTGGTTAGACGTGACGCAGCCCTAGCTACATCCACACTCGTGGATAGTAAGGTGAAGAACTCTCTCAGAGTCGCTTCGGTCTCCGGAGAACTTCTCTTCGACGGCAAGCTTTCTGCAATTTACGATAAAATTACTAAGAAAGCTTCGGATTCTCTGCTGTTCAAATCTGCTTCTAAGAAGTCGGACACGGCAGATAAGAGTAAGACAGGCACTTCTGGGTCTAATGCGCCCAAGAGAGGTTCCTATAGAGGTTCCGGTGCGTCCTCTTGGTCTTATTCAAGAGACCGTCAAGGCAGCGACTCACGTTCGGGACGCCCTTCGGGCCGGGACAACCGGTCGGACGCCCCGAGGTCGACGGGACGAGGTGCGGGTCGTGGAGGACGTGGTTTCTCCTACCGCAGGCCTCGCAGGTCCAGGAGGTGATGGCTTCAACCTCTATCGCGTGCCGGTTGGCGGAAGGTTGTCGAGTTTTTCACAAGAGTGGGCGTCGATTACGGACGACCCTTGGGTGAGAGGGGTGATTTCGGAAGGTCTAAAGATATCCTTCAAACGAAAGCCTCCATTAACTCGAAGTCCAAAATGGACTCAACTTCCGTCAAATCCGCAGAAAAGAGACGCTCTGTTATCAGAGGTGCAGTCTCTTTTAACGAAGAACGCAGTAAAGGTCGTAGAAAACCAGGAGACACCGGGATTCTACAGCCATCTGTTTCTGGTTCCGAAACCAGACGGCTCGTTCCGTCCAGTCATAGATTTGAGCTGGATAAACAAGCTGATCGTCGCTCCGAAGTTTTATATGGAGACGATTCGATCGGTCAGAGCGAGTATTCGGGTGAACGATTATGCAACAAGCATAGATCTCAAAGATGCATACTTTCACGTCATGGTACATCCGACATTCAGAAAGTATCTACGCTTTACAGTCCTAGGGGTGGTGTATCAATTCCGGGCGATGTGCTTCGGATTGAATCTAGCACCCTGGGCTTTCACTCGGGTAATGAACTCGGTAATGATGTATTTCCGAGCTCATTCGTCTGCGGTAACGTCGGCCTACCTGGACGACATTCTTCAGAGGTACGGCAACGAGTTAACGCTTCAGAACGATGTGCAGAATCTGCTTCTATTGCTCCGACGTCTCGGTTTTATAATAAACGAGGAGAAGTCGGATCTGGTGCCGTCATTCACACATCTGGGAATGAGCTTCGAGACGCACAACAATCTCGTTCGTCTGCCGTTAACCAGGGCGAAATTAGTCAGTTGTTACGCTCGCTATTGTCTGCACGCAGACAAAGTCACGGTGAGGGAGTTCATGAGACTGATAGGTCTGTGCGGAGCCGCTGCGGATCTCATTCCGATGGGGCGGTTACCCACGCGTCCTCTCCAAATTTTCCTGACTCAGAATTGGAGTGTGAAAATTCATTCGCTCGACATAGACGTTCTCTTGTCAGAGCAAGTGAAACGAGAGATTCAGACTTGGGCAAACATTCAGTGGTTAACTCTGGGAGTTCCGCTGCAGTTGCCGGATCCGAGTTTTACCATTATGACGGATGCCAGTCAAACAGGTTGGGGTGCATCATTGATCCCAACGGATTCGAGATGCCAGGGTCTTTGGGATCCGCAATTCCTGGGCAAGCACATAAACATCAAGGAAATGATGTCAATTTGGCTTGCGTTACGTCATTGGATGGACATTATTCACAATGCTCATGTCCAAATCCTATCCGACAATACGACAGTAGTGGCGTATATACAGAATCAGGGAGGCACTCATTCAATTCCGTTGTTCAATCTAACGGAAAGAATCCTTCTGTTTGCTCTAGAACATCAGATTCTTCTTTCGGTCCGTCATATACCGGGTTGTCTGAACGTACTAGCAGACTCCCTTTCGTGAAAGGGTCGCTTGTTGCCGTCGGAGTGGACTCTCAATAAACAAGTATTCAATCAGATTTGCTACCAATGGGAACGGCCAATGATAGACTTATTTGCGACACATCTCAACAATCAGTTGCAGACGTATGTGTCTCCGTGTCCGGACCCAAGAGCATTTGCAGTATACGCTCTGTCGATTCCTTGGGACGGAATGATAGGATATGCGTATCCTCCAGCGCCGTTAATTCAGCAAGTATTGCTAAAGATAAAACAATCTCAATGCAAGATTCTGTTGGTAGCATCTCTGTCTCCACAGAGACCGTGGATAAATCTACTCAGATGTCTGTTGTGGGACCTACCGCGAAAGCTTCCTCCATGGGAGGATCTTCTTTCGCAGGGGAAATCGCGTCAACTCCATCACAACCCGCAAGGTCTCAACCTTCACGTTTTTCCGTTGTGCGGTCCTTCTTGCATGGCAAGCACTTTACAGGACGAGCAGTGGACGCGATTTCTAACTGTAGGAGGACCTCCTCTTCGCTAAATTATGCGGCTAAGTGGAAGGTTTTTCGTCATTGGTGTAGGGATCATTCTGTTGATATTTTTGATCCCTCCATACCAGACATTGCAAACTTTCTAGTATACTTGTTTGACGAAATCAAACTGCAGCCTGTTACTATTAAGGGTTATAGGTCTATGTTATCTGATACCTATGCACATCATGATAGTTTACAAATTGGATCTAATGTCTCTTTATCTAAGTTAGTTAGAAACTTCTCGATAAATAGACCCAGAACTCTTAGGTTAATTCCTAAGTGGAATTTAGCTTGGGTTCTTCTTAAACTGAAGGAAAAGCCATTTGAACCTCTTGGGACAGTAGATTTCAAATTCTTGTCTTATAAGACAGCTTTTCTCTTAGCTTTCTCTTCTGCTAGAAGAGTCAGTGAGCTTCATGCACTGTCGGTGGATGATTCTCACTATCGTAGTGTCGGGAACACTATCACCTTCACTACTAATGTGGGATTTTTAGCTAAGAATCAGGCTCCTAATAAATATCCGGAACCTATTGTTATTAAGGCTCTTCCGTCTTCAGACGGGCGTAGGCCTTTACTCTGTCCTGTTAGAGCGTTACGTATCTATAAACAGAGATCTCAGTTTATCAGAAAGGGACGAAAACGTTTCTTTCTGTCTCTGATGCCTAATAGAAAGGACATTTCGGTCCATTCTATTGCTAGATGGATTCAATTAACTATCCGTACTGCTTATGAAAATTTATCTTCTTCTCAGCAGTCTGTGCTTAAGATTTCGGCTCATGAAGTTAGAGCTCTTTCTACTTCTTGGGCTTATGCTAATAGTATTGCTATTACAGATTTAATGAAGGCTGCTTATTGGTCTCAGCCATCCACATTCACAAATTTTTATCTCAGAAATATTGAGTCCATTTCTGGAGACCTGCATTGTTTAGGTCCGTTATCTGTTGCTCAGAATGTCGTCCACTAAACAGTTGCAACTATAGTTATGCAGGCTTTCTGTTCCGGCAGTGACTCCGTCCGGCTGCCCTCTTCGCTCTGGGGGGGGGGGGGGGGGGGGTGTTTCCTTAGGTCACCTGCTTTATAGTGAAAAGCAAGGGAATACCTCCTCCGAAGTCAGTATTTCTGAGTCGTTTCCGGGATGGTTTTAAAGTGTAATATTAATGTTAAAAATTCATTCATGTCATATTTTTAAAGTGTAGCTCGGTGTGAAGCATTTGTATATGTCAAGTGTCAAACGGGCGTTAATATACAATCCTCGGACACTTTTAAAGATTATAACTGGACTAACTTTATTTATTGGCTTACTTTAAAAATAATTAGTATAAGGGTTATACTGGATGTTAATAGAGAACATGAATGTTATTGTGCTCAATTATGAAGGTATTGTATCTTTCTAATTTACATAAAGTAAGAAAGATACATGTAAAGCCTAATACTCCTTTTCTCCTTGAGGGGGTGACTCTATATTATATAGTTGAGCTTATTGGATTTTCCTCTATGTCCTAGGCCCTCCAGCCTTTTTACTATTCAGCTATGTCTGGGTCATTGGTACAGTATAAAAATGTTAAAAAATTTATAGTAATTTATATATTTTTTATACTTACCAATGACCCAGACGGGGATGGCCCTCCCAGGAGTTGGGAACTCTTACCTCCCCGCTGAGTACGTAGCGCTGACCAGGCGCTGCCACTAAGAATGATAATTGGCGCCAATTTCGGAACGTCCTTGACACTGCGCATGCGCAGTAAGGGCAAAGTATGGAGGTCCTTCAGGACATGATTTCTTTTGGTTTTAGATGCAAATTTTGGGAATTGGGGGGCAAAATTTGTGTTTGGCCCTGGATTTTTTTAGAGTTAGCGCCAGCTATGTCTGGGTCATTGGTAAGTATAAAAAATATATAAATTACTATAAATTTTTTAACTTTCCGGAGTTTTTTTGGAAACACTTCAACGGAATGATTTCATTTTTGGTAAACTACTATAGAACGATGACTTACAGATCAAGTTTGAGTTTCATGCTGATTGCATTATTCTTGTGTGAGTTATGGCCCTTGGCAATATGGAAAAGCGCCAAAATATCAGTTTTCTGGACTTTTTTTGGAAATGCTTCAACGGAATTCATGCTGATCACATCTAGGTTATAACATTTGTATAATTATTAATGCTCATTAGTCTGGTAGGGGACATTGTATTGCTTCAGCGATACGAGCGCTCTTGTTTCATATTGGAATTGAGGGAAAATACATTGTTGAAGACTGATCTCCCTTTAGCACTGAACATACATCAATAAGTCGTTGCTTCAGGGGAAAACTGGTAGTCCACATAGAGGACATATTTTGATGGCATTTTTGTATCACCTTCATTAATCATTCAACAAAAATGCTTCTACTGGGGAGGGGTGGGGGAAAGGCCATAGTTTGGCCCAGTCGGAGAAAATTTTGATTTTTGAAATTGAAGGAAAGCTGTTTCTTTCATCTGTGTGATCAGTGGCAAACTAGACTGCTGGTATATCAAAATATCTTGTTTATGGGCTGCCAATGGCAGTCCACATAGAGAACATTTCGATATACCAGCAGTCTATGCAATCAGATCCATTTCACCTTTTGGTCATTTCCACAAAAATCTGTTGGATTGCATTTTGGGGTCCCAGGGGGAACCCAGTGGGGGGGCCCCACCAGGAATTTTCCTGGTAGACCATAAGGCCAGTCTGCCTCTGTATTGCTTTAATAAAAGGACCTTGAAGAATGAGGTGGGAACTAAGTAAAACATAAGACATAAAACAATAATCAATATAAAAAAGTTGTTTGTATTCTCTCTTCCTTCTAATTTGCTTGAAACCTTAGCTACCCAAAAGTATCGAAGAGTGTTGCTTTTTAACATTTTCACCCTTTACCTAACATATTTGTCATATTCAGTCAGCGCACTAAACAAAAAATCTTTCGTTCAGAAGCACTTATTTTCTCCACCCTATTCCTTTGAGAATCAGGGTCTCAAAACTGAACAGAAAGAAGTACCCAGAGGATAAATTGGCCCACTGTATGGGATAGCATCATTGAGCCCTGTCACCCGGGACATACAGTTGATTAAATCCTGCCTCCCTCAAGAATAAACCCTACCTATCCGGAGTACAAAAAATTACAAAAAAATACGAATGGCATTGTTGTCTCCTCTCTGGTATCTCATCATTCTTCACTTAATTCTTCCTGTATATTTCAGGCTCAAAGAATATTATTGAACGGTTTTGCTGAAGTATTCTAAACTCTGCTGTCGAATCATTATTTTAATATTAATTGTTTTCTCTTTTGGGGAATGGCAGGAAGACAGCCAATAAGGCTATGCTATTTCCCACAGTATACAAATTATCTTTGTTCCATCTTGTCAATAATTTATACTGCAAATAAAGATTTCAATTTCAATCATCAAATTCACCCTCTGGGGACATCATTCTGCAAAATTCAGATTGCTTATTTTCAGGCCTGCATATTAGGTAATTTGTTAAGTTATTTTCTTCATTTTCTTTTATAGAGTATCAGTAGAGCCTTTATGAATGGTAGTGCTTTGGAACATATAGTAGAGTTTGGTTTAGACAAGCCAGAAGGAATGGCTGTAGACTGGGTGGCACATAACATTCATTGGATTGACTCAGGAACAAAGAGAATTGAAGTTGCAAGATTGGATGGTTCATCCAGAAGAGTACTAATATGGAAAGATCTTGAGGATCCCAGAACACTTGCGTTGGATCCCTCTAATGGGTATGATTCATAATTTATTATGCCCCTGACCTCTGAAGGAGGATTCGGGGGGGTATCCAGTGGAGACCTCCGTCTGTCTGTCTATCCACACAAATGTTTTGGTTTGTAATTTCAAAGCCATCAGTCAGATTTGGATCTCCTTTGGTATGCTGATAGACCCACATGGAGGAACGGATATGCACAATGAATGGGTACCGTCCTATTATTTTCCCCAGAGTTTTGGCCCTTTTTCACTCTTTTGACTTCTCTACCTCTGTATTGCATTCATTGCATGATGGATTTGAAAACTGCTTATTTGATCAAATCATAATTTTGGGGGTTACTTATGGATGACTAGACAATGCTTCCTTTTGATTTTGGTCCAGCTAGCCAATTAATATGGCCACCACAGCGTTCTGACCCCGTCAGGAGCATATGCCATGCTTCACGTTGCTCTTTTTGAGCTTACTTGAGCCCATACAGGACTTGAAATATGTCTTGATTCAATTCGCAAGATTCGGTTTTGATTCTTGCTTCTCCTGCTGCAAGAATCAATTTGTTGTTCTTAACTGGTAGAGTGCTGGAAGCCCGTCTTTGGGCTTTACAGTGAAGTGCAGGTGCCCCAGTTTGAAAGCATCATATTCACTAGATGTGTATCATATTATCTTTGAAATGAAATTATTTACTCTGTATGTATTTACCTTGTTACAGTTTATGGGAGAGTACCAAAAGGCACTCTTCCATAAATTGTAACGAGGCAAAGACATGTGAACAAACTTAGACGGCCAAAAAAGAATTTAGCACTCTACCAGTATAATAACTTTGAGAGCATGGTTATACTCTTGTGAGTGCCACCAGTACATATTACACAGTTGAAAATAAACCTCATATTTATATATTTACTAGTGTTCAACCCTTTTGAGATTAGTTCATGCTTTGAGGAGTTTCTTGTCTCACATGTACATGAAGAACACTCGTCAGATCACTGAAGTTAAGCAACGTCGAGCCCGGTTAGTCCTCAATTGGGTGATCGTCTGAGCAATCGATTCGGACTCCCGCATTGTGTCCTTGGGCAAGGCACTTAACCCCGATTGTCTACATGGGGACATGATGACGCCGTGTACTAAGGCATACTGCACGTCGATGGTGTTCATGTCTTCAACCAATTTAACCCTGCCTGTGCTGCAGTGCGGAGTTACATGTTGCGGAGTTGGCAGCTGCTCGTCTTTGCTCGGTGGTTCTCTCCGGGTACTCCGGCTTCCTCCACCCATAAAACTGTCACGGTTAGGATTAGCCATTGTGCATAAGTATTGACCTTAAACACCACTAATTAACAATAATAATAAATGACATGGAGAACATAGGTTTCACCATACAGGCTTTCGGTGGTTTCACTGATAGAAGTTACAGTAATGAAGTCGTTGCTGTCTTTATAGGCCAAGAATTTTAAGGACACTTTCAGAATCCATGATGGGAATGAAATGAACATTTTATGAGAATCAAAGTTGATTCTCAATGTTTTCCTTGCATGAATCATTCGCGAAAATCAATTCTGGTTCTGCATGAATTTTAAGCCCTGCCACAGTGGCCTATTAACAGTTGTACAGAATTGATTAAAGAATCTGTGCTTCATTACTGTCAAAACAAGGCAAGCTAAAAATGATGCACCTTAATTCATTAGGCTCTCAGGAATTTTCACTGCAGTTGTTCAAGGCAAGTAGCTTGAGAAAGTATATGATGTTATTTTTCTTCATTCGAATGTATTTTATTATGTAATATCAAAAAGTCTACTGAGAAGTTTGTGTGTCAGTAGCTGTTATAATGTGGTGTGCAGTGATGAAAATAACTTCTATAATATGAATCCATCTCCATTTTATACATGTACACAATATTAATGCGATATGTTCTCTTGTTATTACAGCTGCGGTGGAACCAGGGGGGCTGGGGGAGCTACAGCCCCTCCACTTTTTTGGCCGGGCCATGTTTTTTTGTATGCATATATTTTAACACAACAAATGACAGGTGAAACAAGGGGCAGATCCAGAGCCTCCCCCCACATTTTCGCCAGCTATGTTTCTCTCGTACTGGTTCAGTTTCAGTGGATTTTGAATCATTTTTTGCAGTAAGTGGCAGCAAACTCTAAAATGTATACAGTCTGTTAAAAAATTGGTTAACTGAAGTAGATTGTAATCTTACAGACATACAAGTACCAAATCCACCCCCAGACAAGATAATCCACAGGCAGTATAATTGCTGTAAACGTCTGGTAAAGCATACAGGTGAGGTCTATTTATCAGCTTTGGTCGTAACGACCAAAGCTGATAAATAGATCTCACCTGTATGCTTTAACAACGTTTTTAAAGTGTGAAATCTTTCAAATACATCTCGCGAAAAATCTCAAAATATCCACTGAGATGCATGGAAATGGGGGTTTTGGGACCCTGGAATTTAAATTTTCATACCGACGACCATCCATCGCCCGATCCAGCCCCATCCCCACTTTGAAAATCGTTCTGCCACCCCTGTATTGGAATTAAATATTGTTTAAATTTATAATAAAAGTGCATATTTTGAAATTTCCCCAAGAATTTTAAGTTTTTAACCGGTAGAGTGCTGAATTATCTTTGGTAGTTAAAATATATCCACATGTGTTTGCCTTGTTACAATTTATGGAGAATCCCTGTAGGTACTCCCCCATTTAATTGTAACAAGACAGATCCATAAAGTCTGAAGAATGCTACTTCACATAAAATATCAGTCACATCAACAAAAAAGTAACCTTTTACGTTGCGGTACCTGAACTTCAGAAAAAAGCCCAAATATGGGTGGCCAGCACTCTACCAGTTAAGAAAATTATTACACTTTGTATTTCTCAGGCATATGTATTGGTCAGAATGGTCTACAACACAACCAAGAATAGAAAGGTCCTCTTTAGATGGATCACAAAGAGAAGTATTTATAGAAGACGTTGGAAGAGTATATGGTCTAACTTTAGATTATGGAGATAAAAGATTATTCTGGACAGACTTCGATTCACATTATATTGAATCTTGTGATTTGACAGGTAAGTTGGTATGGATTTTACATGATTTTGAATAGTGGTAGGCTGATTATTGGCAATGCTTATCAATAATTGAAGATACGTCCAATATCGGCAAAATTATGGCTAATAACCAATCACTTTGGGAGCATAATGGCTCAGTTGTTACGGCATTGAACTTCAAACCGTAAGGTCCACAGTTCGTTCCCGCTAGGAGCAACTGTGTTGTGTCCTTGGGCAAGGCACTTAATCCCAATTGCCCACATGGGGGTATAGTGACACTGTGTACTAAGGCGTACTGCACATTTATGGTGCACTTGTCTTCAACCAATGCTAACCCAGCTTGTGTGAAGTTAGTATGTTGGGGAGTTGCAAATTAATGTTTCTAATGACAATACATTAGAATTGAAACGAAAGGTGCCAACTGCAAAACATTAGAATCACATCCTCACTATTGATGCAAGATTCTAGAACATTAACCCTTTACCTAACATGAAAAGCAGACGACACTTGCAAAAAAAATTCTTGAATAACTAATTTTTTTCATTTTTTGTCTCAAAAACATAGGTAATGACCCCTCGTTGGAACGAGCTCAACGAGCTCGTTCCAACGAGGGGTCATAACCTATGTTTTTGAGACAAAAAATGAAAAAATAATAAAAATTCATTGGCGATTTTTGAGAATCGTGCTGGCCGGTTTTGGCCGTTACGTTGGGTAAAGGGTTAATAGCCTGCATGAGTTAGGACTGCAAAATATTTGAATCTGAGTACTGGTGATGGTAGTGCAACTCACATCATGGTGAACCAGTTGATCGTCAAGCAGTTCAGTTTGACAGCAAAATATTGTGAAATACCAATACTACTATACATGACATTTGCAATTGGCACAGTTCCATTATATTTTAATTCCCCCGCCAATTTTAGCAGGGCATTAAGTGTTACCCTTGTCTGTCCGTCATTACGTATGAACGTCTGCCCCCAAGTATGATTTCCGCACGATAACTTTAGTTTGACTGAACGAAATTAATCAAAATTTTATATATAGGTCTATAGCCACATAATACAGGTTGGGATTGATAGTGGGCTTGGTCCGATATTTTTTGTTGGAGTTATGGCTCTTTTCTGACTCTGAAAACCATCTGAATGCCCCACCCCACCCCCCCTCCCCGGAATATGAATTCCGCATGATAACATTGGTTTGACTGAACGAAATGAAACAAAATTTAACCACATAATACAGGTTGGGATTGATTGTGGGCTTGGTCCGATATTTTTTGGCAGAGTTACGGCCCTTTTTATCCCCACAGACAAAGTCAGGAAGGGGATATTGAAATGGTGTTCATCTGTCCTGTTACAAACTTTGTCCGCTTAACTCCTACAGTTTTCAGTGATTTTTACGAAACTTGGTCTGAAGTATCAGTATCAAGTGTAGATGAGCATGTGGTCAGGAATTTTTGATGCGACAAACTATGCGTGGTTATGACACTTGAAATAGCAAAATTGTCATCACAAAGGCTTGTCTACTTAACCCCTCCTACATTTTTTATTAGATTTTTACAAAACTTGGTCTGAAGTATCAGTATCAAGTGTAGATGTGCATGTGGTCAGGAATATTTTTATACTGTACCAATGACCCAGACATAGCTGGTGCTAACTCTTAAAAATATAGGGCCAAACACAAATTTTGCCCCCCAATCCCCAAAATTTGCATCTAAAACCAAAGAAAACATGTCCTGAATGGCCCTCCATACTTCATCTCTACTGTGCATGCGCAGTGTCAAGGACGTCCCGAAATTGGCGCCATTAATCATTCTTTGTTTGGCCCTTCATCAGTTAACATCTGACTGATCTTTGTGCTTGTAAATCTCAGTTTAAATGATGCCAGACACATAAATATTAGAGAAATGGTGATTCTAAGGAGGATATAGAAGGAGGAGAGGAAAAATGAGTGACAGAAAATAATCAGGGCTGTAACTTAAAATTTTTTAATGAAATTATGTTAAGTTACCGGGTACCTATATTTTTATACTGTACCAATGACCCAGACTTAGCTGGTGCTAACTCTAACAAAACCAGGGCCAAACACAAATTTTGCCCCCCAATCCCCAAAATTTGCATCCAAAACAAAAAGAAATCATGTCCTAAAGGACCTCCATACTACGCCTCTACTGCGCATGCGCAGTGACGCAGTCGTCCCGAAATTGGCGCCAATTATCATTCTCTGTTTGGCCCTTCATCAGTCAACATCTCACTGATCTTTGTGCTTGTAAATCTCAGTTTAAAGGATGCCAGACACGTAATTTTTGGAGAAAATGTGATTCTAAGGAGGATAGAAGGAGGAGAGGAAAAAGAAGTGGCAAAAAATAATCAGGGCTGTACTTAAAATTTTTTGATGAAATTATGTTAAGTTGCCTATTTTCGAGGCATGGGCCTCTTGTTGTCATTCTTGCTAATTGTTGCACTGCTTATTCAGTGTTTCCTCTCTCCCCTAGCCTTCTAAAGTCCCCCCTGGCAATTCTCCCATGCTTTTGGCATATTTTTGAGAAATTTCATTTCTAAAATTTCCTGGGAGAGTTGCTTGGTTACAGAATGTTTTCTGTTATTTTCCCCATAGTTACGTTTTCACCCATGGGTGTATAACGTTTGTGTTCTGCATCTTTCATCTGATGTTCTACAGATTCTCCCCTGGGAGTCTCTGTTTTGCATCAGATAGAGTGTAATTGATGACTGATTCCGGGCCAGTTTTTTTCAGTGCCTGGAGTCATGTTTTCTTGTGTGTTTACACTGTTTGTTTTCATTGGCAACAGCCTTTTTTGAGGGGGGCTGTTTGCCTTTGTGGTAGTTTATCTCATTATAAGATACATTTATATTATCCGAAAGTGTCTCATTAATTATTTTATATAAATTTAAAATTTTTGACCACACTTTGCCATCGGATCCATCGGGGCTCAACGTTACTTTTCAGCAACTTGGGCTTCTCTGAAAAAATATTTTTTCAAAATTATTTTGTTTTGCAATTGTTTTTTCATTTATTAATGGATCATGTTATTATGTATCTTTGTGTCAGGGGTTTTTGCGAGTAACTAGGACTTATTGTTGTTCTTTCACAATGAAGGGACGTTGTTCAAATTGTAATAGGAAGAAATCTTCCTCTGACTTTCATGATCATTGTATTAATTGTAGTCAGTGTTCTCGCATTAATCCCTGTCCTATATGTGAACATTGGGATGAGAAACATTGGAAACGTGTGTCACGATATGTTGTTTCTGGAGAAAGAGCGATGCCGGCTCTTTCTCCGCAAGGTCACTCTACTCTCTCAGTTTCTATTTCAGAGGAACCAGAACAGGGTGATGTTTCCATGTTATCTTCTTCAAGTGTGCGTCCGTCGTCACAAATGAATTCAGAGCTAGCGGCAAAAGTGCTCATGGAGATTAGACAAATGTCGTCCGCTAGCTCGCCCGGTGTAGCGTCCATTCACCGAATGGTTCGGCAGCCGGGTTCGTCCGATGCGGTCCAAGAGGAAATTTTGGGTGATGCGAGCACTATAAACATAATAGATGCACACCCAGTGACGGCGGATAGTAAGCGAGAACGGAGGAAGCCTTTTAGTCCGGTTCATAGCTCGTCCAGGTCCAGCCGGGCCGCGAGCGAGAGAGGTCCCTCTCTCGTACAACAACATCTGGGACCAGATGTTGTGGTACAAAATGTGTCTTTAGCGGAGCATACGTCCGTCGCTCGGGACGCTCCGTTGTATAAGCAGTCCGCAGAGACTGTTAAGGCTTCCTCTTCTCGTCAGCGCACACGACCGCACCTTGGCTGCGTGACCGCCGATATATTACCAGCTTCGCCGATGAAGGATTCTTCGGCGACCAGGTCACACCATCCGGCAGTCAGGGATTCGAGACCGATGGACTCCGGACATTCGCATAGGAAAAGTATGCGGGAGCCATCTGATGCGGAGCTGCCCTCGGCGAAGCAGCGAAAGACTGCGCCTCCGCAGGTCTCGACGCTGGACATTCTTGTGCAGATAGCACAGCTTATCGCAGCATCCCAGCAGCCGACAGAAACGGTGTCGGATCGAGAATTATCCGACGGCGCTGGGTCGGTACGCTCCACCGAAGCATCGGGGGCGGACGACCGGGAACATCGTGAGGTCCGACCGGATGGTGAAAGGGATACGGATGACTTGGAGCTATCCCTTTCGGAACAACATAAAGCTGCCGTGGACTTCATCCGGCACTTTCTCCCTCAAGTTGTTCCGTCGGGCCAGACTGCTGCGCTTCCGGACAAGAGAATTATAGCGTCATTGGACTCTGAATTTTTTGAGCGGTTCAGGGACATCGCTCCCGAGTTTCCGTCGCAGTCCAATAATGTTGCTAGAACATTTGAATTATTGAACGACGCTATATTTAAACTTGCTTCCAGGACGGGGAAAGCAGGTTTCTTGTCCGCTAATACTCTCAACCTGCCTTTCATTAATGCAAGGAATAAATTCGATATGGCAGGACAGGGTATACCGAGAGTTCCTCTGCGTATGGACGACGAGGCGGAAGACTTAGAGCTATCATTACCGTCGTCAGCTTCTATTCCAACCGCGGTGTTGGAAACAGCTATTGCATCTAACAGAGCCAATTTAGATGCCTTATCTTACGCAGATCACCTTACTAAGGCGTTATCACTGCGCCTTCAAGGGGAAGAGTTTCAGGATATACAATCCTCTTTAAGACTTCTTTCAAGGGCAGTAGCTTATTCCACGTGTAACTCCGCCCTTTCAGTGGCAAATCTGGAGTTGGTTAGACGTGATGCAGCCCTAGCTACATCCACACTAGTGGATTCTAAGGTGAAGAACTCTCTTAGAGTCGCTTCGGTCTCAGGAGAACTTCTCTTTGACGGCAAGCTTTCCGCTATTTATGATAAAATTAAAAGAAAGCTAATGATTCTCTGTTGTTCAGATCGGCTCCTAAGAAGTCGGATACAGCAGACACGAATAAGACAGGCACTTCTGGGTCTAATGCGCCCAAGAGAGGTTCCTATAGAGGTTCCGGTGCGTCCTCTTGGTCTTATTCGAGAGACCGTCAGAATAGCGACTCTCGTTCGGGACATCCTTCAGGCCGGGACAATCGGTCGGACGCCCCGAGGTCGACGAGGCGAGGTGCGGGTCGTGGAAGACGTGGTTTCTCCTACCGCAGGCCTCGCAGGTCCAGGAGGTGATGGCTTAAACCTCTATCGCGTTCCGGTTGGCGGAAGGTTGTCGAGTTTTTCACAAGAGTGGGCGTCGATTACGGACGACCCTTGGGTGAGAGGAGTGACTTCGGAAGGTCTAAAGATATCCTTCAAACGAAAGCCTCCATTAACTCGAAGTCCAAAGTGGACTCATCTTCCGTCAAATCCACAGAAAAGAGACGCTCTGTTATCAGAGGTGCAGTCTCTTTTAATGAAGAACGCAGTAGAGGTCGTAGAAAACCAGGAATCTCTGGGATTCTACAGCCATCTGTTTCTGGTTCCGAAACCAGACGGCTCGTTCCGTCCAGTCATAGATTTGAGCTGGATAAACAAGCTGATCGTCGCTCTGAAGTTTTATATGGAGACGATTCGATCGGTCAGAGCGAGTATTCGGGTGAACGATTATGCAACGAGCATAGATCTCAAAGATGCGTACTTTCACGTCATGGTACATCCGACATTCCGAAAGTATCTACGCTTTGCAGTCCTGGGAGTGGTGTATCAATTCCGGGCGATGTGCTTCGGATTGAATCTAGCACCCTGGGCTTTCACTCGGGTAATGAACTCGGTAATGATCTACTTCCGAGCTCATTCGTCTGCGGTAACGTCGGCCTACCTGGACGACATTCTTCAGAGGTACGGCAACGAGTTAACGCTTCAGAACGATGTTCAGAATCTTCTTCTATTGCTCCGACGTCTCGGTTTTATAGTAAACGAGGAGAAGTCGGAACTGGTGCCGTCCAAGTCATTCACTCATCTGGGAATGAGCTTCGAGACGCACAACAATCTCGTTCGTCTGCCGTTAACCAGAGCGAAATTAGTCAGTTGTTACGCTCGCTATTGTCTGCACGCAGACAAAGTCACGGCGAGAGAATTTATGAGACTGATAGGTCTGTGCGGAGCCGCCGCGGATCTCATTCCGATGGGGCGGCTACGCACACGTCCTCTTCAAATTTTCCTGACTCAGAATTGGAGTGTGAAAATTCATTCGCTCGATGTAGACGTTCTCTTGTCAGATCAAGTGAAACAAGAGATTCAGACTTGGGCAAACATTCAGTGGTTAACTCAAGGAGTTCCGCTGCAGTTGCCGGATCCGAGTTTTACCGTTATGACGGATGCCAGTCAAACAGGTTGGGGTGCATCATTAATCCCAACGGATTCGAGATGCCAGGGTCTTTGGGATCCGCAATTCCTGTGCAAGCACATAAACATCAAGGAAATGATGTCAATTTGGCTTGCGTTACGTCACTGGATGGACATTATTCACGATGCTCATGTCCAAATCCTATCCGACAATACGACAGTAGTGGCGTATATACGGAATCAGGGAGGCACTCATTCAGTTCCGTTGTTCAATCTAACGGAAAGAATCCTTCTGTTTGCGTTAGAACATCACGTTCTTCTTTCGGTCCGTCACATACCGGGTCGTCTGAATGTGCTAGCAGACTCCCTTTCACGAAAGGGTCGCTTGTTGCCGTCGGAGTGGACTCTCAACAAACAAGTATTCAATCAGATTTGCTACCAATGGGAACGGCCAATGATAGTCTTATTTGCGACACATCTCAACAATCAGTTGCAGACGTATGTGTCTCCGTGTCCGGATCCAAGAGCATTTGCAGTAGACGCTCTGTCGATCCCTTGGGACGGAATGATAGGATATGCGTATCCTCCAGCGCCGTTAATTCAACAAGTATTGCTAAAGATAAAACAATCTCAATGCAAGATTCTGTTGGTAGCATCTCTGTCGCCACAGAGACCGTGGATAAATCTACTCAGGTGTCTGTTGTGGGACCTACCGCGGAAGCTTCCTCCACGAGAGGATCTTCTTTCGCAGGGGAAATCGTGCCAACTCCATCACAACCCGCAAGGTCTCAACCTTCACGTTTTTCCGTTGTGCGGTCCTTCTTGCATGGCAAGCACTTCTAACTGTAGGAGGACCTCCTCTTCGCTAAACTATGCGGCTAAGTGGAAGGTTTTTCGTCGTTGGTGTAGGGATCATTCTGTAGATATATTTGATCCCTCTATACCAGACATTGCAAACTTTCTAGTATACTTGTTTGACGAAATCAAACTGCAGCCTGTTACTATAAAGGGTTATAGATCTATGTTATCTGATACCTATGCACATCATGATAGTTTACAAATTGGATCTAATGTCTCTTTATTGAAGTTGGTTAGAAACTTTTCGATAAATAGACCCAGAACTCTTAGATTAATTCCTAAGTGGAATTTAGCTTGGGTTCTCCTTAAATTGAAGGAAAAGCCATTTGAACCTCTTGGGACAGTAGATTTCAAATTCTTATCTTATAAGACAGCTTTTCTCTTAGCTTTCTCTTCTGCCAGAAGAGTCAGTGAGCTTCATGCACTATCGGTGGATGATTCTCATTATCGTAGTGTTGGGAACACTATCACCTTCACTACTAATGTGGGTTTTTTAGCTAAGAATCAGGCTCCTAATAAATATCCGGAACCTATTGTTATTAAGGCTCTTCCGTCTTCAGATGGGCGTAGGCCTTTACTCTGTCCTGTTAGAGCGTTACGTATCTATAAACAGAGATCTCAGTTTAT
This sequence comes from Pictodentalium vernedei, assembly GCA_031216915.1. Lineage (NCBI taxonomy): Eukaryota > Metazoa > Mollusca > Scaphopoda > Dentaliida > Dentaliidae > Pictodentalium > Pictodentalium vernedei. Next base: position 364,748,171 of record CM062289.1, read on the forward strand.
CAGAAAGGGACGGAAACGTTTCTTTCTGTCTTTGATGCCTAATAGAAAGGACATTTCAGTCCATTCTATTGCTAGATGGATTCAGTTAACTATCCGTACTGCTTATGAAGATTTATCTTCTTCTCAGCAGTCTGTGCTTAAGATTTCTGCTCATGAAGTAAGAGCTCTTTCTACTTCCTGGGCTTATGCTAATAGTGTTGCTATTACAGATTTAATGAAGGCTGCTTATTGGTCTCAGCCATCCACATTTACGAATTTTTATCTCAGAAATATTGAGTCCATTTCTGGAGACCTGCATTGTTTAGGTCCGTTATCTGTTGCTCAGAATGTCGTCCACTAAACAGTTGCAACTATAGTTATGCAGGCTTTCTGTTCCGGCAGTGACTCCGTCCTGCTGCCCTCTTCGCTCTGGTCTATTTGACCCAGGGCAAGGGGAAGGGGGGGGGGGGGGGCGGGTGTTCCCTTAGGTCACCTGCTTTATAGTGAAAAGCAAGGGAATGCCTCCTCCAAGTCAGTATTTCTGAGTCGCTTCCGGGATGGTTTTAAAGTGTAATATTAATGTTTAAATTCATTCATGTCTTATTTTTAAAGTGTAGCTCGGTGTGAAGCATTTGTATATGTCAAGTGTCAAACGGGCTTTAATATACAATACTCGGACACTTTTACATGATTATAAAGAGTCTCAATTCTCTGGACTACTTTATTTATTGGCTTGCTTTAAAAATAATTAGTATAAGGGTTATACTGGATGTTAATAGAGAACATGAATGTTATTGTGCTCAATTATTAAGGGTAATGTATCTTTCTAATTTAATATTAAATAAGAAAGATACATGTAAAGCCTAATACTCCTTTTCTCCTTAAGGGGTTACCTCTTTACTATATAGTTGAGCTTATTGGATTTTCCTCTATGTCCTAGGCCCTCCAGCCTGTTTACTATTCAGCTAAGTCTGGGTCATTGGTACAGTATAAAAATGTTAAAAAATTTATAGTAATTTATATATTTTTTATACTTACCAATGACCCAGACGGGGATGGCCCTCCCTGGAGTTGGGAACTCTTGCCTCCCCGCTGAGTACATAGCGCTGACCAGGCACTGCCAGTAAGAATGATAATTGGCGCCAATTTCGGGACGACTGCGTCACTGCGCATGCGCAGTAGAGGCGTAGTATGGAGGTCCTTTAGGACATGATTTCTTTTTGTTTTGGATGCAAATTTTGGGGATTGGGGGGCAAAATTTGTGTTTGGCCCTGGTTTTGTTAGAGTTAGCACCAGCTAAGTCTGGGTCATTGGTAAGTATAAAAAATATATAAATTACTATAAATTTTTTAACTTTCGAGACAAGAGCCTGTTGTTGTCATTCTTGTTATCAAGTTACACTGCTTGTTCATTGTTTTCCTCTCTCCCTTTCCTTTAAGTTCCCCCTAGCTATTCTCCCATGCTTTTGGCATATTTTCTGTAATATTATTACTAAAATTTTCTTGGGAGTTTTAGCTGGATAACAGAATGAATTCTGTTCTTTTCCCCATGTTTACGTCTTCACCTATGGGTGGTTAGGCGTAGTGTTCTGCATCTACCATCTGATGTTCGGCAGTTTCTTCCCTGGAAGTCTCTGTTTTGCATCAGATAGTGTATTATTGGTAACTGATTTCGGGCCAGGGTTATCGGTGCCTGGAGTCATGTTTCTGGTGTTTTTACACTTCTTGTTTACATTGACAACAGCCCTCTGTGTGAGGGGGTTTTCTTGAAATGATATCTTGATGTTAGTTTAATCATTACTAGATACATTATTATTGTTCATAAGTGTTGCATTAATTTTTTAAAATATTTTTTAAATTTTTGCCCACACTTAGGCTTGGGATCCATTGGGGCTCAACGTTACTTTTCAGAAACTTGGGCATTTCTGAAAAAATATTTTTTCAAAATTTTTTGATTTCAATTATTTTTTCTATGTTAATGGATCATGTTATTATGTATTTTGATTGTCAGGGGTTGGTGCGAGTTCTAGGACTTTGTTTTCCTTTCACATTGAAAGGATATTGTTCAATTGTAATAAGAGGAAATCTTCCTCTGACTTTCATAATCATTGTATAAATGTAATCAGTGTACTCTCACTAACTCCTGTTCCGTATGTGTTAATTTCGATGACAACATGGGTAGCGTGTGTCACGGTATGTTAGTGGGGAAATGGCCATTCCGGTCCTTTCCCCGCAGGGTCACTAGTTTATCAATCTCTATTTCAGACGATCAAGAACAGGGTGATGTATCCGTGATGTCTTCCAATAGTGTGCCTCCGTCGTCACAATTAATGAAGAGCTAGCGGAAAAGTGCTCATGAAAATACGTCACTTGCCTAAGAGGTCCCTAGTAGGATCGACGGCCTTTGACGTCCGCTAGCTCGCCCGGTGTAGCGTCCATTCATCGAATGGTTCGGCAGCCTGGTTCGTCCGTTGCGGTCCAGAAGGAGTTTTGATGCGAGCACTATAATCAACCAAATGCACACCCAGTGACGGCGGATTAGAGGAGAGAACGGAGGAAGCCGTTTAGTCCGGTTCCTAGCTCGTCCAGGTCCATCCGGACTGCGAGCGAGAGAGGCCCCTCTCTCGTACAACAACATCTGGCCCTAGATGTTGTGGTACAAAATGTTTCGCATTCGTAGCATACGTCCGCCGCTCGGGACGCTCCGTTAGATAGACAGCCCGGAGAAACTGTCAGTAAGGCTTCATCATCCTCATGGTAGCGCACACGACCGCTCTTGGCTACGTGACCTCGGATATCCAGTCAACTTCGCCAATCAGAGAATCCTCGGCGACCAGGTCACGCCATCCGATAGCCAGGGACACGAGGCCTGGAGACTCCGGACGTTCGCATAGGAAAATATGCGGGAGTCAACGTACACGGAGCTTCCAGCGGCAAAGCACCGTAAGACCGCTACTGCACAGGCCTCGGTGACGGACGTGCTATCCCAAATAGCTCAACTTATCGCAGCATCCCAGCAATGACAGAATCTCTGTCGCATCATGTAATATCCGACGACGCTGGGTCGGGACGCTCCGCGGAAGCACGGACGTCCGAAAATTTCATACGGTCCGACGGGATGCCGAAAGGGATTCGGAGGATTGCGAGCTTTCCCTTTCGGAACAACATAAGCTACTGTATATGTCATCCGACTTCATCTTCTAGAGGTTCTTCGTCGGACCAGAATGCTGCGATGCCGGATAAGAAACAGATAGCGTCGGTGGACACAGAAATTTTTGGTTCGGTTCAGGGACATCGTCCCTCAGTTCCGACACAGTCCAATAATGTCTCAGAAACTTTCGATTTATTGAACGACGCTATGTATATTTTTTATATGCTTGCTATTTACAAGCATGTCTGGTTTCTTGTTCGCAATATTACTGAGATGTCTTTCAAAAGTGTGCCTCTGTCGTCATAGTTAATGAAGAGCTAGCGGCAATTAGTGCTCATGGAATACGTCAATCGCCTAAGAGGTCCCTAGTAGGATTGACGGAGTTGACATTCGCTAGCTCACCCGGTGTAGCGTCCATTCATCGAATGGTTCAGCAGTCGGGTTCGTCTGTTGCGGTCTAGGAACGAGATTTGGGTGATGCGAGCACTATAATAGACTTTAGTACACACCCAGTGACGACGGATTAGAGGAGAGATCGGAGGAAGCCTGTTAGTCCGGTTCCTAGCTCGTCCAGGTCCGTCCGGGCGGCGACCAAGAGAGGTCCCTCTCTCGTACAACAACATATGGGACCGGATGTTGTGGTACAGACAATTCGCATTCGGAGCATATGTCCGCTTCTCGGGACGCTCCGTTATATAGACAGTCCGAGTGACTGTCGATAATGCTTCCTCATCCTCACGGCAGTGCACACGACCACACATTGGCTACGTGACCTCGAGTATCCGGCCAGCTTCGTCATTCAGTGATTCCACGGTGAACAGGTCACGCCATCCGGTAGCCAAGGGACACGAAGCCTGTGCTCTCTGGTCGCTTGCATAATAGAAGTATGCACGGGGTAACGAACACGGAGCTTCCAGCGGCAAGACATCGTAAGACCGCTTCTCCACAGGCCTCAGTGACGGTCGTGCTATCCAAAATAGCACAGCTTATCGCAGCATCCCAGCAAACGATAGATTCTCCGTTGGATTAGGAATAATCCGACGGCGCTGGGTCGGTGCGCTCCGCTGTTGCATCAGGTACGGACGACCGAACACTTCATAGGGTCCGACAGGATGGCGAAAGGGATTCAGACGATTTCGAGCTTTCTCTTTCGGAACAACAGAAGCTGCCATACATTTCTTCTGGCATTATCTTCCAGAGGTTGTTCCGTCGGACTACTTTGCTGTGATGCTGGATAAGAGACTAATAGCGTCATTGGACACGGTTCAGGGACATTGTCCCTGAGTTGCTGACACAGTCCAATAATGTCATTAGAACATTCGAATTATTGAACGACGCTATATATAAGCTTGCTACCAAACATGCTAGTCTAGTTTCTTGTCCGCAATGCTCTATTCTGCCTTTCATCAATTCTAGGAAAATAAATTTTTATTGGCAGAACTGGGCATACCGAGAGTTCCTATGCGTCTAAGACGGCCAGGCTGAACACTGGGAATTATCTTTTTCGCCGTCTATGTCAATTCCATCCACGACGTTGGAAACGACAATGATGTCTAATAGACTTAACTTAGACGCTTTATCATACGTAGACCACCTTACTGAGGCGTTATCATTATGTCTTCAAGAGAAAGAATTCCAGGATATGATCCTCAATGAGATTTCTTTCAGGGGCAGTAGTTTTCCACGTATAACTCCACCCTTCAGTGGCAACCTGGAGTTGGTTAGACGTGACGTAGCCCTAGCTACATCCACGCGCGTGGATAGTAAGGTGAAGAACTCTCTCAAAGTCGCTTCGGTCTCGGAGAAGCTTCTCTTCGACGGCAACCTTTCAGCAAGCTTTGAATTGCTCGATATACACATTCTCTTGTCAATCAAGTGTAACAAAAGATTCAGACGTTGGCAAACATTCGGTGGTTGACTCCGAGAGTTCCACTGTAGTTGCCGGATCCGAGTTTTTCGATTATGACGGATACCAGTCAAACAGGTTGGGACACAATTTTGATCCCAACGGATTCGAAGTGCCAGGGTCTTTGGGTTCCGCAGTTTTTAGGCAAGCACTTAACTTCCAAGAAATGATATTATTTTGGCTTGCACTACGTCATTGAATGAACATTATTCAGAAACGCATGTCCAAATCCTGTCCGATAATACGACAGTAGTTGCGTATATCCGGAACCAGGGAGGCACTCATTCGGTTCCGTTATTGATTTTAACGGAAAGAATCCTTCTGTTTGTTATAGAACACCAAGTTCTGTTTCGGTCCGTCATATTCTGGGTTGTCGGATCGTATTAGCAGACTCCCTTTCACGTAAGGGTCATTTGTTGCCGTCAGAATGGTCTCTCAACAAACAGGTATTCAATCAGATTTGCTACCAATGTGAGCGCCCAGTGATAATTTATTTGCAACACAACTCTCCAATCAATTGCAGACGTATGTTTCACAGTGTCCGGATCCCTGAGCATATGTAGTTAACGCTCTATCGATCTAATAGGACGGGATGATATGATATGCGTATCCTCCAGCGCTGTTGATTCAGCAAGTATTGCTGGGATTATACATTCACAATACAATTCTGTTGGTAGCATCTCTGTCTCCACAGAGACGGTGGATAAATTTACTTAGATGTCTGCTGTGGGACTTACCGCGGAAACTGCCTCCATGAGAGGATCTTTTTTCGCTGGGGAAATCGTGTCAACTTCATCACAACCCACAAGGTCTCAACCTTCACGTATTCTGTTGTGCGGTCCTTCTTGCATGGCAAGCATTGTACAGGACGAGCAGTGGACGCGATTTCTAACTGTAGGAGGACCTGCACTTCGCTATACTATGCGGCTAAAGTGGAGGGTCTTCCGTCGTTGGTGTAGGGATCTTTATGTTGATATTTTTGATCCCTCCATACCAGACATTGCAAACTTTCTAGTATACTTGTTTGACGAGATCAACTGCAGCCAGTTACTTTTAAAGGTTATAGGTCTATGTTATCTGATACCTATGCACACCATGATAGTTTACAATTGAGCCTAATGTCTCTTTATCTGAGTTAGTTTGAAACTTTTCGATAATAGACCTAGAATCCTTAGATTAATTCCTATACGGAATTTAGCTTGGGTTCTTATTAACTAAAGCAACCATTTGAACCTCTTGAGGCAGTAGTTTCAAATTCTGGCCTTTTAAGGCAGCAATTCTCTTAGTCTTCTCTTCTGCTGAAGAGTCAGTGAGCTTCATGCACTATCGGTGGACGATTCTCACTTTCGTAGTATCGGAAATTCTATTACCTTTACTACTAATGTTGTTTTTTTTGGTTAAGAATCAGGCTCCTAATAAATATCCGGAACCTATTGTTTTTAAGGTCCTTCCGTCTTCGAACGGGCATAGGCCTTTACTCTGTCTGGATAGACCTTTATGTATTTATTAACAGATCTCAGTTTATCAGTAAGGACATAAAGCTTCTTCTGGCTCTGACGCCTAATAGAAAGGTCATTACGGTCCATTCTATTACTAAATGCATTCAATTTACAATCGGTACTGCTTTGGATAATCTATCCTTAACTCAGCAGTCTGTGCTTATGATTTCGGCTCATGAAGTAAGAGCTCTTCTACATCTTGGGCTTGTGTAAATAGTGTTGCTATTATAGATTTAAAGGTAGGCTTCATATTGGTCTCAGCCATCCACATGCATGAATTTTTATCTCAGAAATATCGAGTCCATTTCTGGAGGCCTGCATTATTTAGGACCATTATCGGCTGCTCAGAATGTCGATCACTTAAAAATTGCAACTATAGCTATGTAGGCTTTATGTTCCGGCAGTGACTCCGTCCTGCTGCCCTCTTCGCTCTGGGCTATTTGACCCAGGGCAAGAAAAAGGGGGGGGGGGGGGGGGGGGGGGGGGGGGGGGGAGGGTGTTCCCTTGGGTCACCTGTTTTATTATGAAAACAAGGGGATACCTCCTCCGGAGTCAGTAATTCTGAGCTGTTACTGGGATGGTTTTTTAAGTGAAAAGTTATGTTTTAAAATTCATTCATGTCATAGTTTTAAAGTATAGCATTTGAATATGTCACGTGTCAAACGGGCGTTATTATACTATCCTCGGACACTTTTAAAAGAGTATAAAGAGTCTCAATTCTCTGGACTAACTTTATTTATTAGCTTACTTTAAAAATAATTAGTATAAGAATTATACTGGATATTAATAGAGAATATGGATGTTATGATGCTCAATTATAGAAGGTATTGTGTCTTTCTAATTTATCATAAATAAGAAAGATACATGTGAAGCCTAATTCTCCTTTTCTCCTCCAGGAGATGACTCTATTTTATATAGTTGAGCTTATTAGATTTTTATACGCCCGTTTGAAAAACGGGACGTATTATAGTATGGCTTTGTCCGTCTGTCCATCCGTCCATTTGGTTTCCGAACAATAACTTTAGTATTTGTTTTCCGATCGGCTCCAAATGTGGTTTGTTGTTTAATCACAACAAAATACAGGTCAAGTTCGAATATGGGGTCGGTCCGAACATTTTTCGCCTGAATTATGGCCCCAGTTGGACTTAGAATTCGTCAAATATTTGGTTTCCGGATGATAACTTTAGTATTTGTTTTCCGATCGGCTCCAAATGTGGTAAGTGGTTTAATCACAACAAAATACAGGTCAAGTTCGAATATGGGGTCGGTCCGAACATTTTTCGCCTGAATTATGGCCCCAGTTGGACTTAGAATTCGTCAAATATTTGGTTTCCGGATGATAACTTTAGTATTTGTTTTCCGATCGGCTCCAAATTTGGTATGTGGTTTAATCACAACAAAATACAGATCAAGTTCGAATATGGGGTCGGTCCGAACATTTTTCGCCTGAATTATGGCCCCTGTTGGACTTAGAATTTGTCAAATATTTGGTTTCCGGATGATAACTTTAGTATTTGTTTTCCGATCGGCTCCAAATTTGGTATGTGGTTTAATCACAACAAAATACAGGTCAAGTTCGAATATGGGGTCGGTCTGAACAATTTTTGCCTGAATTATGGCCCCTGTTGGACTTCGAATTCTTCGTCAAATATTTGGTTTCCGGATGATAACTTTAGTATTTGTTTTTCGATTGGCTTCAAACTTGTTAGTCTTTTTCTCAAATGACTGAAAAATTTAGTCATTTCACAAAATCACTGATTTCAAAGTCTGACCATAACATATATATATATGCCAGTATAAATTTCTCGCACTCTAAAAAAATTGCAAATGTGTTAAAATGGTACAATTTGAACAGTTCACGGGCGTATGATGCAATGCCCAGCGGTCCTCTATGTCCTGGGCCCTCCAGCCTTTTTACTATTCAGCTATGTCTGGGTCATTGGTACAGTATAAAAATCTTAAAAAATTTATAGTAATTTATATATTTTTTATACTTACCAATGACCCAGACGGGGATGGCCCTCCCAGGAGTTGGGAACTCATACCTCCCCACTGAGGACATAGCGCTTACCAGGCACTGATGTTAAGAATGATTAATGGCGCCAATTTCGGGACGTCCTTGACACTGCGCATGCTCAGTAGAGGTGAAGTATGGAGGGCCATTCAGGACATGTTTTCTTTGGTTTTAGATGCAAATTTTGGGGATTGGGGGGCAAAATTTGTGTTTGGCCCTATATTTTTAAGAGTTAGCACCATCTTTGTCTGGGTCATTGGTAAGTATAAAAAATATATAAATTACTATAAATTTTTTAAGTTTCGATGCGACAAATTTTGTTTGGTTACGGCCCTTGGAAATGGCAAAATTTCCTTCACAGTTTTGTCCGCTTAACTCCTCCTGCATTTTTTATTGGATTTTACGAAACTTGATGTGCAGTATGAGTATGATTTGTACATGTGCACATGGAAAGTTTTGATTCAAATAGTTATAGCCCTTGTCAACTTTGAATTTACCAAAATTGCAGGTTTTTGGAAGATATCTTCAGTTGCGATTAAAGAAATTAAATGATATTCGATGAGTGACATTATTCGATATGAATACATGCCCAGGTCAATAATGAGATTATTCCTATCATAACATAAAAGTCGGCAGGGCGCATATGGATGTCGTTGGACTGCCTTGTCTGGCTTTAATGTAGCATAATTTTATACGTAGGAATGGGTTCATTACCACATAATTCAGGTTAGGATTTAATAGTGGGCTTAGTCCAGTATTTTGGAGCAGAGGTATGGCGTTTTTTCGACTTAGAAAACATGTTAATATTGGTTTCTGGAAGATAACTTTAGTTTGACAAAACGAAATGAAACAAAATTTTATACATTGGTTAATTACCATATATTACAGATTGGGATTGATAGTGGGCAGGGTTATAACCCTTTTCCTTTTTAGAAGACATGCATTCGTGCCCTATGGACACAATTGGTGGCCTGCTGTATTGGTGCTATGGTTTAATGGAGATTAGATAAGACATTTATTAATTCAATATCAACAAAGTTAAATGACTAGAAGCTCATGCTTGGTAGTGGGGGGCGGGGGCATAGACACTCTTGGCGTTGCGCTTGTTTGGTATTGTCCCGAGGCATCAAAAAGATGACTGATTGGGTGGGATGTTGTGGTGCAAATCTGATTTGTCTGATAATCAAAACCTATTGAATTTAATCAAAAGTATTCTTGGGTGTTTTCCCTCTCAATGAATTGAATTGAATCCTTATTTAAAAAGACACATGTTATAAGGTGTATCAGACAATATATTACAAACATGCAATGACATCTTGATATTTTTACAAAAACATAGATGACGTGTATATTGAAAGGAGATAGCATTGACAGATTGGCTGTCTTCCTGTTATCTCTTTAATTCTTATTTTAAAACAATTTTGACCCATTTTGGAATGCTGAGCCAGAAATACTTGGGGACTATTTTTTTTCAATAAATGCAGTGGGGTAATGGTTTGACAATGTTTAACTGATTTGTGTGTGGTGTAACCAAGGCTGGAAATTAGCAGACTGTCATCTGCAGAATGAGGTCTACAGATGGTAAATTTGGTGATGCCACCCTGCACAGCAGGGTAGCATTACTAAATTTACCCTCTGTGAACTACAATCTGAATCAAGTTCTCAGGCCTAAACAGAAAGAGGTATCCAGAGGATAAATTGAGGGATTCTAGCCCTCTGCATTGGCATAATCACCCTCTAGGGACATCATTCTGCAAATGACAGATTGCTTTCTTTAGGAGGCATGGTTGTTACCCTTTACCTTCTGACCAAATATCCATCTCATTTGTTTTGTAACAATCAGGGTATTTTTTGTTTTTGAAAATATGATTAGCAGTTTTTATCACTGTCATGGAAAATTGATTAGCAATTTCAACTTCAGCACCTCCCCCCCGCCCCCCCCCCCCCCCACCCAATTTTTATTTATCACATACTGCTCTGCCTGGTCACTCATGTCCGAGCTCATCCCCATCCCTAACTTTACAATTGTGGGTTACCAAGTGGCCCTTCTGAGTCTAAGCACACCCTTCCACGTGTACTTTTCAGTTTTCGATTAAAGATGATTTTAGTCACAGGCAGTTGTAATTACGACGAAAATAGGTAAGTAGTCATCTGATGATTGCGACAACTAACCTTACCAAATACATAAAAAGCTGGAGTACACTGGGTTGGCAATGAAAAATAAATACATCAGTGATTGAAACATGGTCTTGCAGTTCATGATTCGACATCAACTTTGCAATTTCAAATCGATCCACCCGAACGAAGATGATTATGAAGAATGACTGGTGCACATCAAGGGAGCTAATTTATAGGCACCGACATCGTAGAAAACACGAGTGGAGTTTTGCCAGCTTATTTGAAAACACTCATAAAATGGTGGTTAAATTTATCATTTCACATGACCAAATAAATTGGTGTATTATCACACTGTTTATTTGTAGTTTTACAATTTTTAGCTTAACTTTGACGAAGTCAAATTTGAGCTATTGTCATGGCCCGTCGTCCGTCTGTCCGTCCGTCAACAATTGGCTATGGCTCGGGCTAGAGGTCGTATTTATGAACCGATCTTTACGAAACTTCTTGTGTATCTTTGTTATGACCCTGGGACAGGAACGAGTGTTTTTAGGTGTGGTCCGAAATTCAAGATGGCTGCCAGCGGCCATTTTGTACCGATGATGCAAAAATCAGTTTTTTGTACAGAACTTCTGTATGAAAGTTCTGATTTGAATAAAGTTTTGTATAAATGTTTAGTACCATGGGATACATCACATATAATACAGGTTTTTTTCTCATGCGTAAATTATGCAAATTAGACTGACTTTGATTTATTTAGTGTTACTTTCAGAGCTGTAAGTGCCAAGCTGCTATGGCTCGGGCTAGAGGCCGTATTTATGAACCGATCTTTACGGAACTTCTTGGGTACCTTTGTTATGACTGTGGGACGAGAACGAGTGTTTTTGGGTGCGGTCCGAAATTCAAGATGGCTGCCAGCTGCCATTTTGTACCGACGATGCAGAAATCTGTTTTTTGTACAGAACTTCCATATGAAAGCTCTGATTTGAATAATTTTTTGTATGAATGTTTAGTACCATGGGATACATCACATATAATACGTGTTTTTTTCTCGTGCGTAAATTATGCAAATTAGACTAACTTTGATGTTTTTTGGTGTTACTTTCAGCACTGTAAGTGCAAATGCCAATACGGCTCGGGCTAGAGGCCGTATTTATGAACCGATCTTTACAAAACTTCTTGGGTACCTTTGTTATCACCGTGGGACGATAACGAGTGTTTTGGGGTCCGGTCCGAAATTCAAGATGGCCGATGGCAGCCATTTTGTACGAAATTAGGTGCAATCAGATTTTTGCACAGAACTTCCATATGAAAGCGCCGATTTGAATAATTTTATGTGTGAATGTTTAGTACCATGGGATACATCACATATAATACGGGTTTTTTTCTCGTGCAGAAATTATGCAAATTAGATGAACTTTGATTTTTTCAGTGCTGCTTACACACAGTAAGTACACATGTCAATACGGCTCGGGCTAGAGTCTGTATTTATGAACCGATCTTCACGAAACGTCTTGGGTACCTTTGTTATCACCTTGGGACAGGAACGAGTGTTTCTGGGTGCGGTCCAAAATTCAAGATGGCTGCCAGTGGCCATTTTGTATCAAAATTAGGTCTAATCAGTTTTTTGTACACAACTTCTATATGGCTCAGGCTAGATGCCGTATTTATGAACCGATCTTTATGAAACTTCTTGGGTACCTTTGTTATTACCGTGGGATGAGAACGAGTGTTTTTGGGTGTGGTCCGAAATTCAAGATGGCCACCAGCAGTCATTTTGTACCAAAATTAGTGCAATCAGTCTTTTGTACAGAACTTCTGTATGAAAGTTCTGATTTGAATAAATTTTTGTATGAATGTTTAGTAACATGGAATACATCACATATAGTACAGGTTTTTTTCTCGTGCAGAAATAATGCAAATTAGATGAACTTTGATTTATTCAGTGCTACTTATACTCTGTAAGTGCACATGTCAATACGGCTTGGGCTAGAGGCCGTATTTATGAACCGATCTTCACAAAACTTCTTGGGTACCTTTGTTATCACCTTGGGACGAGAACGAGTGTTTCTGGGCGCGGTCCAAAATTCAAGATGGCTGCCAGTGGCCATTTTGTACCGAAACTATGTCCAATCAGTTTTTTGTCACAACTTCTGTACAGCTCATATTTGTGACCTGATCTTCACGAAACTTCTTGGGTACCTTTGTTTTCACCTTGGGACAGGAATGAGTGTGTTTTGGGGTGCCTTTTTTATCACTGTGCTATGAGAACAAATATTTTTGGGTTCAGTCAGACCCACTCTGGGACTCGAAGATTTCTTTTCTAGTTTAGCATCTGACTGTCACCCACCTTTACAATACTTTACCTATACATTTGTTACAGGCAACGCTCAGTATTTATGTACAGACCATTACAATACTTTATATGTACCTTTGTTGTCAGGTCATTACCTAGATGTTTGTCATTGCTGTGTCACATACTATACATGTACATGTCTTTGTCTTGACAAGTTGAGCTACAGTGTCATTGACACTTTCATTTAATTGGAATATTGGATGAGCACATAAAATTTTTAATCGCACAATGCGAACCAAATTTCAGTGATTGGATCGCACATGGGAGATCTTCCTTCACAAACTGCAATGCGAACCTGAACAAAAAATACCTTGCCGAGGCTTCTGGTCAAATATCTATTTCATTTGTGTTGTAACACTTTACCTTCTGACCAAATATCTATCTCATTTATGTTGTAACAATTTACCTTCTGACCGAATATCTATCTCATTTATGTTGTAACACTTTACCTTCTGACCGAATATCTATCTCATTTGTGTTGTAACACTTTACCTTCTGACCGAATATCTATCTCATTTGTGTTGCAACACTTTACCTTCTGACCGAATATCTATCTCATTTGTGTTGCAACACTTTACCTTCTGACCAAATATCTATCTCATTTGTGTTGTAACACTTTACCTTCTGACCGAATATCTATCTCATTTGTGTTGCAACACTTTACCTTCTGACCAAATAACTATCTCATTTGTGTTGTAACACTTTACCTTCTGACCAAATATCTATCTCATTTGTGTTGTAACACTTAACATTCTGACCAAATATCTATCTCATTTGTGTTGTAAGTCTTTATCTAACAGGAGTAGATGACACTGCAAAAGAATTTCTAAGATTAAAAATTAATTTCTTCCTAAAAAAACATGGCTAATGACACCTTATTGGAATAAGCTCTTTGAACTCATTCCTATGAGGGGTCATAAGCAACATTTTTTTTTACAAAAACAAAAAAAATAATAAACTTGTAAAAACTTCAACCTTGAGTGGCTGTTCTTTCAGTCCAACTGGACTGTCGGTCGAATCACAACCAGATATGTGGTGTCAAAGTAGCCAAGTCCAGACAGTGAATTCTGTTGTGTATGGTTTCCATACAGGAGATGCAAAGGGATGAATTGGGTAAAAAAGGTATAAGCATCATGTGCTTCTAGAAATCTTCTTTTCCATCTTTGGATGGGTTGGGCAGCTAGTATTGCATAATTTGATTTTGATACTCTTTTTCCAGGAAATGATAGGAAGAAAATTGTCACAGGAGAATTACCACAACCAATTGCTCTGACACAGTATCAGGATTTTATTTTCTGGACAGACTGGGAAAGACAGATGATTGAAAGAGCAAACAAGTCCAATGGAATGAACAGGACTACTGTCCAGGCCCAAATCAGTGCTGTTGTTGACATTCTTGTTTTTCATGCCAGTCGGCAGTCAGGTAAGGCCAAATAAAAAAAAAAAAACAGTTTTCTTCTCACGCAATTAATTTTCAAATCATTGAGGGAGGGGGGCTTTTATTTCTATTTCTTAGTCTTTAGCTCAACTTTGACGAAGTCAAATTTGAGCTATTGTCATGGCCCGTCATCCGTCTGTCCGTCCGTCCGTCTGTCCATACGTCAACAATTGGCTATGGCTCGGGCTAGAGGTCGTATTTATGAACCGATCTTTACGAAACTTCTTGGGTACCTTTGTTATGACCGTGGGACGAGAACGAGTGATTTTGGGTGTGGTCCGAAATTCAAGATGGCTGCCAGCCGCCATTTTGTTCCGATGATGCAGAAATCTGTTTTTTGTACAGAACTTCCATATGAAAGCTCTGATTTGAATAATTTTTTGTATGAATGTTTAGTACCATGGGGTACATCACATATAATACAGGTTTTTTTCTCATGCGTAAATTGTGCAAATTAGACTAATTTTGATGTTTTTTGGTGTTAATTTCAGCACTGTAAGTGCAAATGCCAATACGGCTCGGGCTAGAGGCCGTATTTATGAACCGATCTTTACGAAACTTCTTGCGTACCTTTGGTATCACCGTGGGACTAGAACGAGTGTTTTTGGGTCCGGTCCGAAATTCAAGATGGCCGATGGCAGCCATTTTGTACAAAATTAGGTGCAATCAGATTTTTGCACAGAACTTCCATATGAAAGCGCTGATTTGAATAATTTTTTGTGTGAATGTTTAGTACCATGGGATACATCACATATAATACGGGTTTTTTTCTCGTGCAGAAATTATGCAAATTAGATGAACTTTGATATTTCAGTGCGACTTACACACATTAAGTACACATGTCAATACGGCTCAGACTTGAGTCTGTATTTATGAACTGATCTTCACGAAATGTCTTGGGTACCTTTGTTATCACCTTGGGACGAGAACGAGTGTTTCTGGGTGCGGTCTAAAATACAAGATGGCTGCCAGTGGCCATTTTGTACCGAAATTAGGTCTAATCAGTTTTTTGTACACAACTTCTATACAGCTCAGACTAGAGGCCATATTTATGAACCAATCTTTACGAACCTTGTTGGGTACCTTTGTTATCACCGTGGGATGAGAGCGAGTGTTTTTGGGTGTGGTCCGAAATTCAAGATGGCCACCAGCAGCCATTTTGTACCAAAATTAGTGCAATCAGTCTTTTGTACAGAACTTCTGTATGAAAGTTCTGATTTGAATAAATTTTTGTATGAATGTTTAGTAACATGGAATACATCACATATTCTAAGGGGGTTTTTTTTCGTGCAGAAATTATGCAAATTAGATGAACTTTGACTTATTCAGTGCTACTTGCACAATGTGAGCACACATGTCAATACGGCTCAGGGCAGAGGCTGTATTTATGAACCGATCTTCACAAAACTTCTTGGGTACCTTTGTTATCACCTTGGGACGAGAATGAGTGTTTCTGGGTACGGTCCAAAATTCAAGATGGCTGCCAGTGGCCATTTTGTACCAAAATTAGGGACAATCAGTTTTTTGTCACAAGTTCTATACAGCTCGTATTTATGAATTGATCTTCACAAAACTTCTTGGGTACCTTTGTTTTCACCTTGGGACAGGAACGAGTGTGTTTTGGGGTGCCTTTGTTATCACTGTGCTATGAGAACAAATATTTTGGGGTTCAGTCAGACCCACTCTGGGACTCAAAGTTTTCTTTTCTAGTTTAGCATCTGACTGTCACCCACCTTTACAATACTTTACCTATACATTTGTTACAGGCAACGGTCAGTATTTATGTACAGACCATTACAATACTTTATATGTACCTTTGTTATCAGGTCATTACCTAGATGTTTGTCATTGCTGTGTCACATACTATACATGTGCATGTCTTTGTCTTGACAAGTTGAGCTACAGTGTCATTGACACTTTCATTTATTATCCCCGCATTTTAAAAAATGCGGGGATATTGTCATGATCTCCGTCCGTACTTCCGTACGTCCGGTTTTGTAATTCGAAACGCTGTAACTTTCTACAGTTGTTCGATAGGGTCTGTGCAACCCAAAAATACAACTTTTAAATTTTTGTGCCACCAGGTGGCTTCTGTGGAGCCACTTAAAAAATGCGTTATTTTTTCACTTTTTTGCTGAATAGTCCCAACCTATGTAATTCGGAGTTCTAAAATTACACTAGGGTGTTGCTAAATGATCTGTAGATATGTAGGAAGGTTTTGGATTTTTCGAGTGTCACGTGGCTGTGCCACCGTAGCCACTTTTGTGTTTTCTTAGACCGTTTCCGGCAAAAGGCTCGTAGGATATGTAATTCGAAATGCTAAATCCATGCTCAGATGTTGCAGTAGGGTCTATAGATGCGCACGAAGGTTTCGGATTTTTCGGGTGCCACGTGGCTGTGCCACCGTAGCCACTTTTGTGTTTTCTTAGACCGTTTCCGGCGAAAGGCTCTTAGGGTATGTAATTCGAAACGCTAAAACCATGCTCAAATGTTGCAGTGGGGTCTGTAGATGCGCACGAAGGTTTCGGATTTTTCAGGTGCCACATGGCTGTGCCACCGTTGCCACTTTTGTGTTTTCTTAGACCGTTTCCGGCGATAGGCTCCTAGGGTATGTAATTCGAAATGCTAAAACCATGCTCAAATGTTGCAGTGGGGTCTGTAGATGTGCACGAAGGTTTCGGATTTTTCAGCTGCCACCTGGCTGCGCCACCATTGCCACTTTCGTGTTTTCTTAGACCGTTTCCGGCGAAAGGCTCCTAGGGTATGTAATTCGAAACGCTAAAACCATGCTCAAATGTTTCAGTGGGGTCTGTAGATGTGCACGAAGGTTTCAGATTTTTCAGCTGCCTAGTGGCTGTGCTGTTGCCACTTTCACATTTTCTTAGACCGTTTCCAGTGAAAGGCTCCTAGGGTATGTAATTCGAAATCCTAAAACCATGCTCAAATGTTGCAGTAGGGTCTGTAGATGCGCACGAAGGTTTTGGATTTTTGGGGTGCCACGTGGCTGTGCTACCGTTGCCTCTTTCATGTTCTCTTAGACCATTTCCGGCGAAAGGCTCCTACAGTATGTATTTCAAAATGGTAAAACCATGCTCAAATGTTGCAGTAGGGTCTGTAGATGTGCACAAAGATTTCGGATTGTTCCGGTGTCACGTGGCTGTGCCACCATTGCCACTTTCGTGTTTTCTTAGACCGTTTCCGGCGAAAGTCTCCTAGAGTATGTAATTCGAAACGCTAAAACCATGCTGAGATGTTGCAGTAGAGTCTGTAAATGCGTAGGAAGGTTTCGGATTTTTTGGGTGCTAAGTGGCTGTGTCACCGTTGCCACTTTTGTGTTTTCTTAGACCGTTTCCAGCGAAAGGCTCCTAGGGTAAGTAATTCGAAATGCTTAACACATGCTCAAATGTTGCAGTAAGGTCTGTAGATGCGTACAAAGGTTTCAGATTTTTCAGATGCCACGTGGCGGTGCCACCGTTTTTCTTTCGTGTTTTCTTAGATCATTTCCGGCGAAAAGCTCCCAGAGTATGTAATTTGAAATGCTAAAACTATGCTCAAAAGTTGCAGTAGGGTCTGTAGATGTGCACGAAGGTTTCGGATTTTTGGGGTGCCACCGTTGCCACTTTCATGTTTTCTTAGACCGTTTCCGGCGAAAGGCTCCCAGGGTACATGTATGTAATTCGAAACGCTAAAACCATGCCCAAATGTTGCAGTGGAGTCTGTAGGTGCGCACGAAGCTGTGTCACCTGTGCCACTCAATATGATTTTAGTGTGTCATATAATACATTTCTTCTTTGTATCAAGCATTCATACAAAGTCAAGGATGCATATGCGGGGATACACTATAGTGTGCTTTGCACACAAGTGACACCATCTAGTTTTTTATTTTTTTTTAACTGGTTGAGTACTGGAAGTTTCATATTCTGTGGTTGTGGTTCACATTATCTTTGGAGTGAATTTATTTCATCTGCATGGCTTTTTATCTGGTCATAATTTATGTGAGAATGCCTCTAGGCACTCTCCTATAAATTGTAACAAGGCAAAAATTTGAACAGATTTTGGCAACCAAGTAAAATGTAGCACTCTGGCAGTTAATGAAGAAATATCAAATATGTTTGTGTTCAGTTATATTCATGCACCTTTCTTTGAAAAATAAATAACATCTGCATAATATTTGAGTTATTTTCTGCAGAACACAGCAAACTGGATATTAACAAACAATTACAGTAAACTGTTTTAACTCCCCTGTTTTGAGTAGGGATGAGGTAGAATCATAACCATGTTGGCATTGGTGTCTTCGATCAGTTTTTAACTGATAGAGTGCTGGAAGCCTATATTTGGGCCTCATTCTCAAGTGCAGGTACTGCCATTTAAAGGCTTCAGATTCAGTGGATATGCTTCATATTATCTTTGAAGTGATATTTTTTAATCAGTTAGGATTTGCCTTGTTACAGTTTATGGGAGAGTGCCCACAGGCACTCTCCCATAAATTGTCTCAAGCCAAAGACATGTGAACAAATTTTAATTGCCAAAAATAATTCAGCACACTACCAGTTAAGAAGAGTTTTCCTTCAGCTCAGTTACTTTGCACACCATTCAGTCATAGCTTTTATATAGCAGTTGGGTTTTGGTAGCAGTAATTAACCCTTACTTTCCTTGAATGTTGGACCAGTAGTAATAGCAGTACATCGTATATTACTGTGATGAGAGTATGGTTGCTCATTGAGCACAGCATTGGATTTGAAACTAAAAATCGAGGATTCGATCCTGACCTGCATCATCTGTGCTGTGTCCTTCAGCAAGACATTTAATCCTGATTACCAATATGGGTGCACAGTGGTGCTGTGTACTAAGGCATACCTCATGTTGATGATGTACTTGCCGTCAGCTGCTGGTATCTCTGCTTCTGTTGGGTTCTTTCCAGGTTGTCTGGCTTCCTCCACCTGTAAAACTGTCCGTGACTATGACCATTGAATGTGTCATTAAACTCCAATAACCAAATAAGGATTACTGTTACAATATGCACTCGACTCATGGAGTTTACATCTCGCTTATAAATCCAATACAAAAATTCTCATGTTTGACTTCAGGGCTCACTATCATTCACTCCCATTCTCACCTCATTTGCACAAATAAAAGTAAATGTATCAAAGAGAAATGATAGAGAGTGCTGGGTCTAGTATTCTGTTTATCATTGCATTATATAAAAATAAAATTTCTAAAGTATAACACACACACAAAAAAAAATTGATTTTGATAAAGTATGTTCAGAATGTGCTCATCATCCACCAAGTTTGACCTCAACTGCCTGGACAATTTTCTGCACTGTTCACTAAGCCGTGGCCTATGCAACCATGTGGTTCAACAATGATAAGTCTTGGCTGCTTGTATGTCAAAATTTGTTTGTGTACCACAACCACTGTAATTTCACGAATGTCAGGAAAAGTGTATCATCATTACCTGGTCTGGAGCCAGAGAGTATATCAGTCAGAAGTAGTTGTTTAACCCATTCAAAACAGTACCCATATTTTGTGTGAATAAAAATTTGTTTGTCAGCAAACAACATTATGGGCAACCAGTAAAGGAGGGTCAGTACTAAATTAATCCAACAGGACTGTTGAATTAAATTTTTAATAATTACCTTGTTAATGTAGTTATACGTTTTGGGTCCAAATACTCAATTCCCATTGGTCAGCTGGATGAAAACGTCATGACCAAATGTAATTCATTTTCCAATGAATACATTTGGTCGAACTTTGACCCGCATTTACGGTAGAGCGCTGTTGACAGAATGTAATTCGGGCGGTGTTTGGGCGGGTTTATAACTTTTAGCGCCTCTCGCAGTGATCAGTGATTATAGTTTACTGATATGTTAAATAAACTGTATTGAACATTTCAAGTTTCATTGCGAAAGACAGCAATTTGACAAATTTGGGTCAATGCCAAAAACCGGCGCTCAACTCAGAGTTGTGCGCTTTGTCTTTTGTGTGAGGGTGGTGTTTCGCCTCGTTCATTCGTACATGTTTTATTTCGTCTTTCTGCTTTGTTGTTTGGTAAAAAGTAGTTTAAACAGTTACGGAATGTAATTATAAGAATTGAATGCAATTTTTATAATCTTTATTGGAGTATGAACGTGTGGGAATGGGTACAAATTATATGAATCCCACATGTTCATACTCCAATAAAGATTATAAAAATTGCATTCAATTCTTAAATGAACCTCCCTACAAATACATAATGTATTTGCCCATTTGTTATAGCAACTATTATATGTGGCAATCATTTGAGGAGGGAGCGAATTGGCTCAGTGGTTAGAGAATTGGACTTTAAACCGAATGGTCCAGGGTTCGAACCCAGGGCTAAAATTTCTAAAAAATTTGCAGGAATCAAAATGACATCATTCTCATTCCATTGTGTTAGAAACCAATCTTTGAAAATCCTTACGAGAATCAGATTATCTGATTCTTGCGAAATTCTGCCTCTGGATCCTAACCAGCAGTAACTGTGTTGTGTTCTTGGGCTAGACACTTAATCCTGATTACCCACGTTGATGCACAATGACATTGTGTACTAAGGCATACTACACATTGATGGTGCACTTGCCTCCTATTTATTTATTTATTGGAGTTTAACGACACTTTTGACAGATGGGGTCAACCTTGTGTCAGACAGTTGTATGGGTTGAGGAAGCTGGAGAGGACCACCAAGCAATGACGAGAAACTGTCCGACTCCCAAACATACTACTTCCACACAAGCAGGGTTAGCATTGATTGAAGACAGATGCACCATCGACGTGCATTATGCCT
Organism: Pictodentalium vernedei; assembly: GCA_031216915.1. NCBI lineage: Eukaryota > Metazoa > Mollusca > Scaphopoda > Dentaliida > Dentaliidae > Pictodentalium > Pictodentalium vernedei. Next base: position 364,769,432 of record CM062289.1, read on the forward strand.
TAGTAAACAGCACCACCATGCCCTCACATGGGCAAGCAGGATTAAGTGCCTTGTCCAAGGACACAATTCAATTACCCCTTGCAGGGATCGAAGCCTGGTCCTCTTAGTATGAAGTTCAATGCCATTACCACAGAGGCACCACACTCCTTGCACTTGTCTCTAACTGCTGCTGACTCTGCCTGTAAGTATTTAGTAAATTGGGGAGTCTGACAGCTGTTTGCCGCTGCTTGGGGACTTTTTGGCCTTTTCCACCCTTAACTGGTAGAGTGCTAAATTATTTTTGGTCATCAGAAATTGTTCACAAGTCTTTGCCTTGTTACAATTTATGGGAGAGTGCCTACAGGCACTCTCCCATTAATTGTAACAAGGAAAATCCTCACAGACTAAATAATTTTACATCAAACACAATACACAGAACATGCACGCAGTATGGACCCGTTGAATTATGGCTCTGGTCCTTCATAATAAAGCCCAAATATGGGCTTCCAGCACCCTACCAGTTAAAACTGTCCTACAAAATGTGACCCTGGAAAGTGTTGTTATAACTCCAAAAAAGAATAAACAAACAATCCTATTCAGGAATTCAAGTGTTGAGTCAAAGGACTAGATTAGCTTGCAAAGTCAATAGTTGAAATCAAAGGAAAAAATTAATGATAAAATTACTTTTAGCTCTTTTACTCAAATGTTTTATTCTTCAGAGTCTCACATAAAAATTTAAGTTGTGGTAAATTAAAATTTCATGTTTCTGTTTTAGGCTTTAATGACTGTGGAGTCAACAATGGAGGTTGCAGTCATCTCTGTCTCGTGAAAGCATCAAAATCAGGAAACACCAGTCATTATTGTGCTTGTCCATCTCAGTATAAATTGAGTGCTGATAACAAAACATGTATCTGTGAGTATTGTTAAATTCTTCATGGTAATTTATTAACTTAAATAAGTTATAGGTCTCAATCCATGGTCTGGAAAGATTCAATCTGTTCTTATAATGTAGATCTCATCTAGGAGCCAGAGAAAAGGGCTGCATGATATTCAAAATTGAATACCGGTATTGGTATTGGTATTCAAAAGAATACTGTGGTATACCCTTATATCGAAAACTGTTCAGATATATGAACACAAGTACCACAGTCGAGACTCAAAGCATCACAGCTGGAACGAATTAGCATGCCTTGATGATGCGGTTCGAAAAACCTTTACCCAACGCAGACGCCATCAAAATTTATTATTTTCAAAATTAGTTTATCAGATTTTCCTCAAAGATTTTAACAAAACTATATCATGTGTCACAAAAAAAGTGTTTTGGTTCTCAGGCACCGCCGCATTGGAAAAATCCCCCCCCCCCCCCCCACCCGCATTGAATTTTTTTATGGAGGTTCAAGATTTTCCCAAAAGTAAACAATGCACTGTCGATCTCCGACATTCATTGCATTCATTGCAGTATAACAAAAATAGGTAAAACGAACAGTAAAAACCCTCCCGACTTGCTATAACACGCCAGGTACGATTACGTTAATATGTCGATGCACAACTGAACTTGATCTGTACCGGTATTTATATAAAGGTTCAAACAACTCAGACTTGGCATAAACAAACAATGCAATTGATCAGTTGTGGCCGAGCAGTGATGAACTCCCCCCTCCCTCCTGGACTTGTTAGGGGCCCCGGACATATCAGGTCGACTCCAGATGGTAGAAAACTTTGAATTTTATATTTAAAGAAGCCATTTCCTTGCATCTGGAGACGGAAATGGTGATTCATTCACATCCATACGAAAGGAGGCCCCTATTGGCTTCATGTAGCTTCCCACATTTGCCCCCCGCTCCCACCCCCTGGACCAGGGTCTCCTGGACTCGTCAATTGTACTCCTAATGGGGTGAGCCGCCACTGCAATTGACATGTATTAAATAGTTGCCTTATGCATTGAAACATCTATTAAATTGTCTATCAATAACGTTACAATCACATTATTTTACCACAAGGGCGAATCCAGTCATCGGCACACTTGGTATGTGCCTTCCTCCCCCCCCCCCCACAACCCCCCCCCCCCTCCACAACCCCCCCCACCACCACCCCTATTTTCTCCCAGAGACGGGTTGTGCATTGTGGATATCTGCTTCGGGTGCGAGGTAATCACATCTTTTTGGATTAAATTTCAAAATTTGGTTGACAATACACTCCGGCAAACTTGGGCCTAGATGCGGCACTCCCTCCCCTCCGCCCCGGCCATCACAGCTTTCAGTAAAGTTCTTCATCCACCACAGAACCAACACTGTTCGAAGTGGCATTGGGACGTATAAACAACTCACCAGAAGCATATTAAAAAGTGTATTTTTGTACTGTTGAAAGGTAACTAATGTAAGGGAGGTAATCAAATTAGCTATTGAAGAACTGTTTTTTTCATGCGTTGGAAATTGCTGATAGTGCTTAATTGCTGATAGTGCTTACGCCTAATGTGACCCCATCCCCATATGTCTCACCAAATTTAATTTGCTTCATTCCATGGCTGATTTTAAATAATTTTTAGTGATCTCAGACTTTGATATCATGAACTTTTTTTAAAGCCTTTATAAAGATCACGCTGGCCACCATTTTAGTGTCGTTAAGCTGACAAGTCATAACAACAGGACAAACCTTTTCACCTCAAGTGAAGTTTAAGACGCCAGTATTGCAGTCTCTCTGGTGGATTGCTGGTTTGGGTTCCAGCCTTAAAACGTCCCGTGTGCAGTCACTTAACTGTGACTTAGTTTATTCTTTTTCAAACAAGAAATGTATCTTGTCTGTCTTAAAATAAAATTCAAAGGTCCATTGTGGGTATTGTGAGGCTGGCGTAATAAGCTGGTTTCAATAACATCCATATTTGTATGGTTTTATTGAGAAACCTCTATTAGAAATTGAAGTCTGAGGGAGACTTTTTTAAGATAATCGTTCCAGGTGTTTTATGGCAGTTTTGTTGAGAAAAGGGTGAACAGGGGGGATTTCTAATAAGCTACCACAGAAATTAAGGTGGAAACTATTTATTTGCTATATCTCTGAACAATACCGAATTCCCAATCTCTTGAATCCATGTTCAGAGGTCAAAGGTTTTAAAATGACGACCATTTGTTCTTTTTCAATTCAGAGAGGGGCAAACACACAACAACAAGTTAAATATATGTTAAAAAATATTTGTTTTCTTTCTTATTAGAAATTTAGCCACAAAAAAACAACAAATAAAAAACAATAGCTACTATAAAGAATATACATCAGTATTTGATACTTGCTGATATACAGTAGTAATGGTACATGTCCTACAAAATCTTTTTTTTTTTTCTCAAAATACTTTTTGTATGAATTCCGATTGGTTGTGAAACTGAGTATAGTATCATTGTGGGGTAAAATTTCAACCTCAGAATGAGAGATGACATCTCTAACTGGTTTGGTGCATTTCTTCTGGCCTGCTATGAACTGCTGTGTTGATCTGTAGTGAAATCCTTGAAAAAAACAATGAATTGTTAGGGTATACATGGTGTGGTAAAAAAATAAAAATAAAAATAAAAAACGCCCTCTCTCACTGAAGTTGGAAAACCAATTGCCTGAGAACCAAAACATTTTTTTTTGTTGGCCAAAACCGATATTTTTATAATTACACTGGTATTCAATCGATATTGGTTTGAATACCGGTATATATCGGTTTATCGATATACCTACAGCCCTACCAGAGAATCACAAGGTTCAGGTTGAATCGAATTATGCAGAGTATTTTGAATTAAATTGAGTCTCAGCACTCTTAAAATTGTTTGTAGAGTATAGATCTCATCTAGGAGCCAGAGAATTACAAATTTTGGGTTGAATCGAATCTGGCAGAGAATTTTGAATTGAATTGAATCTCACCACTTTTAAAAATTGCTGGTATTGTCAGTCTCCACTCAAGTATTGCAGGCAACAACAACTCATCTATTTAGTGGAATCATTAAAAAAAAATACCCAGAATATTCCTGCTCGGAATCAAAGTAGTTACGGAAGCAGAACCTACTTGAACTCTTCTTCTATCATCAGGAAATCTGATGATAGAAGAGGAGAGAGACGCTTAGTAGGATTTTACGAACATCTCGCCAGTTCCAAAATTTCCAAATTGGTGCTACTTGGATCGAAGCAGAAGGGCAAGTTTGTATTGAATCAAATTTTGAAGTTTCTCAGAGTCCTAAACTCATTAGTAAAAAGTATTCAATTGACAGGAATATTTTATTACTCATTATTTTGGTAACTTTCCTGTTTCTAATAACAAATTGAAAATTCTGTTCATTTTTCTCTGGTTAGACAGAGTTTAGACAATTTGATAAAACAACCATATCAGGCCGCGCTGTTCACAAAACTCACCATTCAAATGTTATTATTTTTCTGACATTTGCCTCCAAGCATGGCTTATCCACCCTCATCATTGAACCCTTTCCAGTGAGGAGTCTTAGGGCTACACATTTTAGGCGAGAAATTAATTGTTTTAATTATTGAACAGAATTTTTGGCAAGGATCATTCCAAGTGGTGTTATGAAAAGGGTTAATGTGACAAGGGTTTACCATTAAAGGTTAATCCATTGAATTTATTTATTTATTGGGGTTTAACAACTCTTTTGACAGCTAGGGTGACCTTATCTTGAGTTGTCCATTATGCCTATGTAAGTAAATTATAAGTGAACCATCAAAGTCGAAATGATTTTGCTCTTTAGGTGTAAACAAGCCTGCATATAAGCAGCCTGTAATGTTTTATGACAGGCACAATTTGCATGTTCGATGGACACCAGTTTACTTTTGACTGACATAATGACAGTACAATTTCTTGAAACTCAGTATAAGTTTATATAATTTTAGTAGGGTTTCCCAAATTCTTTACTTGATAAGATTTACATAATCATACTGTTAGCAAGTGGATTATGTACAATTAACATGCATCTGTTGCCACGTGCACAGACTGCTCTTTTGACAAAAATATGTGTGGTTTCTCTAAGTAAAGATACGTGAAACCATTGAATTGTAATCCCAATGTCAGACCGCAGGATAACAGTCTCATAGCTGTTGGTAGCTGTCATCACAGGCACCCCCAGAATTTATTTTCAGACTTGGTTGTAAATGCATGTGATGAGCCATTGGAATATTTGGTGCTGAAATGTTCTATTCTCTCTAGGGGTGGGCTGTCCCTAATATTGGAATGCAATGCATATTGTGATACCTGAGTTAAATATATAACAATAATGGTACTCTGCAGTACTCTCCAAGCCCATTGGTGATGGACCTGATGTGTTTTTTGGGTCCCTTTTAGTTGGAAAATGATTGTGGAAGGTTGAGAAAAGGCCCCTTTGTTCACTCTATTGGTTATTATGTCTCCCCTTCCCAGAAGGGAGACATATTGTTTTAGTGCATATTCTTCTTCTTCTTCTTCTTCTTCTCCTTCTTCTTCTTCTTCTTCTTCTTCTTCTTCTTCTCATACAAACTTTGTCCGGGCCATAACTTTTGTGTCTTTTGACCTACACCTTAGATACTTGGCATGTGGATGTATCACCATGAGCCGGTGTGCAGTGTACCATAGTGACCTTCATGTGACCTTGACCTTTGACCTGAAGGTCAGATTTGTGTGTTTTTTTTAAGGGAAACATCACACAAACTTTGTCCGGGTCATAACTTTTTTGTCTTTTGACCTACACCTTAGATACTTGGCATGTGGATGTATCACCATGAACCGGTGTGCGGTGTACCATAGTGACCTTCATGTGGCCTTGACCTTTGACCTGAAGGTCAGATTTATGCGCTTTTTTAAGGGAAACTGTCTGGACCAGAACTTTTTTGTATTTCGAGTCAGGCTTTAGATATTTGGCATGTGGATGTATCACCATGAGCCGGTGTGTAGCGTACCATTGTAATCTTCATGTGACCTTGACCTTTGATCTGAAAGTCAGATTTGTGCTTTTTTCAAGAAACTTTGTCCAGACCAAAACTTGTTTGTCTTTTGAGCCAGGCCTTAGATATTTGGCACATAGATGTATCACCATGAGCCGGTGTGTCGCATACCATTGTGACCTTCATTTGATCTTGACCTCAAGGTCAAATTTATGTACTTCAAATAGGGAGTAATTATCCAGACCAGATTTTTTTTTATTTTTGACCTAGGACTTGGTTATTTGACATGTGGATGTGTCACCATGAGACCGCATGTCGTGACTTTCATGTGACCTTGACCTCAAGGTCAAATTTATGTACTTCAAATAGGGAGTAATTGTCCAGACCAGAATTTTTTTGTTTTTTGACCTAGGACTTGGTTATTTGACATGTTGATGTGTCACCATGAGACCGCATGTTGTGACCGTCATGTGACCTTGACCTCAAGGTCAAATTTATGTACTTCAAATAGGGAGTAATTGTCCAGACCAGAATTTTTTTGTTTTTTGATCTAGGACTTTGTTATTTGACATGTGGTTGTGTCACCATGAGACCGCATGTCGTCTACCTTGATGTGACCTTGACCTCTGACCTTAAGGTCAAATTTATGTACTTCAAATAGTGAATAATTATCCAGACCAGAACTTTTTTGTTTTTTGACCTTGGACTTAGATATTTGACATGTGGATGTATCACAATGAGACCACATGTCATCATGACCTTTATGTGACCTTGACCTCAAGGTCAAATTTATTTACTTTAAATAGGGAGTAATTGTCCAGACCAGAATTTTTTTTTTTTGACATGTGGATGTGTCACCATGAAACCGCATGTCTGCTACCTTGATGAACTGCATGTGACCTTGACCTCTGACCTCAAAAGGAAGGGGAGACATATGTTTTAGTGTGCTAAAACACTTTCTAGTTATAATATTAAACAATTTTACAAATATTCCTCACAACAGCGAAAATAGCTTATTTCTCTGTCACATGAAATTTCTTGTGCTGCCTCTTGTGTCAAATTGGCTCCAAAGTAGAAACCAATTAATAGTATGCTTTAAAATTTCCCTTATTTTTAGATGTACATATATTGAGAAAACACTGTTGTGACAGTGAAATCTTCATTAGATTATCATAATTTACCAATATTTGAGTATTCAAATTTTGAACAAATTGTAAACAATTTGCTGGTTTTCATAGTGCAACCCCCCCCCCCCCCCCCCAAAAAAAAAAACAAAAAACAAAAACAAAAACAAAAAAAACCCCTAAACATAAACAAAATCCCATGCACCTGAAAATTGTAAAATTTTTGCTAAGTTTTCCCAACATGTTAATTCTACTAATTTCCACCCAAATATTGCAATGATTGTTCTAAATGATAAAAGGATCATTCTAAGTTTTTACATTTATGGAAGTGATACACATAATGAACTACAATTATCACAACTACACTGGCCTGACATCCTCTGTTGGAAACATAACACAGGACCACATCAGTACCAATATATTTAAATTTTTGTGTTTTTCAGCTCCTCAGTCATTTATCTTATTTAGTCAGAGAACCCAAGTAAAACGATTTGTAATCGACCCTGATGAGGATGATCTAGTCAACTCACCAGACATTGTTTTGCCCATTCCTGGTCTGAGAAACATCAAGGGAATAGAGTATGATCCAGTTGATCATTATGTTTACTGGATTGATGGTCGTAATAAAGTCATAAAACGTGCAAGAGATAATGGGTCTGATGTAAGTATTTATTATATGCTAAACGATAGATTATCGAAGAAATTATGAAAAGATAGAAATCATATCCCCCACTGTGAAGATATAGAAATTTTCACTTTCATGGTATCAATAAAATGGCGGCTTTCAAAGCATCACTTCAGAGTGAATACGAGTCAAATTATCACTGGAAATGATCAATTTGTTCTAAAAACATATAATAAAAAGTAAATCTAGTGTTTTTGAGTGGATAACGATCATTTACAGCAATAATTCAACACAAATTCACCTTGAATTGATGCATGAAACCCTCTAGTCCAAACATGGCCTGAAAGTCTGTAATATAAGTTTTTGGTTTGGTACGTCCTTTCAAAGGACGTACCAAACCAAAAACTTATATTTCAGACTATCGGGCCATGTTTGGACTAGAAACCTGCCAGCTGAATCAGACTGCAAGCCTCTATCTGTTCCAAGTATCAGTCAAATTACTTCCACGTTTCAATGATTCAATGCTCTGTTTACTTTCATGCATCAATTCAAGGTTGAAACGAGTGGAATTATCAGATTCTTATAAAAAGCATATAATAAAAAGAAAATCTAGTGTTTTTGAGTGGATACCAAAAATTATCTCACTCTTGACCGAGACAAATGGTTATTTTCGCTCGTGCAAGTGCTCGCAAAAAATAAACATTTGTCTCGGTCACTCATGAGATAATTTTCGGTATCTACTCAAAAACACTAGATATCCTCTATTTATTATTAAAACCTGACAAATCCACTAATATTGCATATTATGAGAAATATTTGTGTATCATTTCAGAAGTGTGCTATTATGCACGAGCTCCTATTACGTCCCTTTGCAAGTGACATCTTGATGTGACAGGCGATCGTAACAGTATGTTCTGTAGCATGCAATAATAGTCCCTGGAAATTGTTAAGTGCTTAAATAGTACTTGTATTTGATTCTCTGATATTCGTACAAACCCTGTAGATATTTTCCATCAAAATAAGCACCCCTCCTCTGAAAATTTGCAGATAATTGACAATTGTAATTGACCGTTTGCCACATCAAATAATTGACAATTGTAATTGACCGTTTACCACATCAAATAATTGAACATCGGTTCTTGTCATAAACATGTAATCAATTCAACACTACTAAAAACCCTGAGATAAGTGGCCCTTTGTTTAGAATGTCTCAATGATCAAGATGTCAAAAGTTGGAATCTAGCCAAGCATCATGCCTTTTTGATTGGTAAAAAAAAAGTTGGCCACTTAATTGCCACATGGTTTCTTGTCTGTTGAAAGTGTCCTCAACTTAACAGATGAATGAATAAATGAAAAGAAAATCTGATTCACTGTTGTGAGCCTTGGCAAAAATGGCGAATGTTTTCAAGAAACGATTTTGGAGTGAAGTGAACCTCCCAGGCATGCTTTTTTTTATCCCCAATTGTTTTATTATTAAATTTGTCACTTGAGCATGTTAGTAGTCATGACTTGATAAAACTTTTCACAAAAAAAGATTTGCAGTTATAAAATCTTACTAAGTCCTTGATCTTACTTCAGAGCTTGAATGGGTCCTGAAAACTAATAAAAAATCATAGAAAAATGGGTATATAATATTTTTGCTTTTAATATGGAAAAGTTCTGGAAATTTCCCACAAAATTTAACAGCAACATTAAACTTGTCAAAAGCGTAGTCACAACATACTGTAAAGTTTGAATAAAGAAAAATTAAAAATCTTTCCTGTTCAGCCCAAATGGTAGCAATGTTCGTAGGCGATATATCCAGTTTATTTCAGCTTCTTCCTGTGCCCTGTCGTTCGTATGGAGTCGGGGTCCGAGTGTAGGATTTGTATAATGCAGAAGTGTAGATCATGAATGTTATGATCTCCAAAATGTCTGCATTTGTTTTGGTAAGTATGTCATTAATTCGGGCGCGGACCGACTCCGAACTTCTTTGGGGGCACGAATAGCTGACCTGCAATTCCGGAGGTGCCAATTCTCTTTCATGGTACTCCGTGTAGTGCTGTATGCATAGTAGTGTTTTCAATTCTCTGACTTTATGGTTTCTATATTGTTTATATAGGAGCATGTTCTCCGATCTGATATTTTTATACTGTACCAATGACCCAGACATAGCTGGTGCTAACTCTTAAAATATAGGGCCAAACACAAATTTTGCCCCCCAATCCCCAAAATTTGCATCTAAAACTAAAGAAAACATGTCCAGAAAGGCCCTCCACACCTCGCCCCCACTGCGCATGCGCAGTGTCAAGGACGTTCCGAAATTGGCGCCATTTATCATTCTAAGTTTGGCCCTTCATCAGTTAACATCTGACTGATCTTTGTGCTTTTAAATCTCAGTTTAAATGATGCCAGACACATAAATATTAGTGAAATGGTGATTCTAAGGAGGATAGAAAAGGAGGAGAGGAAAAGAATGTGTGACAGAATATTATCAGGGCTGTAACTTAAAATTTTTTAATGAAATTATGTTAAGTTACCTATTTTCAAGGCAGCAGCCATTTTGTTGTCATTCTGATTATTTAGTTACACTGTGTTTTCAAGTGTTTTTCCTCTCTCCCTGTCCTTTAATTCCCCCTTGCTATTCTCCCATGCTTTTGGCATAGTTTCTGTAATTATTATTACTAAAATTTCTTGGGAGTTTTAGCTTTATAACAGAATGATTTCTGTTCTTTCCCCATGTTTACGTCTTCACCTACGGGTGGTTAGGCGTTGTGTTCTGCATCTACCATCTGATGTTCTGCAGTTTCTTCCCTGGAAGTCTCTGTTTTGCATCAGATGGGGTATTTTTGGTAACTGATTTCGGGCCTGGGTGCCTGGAGTCTTATTTTAGTGTTTTTACACTCATTGTTTACATTTACAACAGCCCTCTGTGTGAGGGGGGGATTTCTAAATAATAATATCTTTATGTTATTTTAATCATAACTAGATACATTATTATTGTTCGTAAGTGTTGAATAAATTGTTTAAAATATTTTTTAAAATTTTTGTCCACACTTAGGCTTGGGATCCATTGGGGCTCAACGTTACTTTTCAGAAACTTGGGCTGTTCTGAAAAAATATTTTTTCAAAATATTTTGATTTCAATTATTTTTTCTATATTAATGGATCATATTATTATTATGTATTTTGATTGCCAGGGGTTAGTGCGAGTACCAGGACTTGTTTTCTTTTCACATGGAAAGGATATTGATCAATTGTTTTAAGAGGAAGTCTTCCTCTGACCTTATTTTCATTCTATATGTGGTCAGTGTACTCGCATTAACTCCTGTTCTGTATCGTATGATTTCGATGACAATATGGGAAGCGTATGTCACGGTATGTTGTTGGGGATTTGGACACTCCGGTCTTTTCCCCGCAGGGTCACTCTACTTTATCAATTTCTATTTCAGACGATCAAGATTAGGGTGATGTATCTGTGATGTCTTCCAACAGTGTGCCTCCGTCGTCACAATTATGAAGGGCTAGCGGAAAAGTGCTCATGTAATACGCCAATTGCCTAAGAGGACCCTAGTAGGTTCGACGGCCTTTGACGTCCGCTAGCTCGCCCGGTGTAGCGTCCATTCACCGAATGGTTCGGCAGCCGGGTTCGTCCGTTGCGGTCTAGAAGGAATTTTGGGGTGATGCGAGCACTATAAAATTAACTTAATGCACACCCAGTGACGGCGGATCGGAGGGAGAACGGAGGAAGCCTTTTAGTCCGGTTCTTAGCTCGTTCCGGTCCATCCGGACGGCAAGCGAGAGAGGCCCCTCTCTCGTTCAACAACATCTGGCCCCAGATGTTGTGGTACAAATGTGTCGTTAGCGGAGCATACGTCCGTCGCTCGGGACGCTCCGTTGTATAGGCAGTCCGCTGAGACTGCTAAGGCTTCCTCTTCTCGTCAGCGCACACGACCGCACCTTGGCTGCGTGACCGCCGATATATTACCAGCTTCGCCGATCAAGGATTCTTCGGCGACCAGGTCACACCATCCGGCAGCCAGGGATTCGAGACCGATGGACTCCGGACGTTCGCATAGGAAGTATGCGGGAGCCATCTGATGCGGAGCTGCCCTCGGCGAAGCACCGATAGACTGCGCCTCCGCAGGTCTCGACGCCGGACATTCTTGTGCACATAGCACAGCTTATCGCAGCATCCCAGCAGCCGACAGAAACGGCGTCGGATCGAGAATTATCCGACAGCGCTGGGTCGGTAGCCGGGGACTCGAGGCCTGCAGACTCCGGACGTTCGCATAGGAAGTGTGCGGGAGTCAACGTACACGGAGCTTCCAGCGGCAATGCATCGTAAGTCCGCTACTGCACAGGCCTCGGGAACGGACGTGCTTTCCTTAATAGCACAGTTTATCGCAGCATCCCAGCATCAACTGAATCTGTCGCATATATTTTATCCGACGATGCTGGGTCGGGACGCTCCGCGGAAGCGGGTACGGACGTCCGAAAGTTTCATCCGGTCCGACGGGATACCGAAAGGGATTCGGTGGATTTCAAGCTTTCCCTTTCGGAACAACATATGCTGCGATGTCGGATAAGAAACTGATAGCGTCGGTGGACTTAGAAATTTTTGGTTCGGTTCAGGGACATCGTCCCTCAGTTCCGACATAGTCCAATAATGTCACACAAACTTTCGAATTATTGAACGACGCTATATATATTATTATTTTATGCTTGCTATCCAAGCATTTCTGGTTTCTTGTTCGAAGAGTTATGGAGATGTCTTCAAAAGTGTGCCTCTGTCGTCATAGTTAATGATGAGTTAGCGGCAATAAGTGCTCATGGAATATGTCTATCGCTTACGGAGTGACATTCGCTAGCTCACCCGGTGTAGCGTACATTCATCGAATGGTTCGGCTGCCGGGTTCGTCCGTTGCGGTCTAGGAAGGAGATTTGGGTGATGCGAGCACTTTAATTACTTTAGTACTCACCCAGTGACGGCAGATTGAGGACGGATCGGAGGAAGCCAACAACATAGGGGACCGCATGTTGTGGTTCAGATATTTTACATTCGGAGCATATGTTCGTTGCTCGGGACGCTCCGTTATATTGACAGTCCGAGAGACTGTCTTTAATGCTTCCTCATCCTCACAGCAGGGCACACGACCGCACATTGGCTACGTGACCTCGAGTATCCGATCAGTTTCGGCATTCAGTGATTCCACAGCGAATAGGTCGCGCCATCCGGTAGCCAAAGGACACGAGGCCTATACACTCCGTTCGCTCGCATATTGGAAGTATGCACGGGGTAACGATCTCGGAGCTTCCTGCGGCAATGCATCGTAAGACCGCTGCTCCTCAGGCCTCAGTGACGGACGTGCTATCCGAGTTAGCACAGTTGTTTCGCAGCATCCCAGCAATTGACGGTTTCTCGGTCGAATCAGGAATTATCCGACGGCGCTGGGTCGGTGCGGTCCGCGGTTGCATCAAGCTACGGACGACCGAACGCTTTATAGGGTCCGACAGGATGGCGAAAGGGATTCGAAAGATTTCGAGTTTTCCCTTTAGTAGTATCGGAAGATGCCTTTCATATCTTCTGGCATTTCTTCCAGTGATTATTGTTCGGACTTCATTGCTGCGATCTTGGATAAGAGACTTATAGCGTCATTGGACTCGGATTTTTCGATCGGTACAGGGACTTTGTCCCTGACTTACCGACGCAGTCCAATGTTGTCATTACAACATGTGTTTTATTTTTCGACGCTATATATTATATATATATACAAGCCTGCTACTAAGCATGATAGTTTAGTTTCTTGTCCGCGTGGCTCATTTCTGCCATTTTATCTTTTTTACATATAGTTTATTTTGGCAGAGCAGGGCATACCGAGAGTTCATATGCGTCTAGACGGTGTGATTAAAGACTGCATATATTCTTTTTCGCCGTTTATGTCTTTTCCAACTTCAATGTTGGAAACGACATTATGTATAGTAGACTTAACTTAGACGCTTTATTATACGTAATCCGCCTTACTGAGGCGTTATCATTACGTCTTCAAGAAAAGATTTACGGGATATTATTCTCAATGTAATTTCTTTTGAGGGCAGTAGTTTGTTCACGTATAACTCCGCCCTTCAGTGGCTGATTGGAGTTGGTTAGACGTGATGCAGCCCTAGCTACATCCACGCGTGGATAGTAGGTTAAGAACTCTCTCAGAGTCGCTTCGTTCTCGGAGGAGCTTCTCTTCGACGGCAACTTTCCGGCAATCCATGAATTGCTTGATTTATACATTCTCTTGTCTATCTAGTGTTACAAGAGATTCAGACTGGGGCAAACATTCGGTGGTTGACTCAGAGAGTGCCGCCGCAGTTGCCGGACCCTAGTGTGGCTGTTATGACGGTTGCCAGTCAAACAGATTGGGATATTCTGATCCCTACGGATTCGAAGTGCCAGGGTCTTTGGGTTCCGCAGTCTTTTAGCTATCAGTTTAACTTCCGCGGAATAATGTTTTTTAGGCTTGCTTTATGTCATTGCATGAACATTATTCAGAAACGCATGCCCAAAATTCCTGTCCTTTAATTCGACAGTAGTGGCGTATCTCCGGAACCAGGGAGGCACTCTTTCGTTTCCGTTATTCAATTTAATGGAAAGAATCCGTCTGTTGGTTATAGTACACCAAGTTCAGTTTTGGTCCGTCATATTCTGGGTCGTCTGATTGTTTTATCGCACTCCCGTTCTCTTACGGGTCGCTTGTTGCTGTCAGAATGGACTCTCAACAAACAAGTATTTAATCAGATTTGCTATCTATGGGAGCGCCCAATGATGTTTTATTTATGACACAGCTTGCTAATCAATTGCAGACGTATGTGTTGGCTTGTCCAGATCTCTGAGCTAATACTGTTAACGCTCTATTGATCTATAGGACGGAATGATAGGATACGCGTATCCTCCGGCGCTGTTGTTTTAGCAGGTATTGCTAAGATAAACAACCACAATACATTTCTGTTGATAGCATCTCTATCTTCACAGAGATCATGAGTAATTTACTCTCTTGTCTACTGTGGATCTTAACGTGAAATCTTCCTCTATGTGAGGATCTTTTTTCACTGGGTAAATCGTGTCATCTTTATCACAACCAGCAAGGTCGCAACCTTCATGTATTCCGTTGTGTGGTCCGTATTGCATTGTAAGCACTGTACTGGACGAGCTTTGGACGCGATTTCTTACTATAGGAGATCCTCTTCTTCGCTATTCTATGCGACTAAAGTGGAGGCTCTTCCGTCGTGGTGTAGGGATCATTATGTTCATATGGTTGATCCCTCCATACTACGCATTGCTAGTTTTTAGTATACTTGTTTCACAAGATCTACTGCAGCCTGTTGTTATTTAGGTTATAGGTTTATGTTACCTCATACCTATGCACTCTACGATAGTTTACAATTGAGTCTTTTGTCTCTTTATCTAAGTCAGTTAGTAACTTTTTGATAAATAGACTTAGAATCTTTAGATTAAATTCCTATACGGATTTTAACTTCGGTTCTTATTTAGCTATGTAATCATTTGAGCCTCTGGAAACAGTAGTTTTCAAATTCTGACCTTTTAGACAGTAATTCTGTTGGTTTCTCTTTTACTGTAGAGTCAGTGAGTTTCATGCACTATCGATGGATGATTTTCACTTTCATAGTTTCGGAGTCAATACTTCCGTTACTATTTAGGTTGGATTGTTGCATAAGAGTTAGGCTCCTATTTCCGGAACCTATTATTTAAGGTCCTTCCGTCTTCGTATGGGCATAGACCTTTACTCTTTCCGGGTACAGTTTATGTATTTATAAACAGATATCTGTTTATTACAAGGGCGTAAGCTTCTTCTGTCTTTGATGTCTAGTAGAAGGACGTTACGCTCCATTTTATTTTTAATGGATTCTATTAACTAGCGTACTGCTTATGGTATATCATTGGCTTAGCAGTTGTGCTTAAGATTTCGGCTCATGAAGTAAGAGTTCTTCTACTTCTTGGGCTTACATTAATAGTGTTGCTATTATAGATTTTTGAAGGCTGCTCATTGCGCTCAGCCATCCATTCATGAATTTTATCTCAGAAATATCGAGTCCATTTCTGGAGGCCTCTATTGTTA
This sequence comes from Pictodentalium vernedei, assembly GCA_031216915.1. Taxonomy (NCBI): domain Eukaryota; kingdom Metazoa; phylum Mollusca; class Scaphopoda; order Dentaliida; family Dentaliidae; genus Pictodentalium; species Pictodentalium vernedei. The sequence continues at coordinate 364,785,154 of CM062289.1, forward strand.
GGTCTATTATCTACTGCTCAGAATATCATTCTCTTAACAGTTGCTACTATAGCTAGGTAGGCTGTCTGTTTCGGCAGTGTCTCCGTTCGGCTGCCCTCTTCGCTCTGGGCTATTTGACCCAGGGCAAGAAAAAGGGGGGGGGAGGGTGTTCCCTTGGGTCACCTGTTTTTACTATGAAAACAAGGGGATACCTCCTCCGGAGTTAGTAATTCTGAGCTGTTATTGGGATGGTTGTTTAGTGAGAAGTTTAAGTTTATAAAATTCATTCAAGTCTTAGTTTTTAAAGTATAGCTTTTGAATATTGCATATGTCAACGGACATGATTATGCAATTCTCACACACTTTTAGGAGTATAAGAGTCTCTATTCTCTAGACTTACTTTATTATTGGCTTACTTTAAAAATTATTAGTATAAGGATTATTGGATATTAATAGAGTACATGGATGTATGAAGCTCAATTTTTGGAAGGTGTTGTATCTTTCTAATTTATCATAAATAAGAAAGATACATGTAAGGCCTATTACTTCTTTTCCCTACAGGGGATGACTCTATTTTATTTTATTGAGCGTATTCCATTTTGCTCTATGTCCTTGGCCCTCCAGCCTTTTTACTATTCAGCTATGTCTGGGTCATTGGTACAGTATAAAAATGTTAAAAAATTTATAGTAATTTATATATTTTTTATACTTACCAATGACCCAGACGGGGATGGCCCTCCCAGGAGTTGGGAACTCTTGCCTCCCCGCTGAGTACATAGCGCTTACCAGGCACTGGTTATTAGAATGATAAATGGCGCCAATTTCGGAACGTCCTTGACACTGCGCATGCGCAGTGGGGGCGAGGTGTGGAGGGCCTTTCTGGACATGTTTTCTTTAGTTTTAGATGCAAATTTTGGGGATTGGGGGGCAAAATTTGTGTTTGGCCCTATATTTTAAGAGTTAGCACCAGCTATGTCTGGGTCATTGGTAAGTATAAAAAATATATAAATTACTATAAATTTTTTAACTTTTACACGTTTCTTCTTTGTGTGGTGTGTAAAATTGGCTTCCTCATCCGTCCTTAAACGTTTATTCGGACGGCCTGTGCTTGGTGAGGCAACCATCGTTGTATTGGAAACACTGGTGAGGTCGAGAAGAGAAGATCTGCCTGACGATATACTGTCCGTGTTTGTAGCTTCTTCTGTCATCGTGTGTGTTAAATAGATTGAGTAATTCAAATAAACTTTATTTGATCCAAAAGGTGGCACACACGTTCCTCTATTGTTAGGTAGTGAATGATTAAATAAATAGTAGCCTGACCAGTTTCGTCTATTTTTAGACTCATCAGAGGCGTTAGAGCCGTGGACTCTCTCCCTTTATATACTTTTTTGTGCGTGACGTCATAATAGTGTACCCGGCGGGTATATTTTATACCCGGTGGGTGTATTATTATATCCGGCGGGTATGTTTTTATACCCGGCGGGTATGTTTTGTACCCGACGGGTATATGTTTGTACCCGTCAGTTATATTTTAGTACCTGGCGGGTATATTTTTATATACCCGGCATGATTATGGTGAGCGGGAGAGTATTGTGTATACCCATTGGGGGATGGGTATAGAAATTCTGTTGTGGTGATAAAAATTCATAAATGGTAGACGTAAATTGCATGAACTTTAATGTAAAATGGAGTAAGCTTTTCTTGCTGCATAGTTCAGAACTTTATCTCTATTGTGTCGATAAAGTCCTGATCTGTGGGCGAACGTTGCCCCACATGTAGTGCAGACTGTGGCCATGCTTCGTTCGATACTCGGCTGTGTACCTCTATAAGACACGTTGCGAAGTAGCAATTGTGACGTTATGTTAACGTGACGTCTCCACAGTAAATAATAGATATGGAATTATGACAGAAGACAGAAAAGTAAAGGAATATAAAAAGAATAAAGAAAAATTAAAAATCTTTCCTGTTCAGCCCAAATGGTAGCAATGTTCGTAGGCGATATATATCCAGTTTATTTCAGCTTCTTTCCTGTGCCCTGTCGTTCGTATGGAGTCGGGGTCCGAGTGTAGGATTTGTATAATGCGGAAGTGTAGATCATGAATGTTATGATCTCCAAAATGTCTGCATTTGTTTTGGTAAGTATGTCATTAATTCGGGCGCGGACCGACTCCGAACTTCTTTGGGGGCACGAATAGCTGACCTGCAATTCCGGAGGTGCCAATTCTCTGTGGAGACGTCACGTTAACATAACGTCACAATTGCTACTTCGCAACGTGTCTTATAGAGGTACACAGCTGAGTATCGAACGAAGCATGGCCACAGTCTGCACTACATGTGGGGCAACGTTCGCCCACAGATCAGGACTTTATCGACACAATAGAGATAAAGTTCTGAACTATGCAGCAAGAAAAGTTTACTCCATTTTACATTAAAGTTCATGCAATTTACGTCTACCATTTATGAATTTTTATCACCACAACAGAATTTCTATACCCATCCCCCAATGGGTATACACAATACTCTCCCGCTCACCATAATCATGCCGGGTATATAAAAATATACCCGCCGGGTACTAAAATATAACCGACGGGTACAAAACAAACCCGCCGGGTATAAAAACATACCCGCCAGATATAATAATATACCCGCCGGGTATAAAATATACCCTCCGGGTACACTATTATGACGTCACGCACAAAAAAGTATATAAAGGGAGAGAGTCCGTGGCTCTAACGCCTCTGATGAGTCTAAAAATAGACGAAACCGGTCAGGCTACTATTTATTCATCACTTCCTAACAATAGAGGAACGTGTGTGCCACCTCTTGGATCATAAAAAGTTTATTTGAAATACTGTAAAGTTTGTTTCACTGCAAAGCACGAGAATTGCATCAGTCTTTATTATTCATTCATTAACCCGTTGAACCCCAGAGGCCACTTTACTGGTCCAGTAACATGATACTTCATAATTTCATTAAGTAGGTTGACTTTTGAGTGAAGGTGTGGTGTAGACCAATCAATGCCCCAAGTCTGCATGTTGAAAATATTAATTGGTCTACCCCCAAATAAAGAATATGGATTCTTCCAGTTGCTGCCATTGAACTGATATGGACGATACCACTAGGGTTCAAAGAGTTAAATGTTGCATGTTGTTATATTGATTCTTACAATTCTGTGTAATGTGGTAATGAGAACAAAAATGGAGTTTTTCAAGCATCTGGGTCATGGAAAAGTCCTGGATAATCAAGGACTTTTTCATGATCTAGATGCTTGAAAAATTCCAATTTTGTTTCCATATTTGCCCCAAAAACCTGTTGACCCTTTACCTAAAATGAAAAGCAGATGACACTTAAAAACAAAATTCTTGAATAACTAATTTTTTTCATTTTTTGTCTCAAAAACATAGGTTGTGACCTCTCATTGGAATGAGCTCGTTCCAAAAAGGGGTCATAACCTATGTTTTTGAGACAAAAAATGAAAATATAATGAAAATTAATTGGCAATTTTTGAGAATAGCGCTGGCTGGTTTGGGCCATTGTTGGGTAAAGGGTTAAAGTTTTGGAAAATTCACTTGAAATCCTCTAAAAGCCCTAGAACATTCCAGTAATTTAGGGCCATCACTTAGCGCTGAATTTGGTGAAATTTGAAGGCAAGTTTAAAGGTTAAATTTTAAACTGAATTGCATTCATCTGAATAATTCTATTGTCATTTTCTTTTCCAGGTTTCAGTTGTTGTTACAAATCCTGCGACTGATCTCCAGCCCTACAGCATTGCACTTGATCCATATTCCAGAAAGCTCTATTGGTCATGTACTCAGAAAAATGTAATCAATGTCACAAAACTGGATGGGACTCCTATTGGCATTATCATTGGACCAACTAAAGACAAAGAAGAAAAACCAAAAGCTATAGCTTTGAATCCATCCAAAGGGTAAAAATGTTATACAGTAGAACCCTGTTAATTGAATAGCCACTTTGCCAATGAAAATTATTCAATTAACAGGGATTGTATCACTTTCCTGTATTCTAGAGATAAACTTAGCATTTATTCTATTATATCTTGTTTGACAGAGCTCCATGAGCTCTGTCAGACAAGATATAATAGATTAAATACCTATATTGGATGCACTGAATCCAAATAGCTCTTTTAACAAAGGAAAACTGGGTAGAGTCAGGGTAATTTCTTGACAGGTTACAAGAGTTTTTTATTCAATTAACAGGAGTTTACTCTATAACCTATATTCAATTAAAAGGTCAAATTTGTACTGGGGGTATGGTAAATGGTTTTGTGTTGGGAAATTATATTCAATTAACAGAATTATTCAGTTAAGAGATATCCAGTTAAGTGGGCTCCACTGTATTCACACTCTAATTACTCTTTTATCTAACACAAAATGAAAACTAACCTCTGGAAAATTTAACATATTAAAACGGAAATTGATTTTTGAAATTTGCTTCGAGTATTTCACAAAATTACAGGTTGTTGAACTTGGTCAATTTTTTGTAAAATTTCACCTGTATGGTATGTGGTTTGTGTGTGGGAGACATTGCGGGGCATCATATGTGTCTTACAGATACAGCTCATGTACAAGTAACAAATCACAGTTTGTACTTCAGCCTCCTGTGTCCATGTGCTATGTGGGGACATGCTTCAATCTAGTTTGGTACTAAAATGTAGGTCCTCACTCAAAAGGGTTCTTATGCACTTAGAAGAAATTTCTATCTGGAAAAGTTTATGAAAAGGATGGAAAAGTTTGGAAATTACATTTTTAAAAAAATAACTCTCTCCACAATGATGTTGAAATATCAGATTTTCAACCTGCAATTTTTTCTCATAATCCTGCTAGGAATTTAACCAATTCACTTTTGTTTAACAGAGCTCTATGAGCTCTGTCTAACATGATTGAATTGGTTAAATTTCTACTTAGTCTATGGAAAAAATTTGCAACTTAAATTTCAGGTTGCCTTAATTTCTAATTCGTGCAGGCCTGTAAATGCAAGTAAATTTAGCTAACAATATCGTTGTTCTTATGCATATGAGAAAATGCACTTGCAGACCATTTCCTGTAAAAGTTTAGCTCATCTTGACAAAGTCAAGCTGAGCTAATCTCATCTCTCTCCGTCCGTCGTCCATCCATCCGTCTGTCGTCCGTCAACACCATGTTTTGCTCTTCTCCTCCAAAGCCACTGGGCCAATTCAAATGAAAGTTTGTGTGAGTGATGATCCCGAAGGGGCATTGTATTTTTGTTCAACTCAACATGCACAGTCCCATAGGGAGGGAGTGGGGAAAAATGCTCCAAAATATTTTTAGCTCACCTGACTGAAAGTCAGGGTGAGCTTTTCTGATCACTTTTCGTCCGTCCGTCGTCCGGCGTCCGTCGTCCGGCGTGAAGGTGGTGTTTGGGTCTTTTTCTTCCAAACCACTGGCCGCATGTTAATGAAATTTCATGTGAGTAGGGGTTATATAGCGGCATTTTGATTTTTGGGCAAATTAGGTTTCGGCTCATATTGAGCAGAGGGGTGGGGCAAAAATGCTCCAATTCTTAAAAAATCTTCTTCTCAAGAACCAGCAATAGCAGAGACTTGATATTTGGTATGCAGCTTCCTTTTGAGGTGTAGACTCAAGTTTGTTCAAGAGAAGTTTGTAGGTCTATACTTGGCGATGTTATGGGAGGAGCAAAAATTTTGGCCCCACCCCAAATTTCTATTTTTTAAACCGAGAGGCCAATTTGAACCAAATTTTATGTGAGGGCTTATTGGGTCATAAGTACCTAATTTATGCAGAAATTTTTTTCCCTGTAGCCCCGTGGGAACCACAGGAGCTAAAAATAGAAAAAAATTAAAACGCCTATATCTCAAAAACTGCACGGCAGTGAGAATTTTTATTTGGTGTGAAGCTTTCTTGGGACCAACAGAAAGGATTGGTAAAAAAAAATTGCTATCGGTTTTATCATAGGGTACTTTTTCGGGACTCTGAAAAAGTGCTGAGTCAGTATTTTTTAACACAGTAGGCAATGGGAAAAAAATAAAGAATTGTTTTCTTCCAAACCACTGCTCTAAAAGCTTTCATATTTTACATATAACATCTTTGGAACATTGATTCACATATTTGTAGAAATCAAATTCCTCGGTCCATATTTGGGTTCCCTATGGGAACCCAAATGTTCAAATTAGTGCAATATGAGGGATATATTTTAAAAATCTTCTTCTTCGGATCCACAAATCAGAATCTTTTGATATTTGCTATGCATCATCCTTAGGGGGGTGAGATTGATGTTTGTTCAAGCCAAGTCCCTGAGTTCATATTTGGACTCCCTTTGGGAACCCAAATTGTAACTTAGTGCAATACGAGGTATATTCTTTTAAAATCTTCTTCTTCGCATCCACCGGCCAGAATCTTTTGATATTTGGTATACAGTATGCTTAGGGAGGTGAGATTCAAGTTTGTTCAAGTCAAGTCCTTCGGCTCATATTTGGTCTCCTTGTGGGAGCCCAAATTATAACTTAGTTCAATATGAGGAATATTCTTTAAAAAAAATTTTTTTTTCAGATCCACCAGTCAGAATGTTTTGATATTTGATGTACAGCATTCTTAGGGGCTGAGAGTGAAGTTTGGTAAAGCCAAGTACCTGGGTTCATATTTGGGCTCACTGTGGGAGCCCAAATTATACCAAAATTTTTATTTTCCAAACCAAAAAGTCGATTTGAACCAAATTTGATATGAGGGCTTATTGGGTCATAAGTACCTAATTTATGCCGAAAATTGTTTTCCTGTCCCCCACGGGAACTGCAGGAGCTAAAAAATTTTTTTCTTTTTAAATGCCCATATCTCCAGAACTACATGGCACTGAGAATTTTTATATGGTGTGAAGCTTCCTTAGGACCGGAAGAAAAAAATGGTAAAAATTTTATCATAAGGTTCTTTTCTAGGACTAAAAGTGCCGAGTCATCATTTTTTAACAGTGTAGCTAATGGGAATAACGTTGAAGAATCTTCTTCTCCCAAAACACTGCTTCAGAAGCTTTTATTTTTGGGCTCCCTATGGGAGCCCATGTATAACTTAGTTCAGTATGAGAAATATTCTTAAAAAATCTTTTTTTTCTGTTACTCCTGTCAGAATCTTTTGATATTTGATTTTTGATTTTCTTAGAAGTGGCAAATTGAAGTTTGTTCAAGTTCTGCTTTATTGATAAAATTGGGCCCAGTAGTAACCAATTCCTGCATTGAAAGCCCTGTAAAGTGGGCAGTGATAGGCATAAACGATTGACCAAACTTGATATTATAATTACGCCTCTGTAAGATGTAGCCTTAGATGCTGAAAGTGACCTTAAATTCCAATAAATAAATAGATAAATTATTGAGTACCCAATATGGGGATCTAACATATGAACACTCTGGGTTACTAAGTAGAGAAAACACTTTTATGTTGAAAAACTGATAATAACCACAAGGCAGAATCCCTTGCTATTTTGGTGATATGACTCGGCCAGTATCAGGTGAGCGCCCTCAGGCCCCGTGGGGCCTCTTGTTAAAATCTTCTTCTCATGAACCAGTGTGTACAATGACTTGATATTTGTTATGGAGCTTCCTTTTGAGGTGCAGAATCAAGTTTATTCAAACGAAGTTCGTGAAGCAATATTTGGCTTTGTAATCGAAAGGATACGTTTTTTGGCCCTGCCTCAAATTTCTATTTTGTGAACCGATGGTCCGGTTTGAACCACATTTGGTATGTGGTATTATTGGGTCATAAGTACTTGATTCATGCAAAAAATAAAATTCCCGCATCCCCATGGGAACCCTGGAGCTAAAAATAGAAATATTTTCAAACGCCCATATTTCCCAAACCACACGGAACAGAGAGCTATAATTTGGTATGAAGTATCCTTAGGACCAGTAGAATTGAATGGTAAGAAAAAATTGCCATCGGTTATGTTAGGGTGTTATGTAATGGGCATCGAAAAAATGCTGAGTCAGCATATTTGCAAAAATTTTTAAAAATCGCTCCAGAATCAATTATCAGAATCTTTTGATATTTGGTATACAGCATTCATAGGGGGGGTCAGATACAAGTGTGTTAAAATAAAGCTCATTGGTTCATATTTGGGCTCAATACAGCATCCCAAATTGTTAACATAGGGTAATATGGGGAATATTCTTTAAAAATCTTCTTCTTCAGAACCACCAGTCAGAATCTTTTAATGTTTGGTTTTCATCATTGTTATGTGGGTTAGATTCAAGATTGTTCAAACCAAGTCCCTAGGTTAATATTTGAGCTTCCTTGTGCTTCTACTTGTGCTTTAGCAACTTGACATATTCGAATATTATATTTTATATATTGCTGCAGGAAAATGCGCTCTACTTCTCCACATCTTTGCTATTAGAATGTCTTAATCCTTAAAAGCCAGCACAGTTTTTTTTTAGCTCACCTGACCGAAGCTCACGGGGAGCTTTACTGATCACTTTCCATCCGTCGTACATCCATCTGTCGTCCGGCATTAAAGAAAGAATCTTCTTCTCCCAAACCACTGCTCCAAAGGCTTTCACATTTCACATATAACATCATTGGAAGATTGATTCACATATTTGTAGAAATCAATTCCCTGGATCTATATTTGGGCTCTTTGTGGGAGCCCAAATGTTCAGATTAATGCAATATGAGGAATATTCTTTAAAAATCTTCTTTTTCAGATCCACCAATCAGTATCTTTTGATATTTGGTATGCAGTATCCTTAGGGTGGTGAGATTCAAGTTTGTTCAAGCCAAGTCCCTGGGTTCATATTTGGGCTCACTGTGGGAGTCCAAATTATAACTTAGTTCAATATGAGGAATTTTCTTTAAAAATCTTTTTTTTTAGATCCACTGGTCAGAATCTTTGGATATTTGGTATAAGCTTTTCTTAGGAGGAGCAGATGCAACTTGTTGAAATCAATTCTCTGGTTTGATATTTAGGCTACCATGTCAGGTGAGCGCCCTCAGGCCCCTTGGGCCTCTTGTTTTTTCATGCGTTTCGGTCTGAAAATATTTTGTTTGGGACTTCGAAAATTTCCACACAAAAATTAAAAAAAATCTGCTTTTTATGCGTTTATCTCAATTTTGGGACGTAATAGTGCAGGAACTGAAAATAGAAGGAAAATCCTGTGTATTGTGTGGGCACAATCGCTTCATCTAGTTGGTGTATGCTTTTCTTAGGGGCGTATGCAGCTTATTCAGGTCAAGTCCCTGGTTTGATATTTAGACTACCATGTCAGGTGAGCGCCCTCAAGCCCCTTGGGCCTCTTGTTTTTTCATACGTTTCGGTCTGAAAATATTTTGTTTGGGACTTCGAAAATTTCCACACAAAAATTAAAAAAAATCTGCTTTTTATGCATTTATCTCAATTTTGGGACGTAATAGTGCAGGAACTGAAAATAGAAGGAAAATCCTGTGTATTGTGTGGGCACAATCGCTTCATCTAGTTGGTGTATGCTTTTCTTAGGGGCGTATGCAGCTTATTCAGGTCAAGTCCCTGGTTTGATATTTAGACTACCATGTCAGGTGAGCGCCCTCAGGTCCCCTGGGGCCTCTTGTTTTAACAAGCCTATCAAGTGCATTCTTTTTCAGGCTGGTAGAATCTGAACTGTGTTGCTGGAGACGAGCGACTATAAACTACACACTACAAAACTTTTAAAAAAATTTTTTAAACATCTCATAAGTTGGGTACAATTACCATTATTTAAGCACAGGTTTTAGGCCATAAAAAAGAACCTCTGTTTCTCGGCCCACGTGCATGGCCATTTTTGCTGTGCATGCAACCTTTTTATGACACCAAAAAATCTTGAAAAAAAAAATTTGAGATATTGTTCTCATTTCGGTAAATCGATATTGATGTGTTGGCGAATTTTAAATTAACACACTTCAAGCTTTTTCTACATCATACTTTAATAAAGTGGGTGGGTTTTAGCAATATTCACGACAGAAAGTGTTTTATTCTGTGAAAGGTAAGTCATAATGACAGCAAGAAGGAAGGTGTCTTTCAGTCTGACAACAAACAGTCACAAAGGGGAATGGACGATTCGCACCACGTTTGATTCGCACCAACCCTCAGAAAAGTCTGCAAAGTCAGGTGCTATGTTGAATGGAACACAGTCTTCTGGCATTTATTTTTAGTAATATTTGTATTGTAAATGGCCGTCATTGGGAATTTGTGTACTGTTATTTGAAACCATTACAAGTTTCCCAGTTAATTTAAATAAATGCATTTGAGATGCAGGATAATTGGATAACTAATAGTAACCATTGCTTGATATAAAAGTAACAGTCATAGTTGAAAATAAATCGCATATAGGCAGGTATGTGCGGTCGAATTGGTTAATAAAAACACTCAAACATTTGTTTTGTATTTCATATTTCCGAAAAATATGATTTATGGATGAACTGCTCGTTCAAATGGGTTGTGATAATTTTGAATATAATGGAGAAAAATTGTGATTCACGATTTTATTGGGCAGGTTGTGAAGGGATTTTTTTTGTTGGTAAAATAAATCTGTGAAAGTTGGCACTTCGAAATTTGATTTGTCCCAGAGATGTTTCATCCCGAAATGTTTCACCCATGAGGCATTTCTTCCTGTGTCATAATTTTTACATTTCACTGAAAAAACAAACATTCAAACCCCACTTCTTTTGTGACCTAACACCCCTACGGTGAATAACCAATATATTTGCGAAATTTTGCGTGGTCCACCAGGCATTTGGGTGGGGGTTGAAACAACCTCTCGGGGAGAAATAAAAAGAAAAAAAAAAAACAAAATGCCCACCCACATCCTTTTTTGGAAAAAATGGCCCGAGAAACAGACAATCAACTTTGTATGGCCTTATCAGTAATTTGGAGTAATTCAAAGCCCTATTGCAACCCTATGTAAATCTTCTTCCTTTTTTTCAGACATTTATATTTCACCAACATAGTCAGTCCTCCCAAAATCGAGCGAGCAGCAATGGATGGAACAGAAAGGACAGTTTTGTTTGATACAGACCTGGGTCATCCAACTGCCCTGACCATTGATCAGAAGGCTGGAAAAATTTATTGGGCAGATTCTATGCTGAAGCGGATCGAATGTTCAGATCTTGATGGAGCCAAACGGACAAAGCTTATCAAATCAGATATTGGTAGCCCAAGAGGCTTGACCATATTCGGCCAGTATTTGTACTGGGTGGATAAGGAACAGCAGCAGATAAAGAGGGCAGATAAGAAAAGCGGACGCAGACTTTTAATGGTTCGTAAAAGGGTCTCTGGTTTGAGTGATATCCATGCTGTACAAGCAATCGATAAACGACATTTTTCCAGACATCCATGTTCTGAGGACAGGCATGAGTGTTCACACATCTGCATTGCTTCAGAAGATGAAAAAGCAAGATGCTCTTGTCCCTTTGGGCTTGTTCTTAAATCCAATCATCTTGAATGTGCTGATCCTCCAACTTGTACAGCTGAACAGTTCCGATGTAAGAGTGGTGGAATGCATTGTATTCCAATCATGTGGCGATGTGATGGGCAATCAGAATGTGAGGACGACTCGGATGAAAAAGACTGTCCGAAGTGCACAAGCACTGAATTCAAGTGTGATATAGGCAAATGTATCCCAGATAGTCAGGTGTGTGATGGTATTGCTCAGTGTGATGATAAGAGCGATGAATATTGCTGTAAGTCAAATGAGAAGACTTGTAACAATAACGAATGTGTCAGTGCTTCCCTCTGGTGTAATGGACAAGATGATTGCACTGATAAGTCAGATGAATACAGCTGTGTTGGTAATGCACCTCAAAAGGGTGTTGGTAATCAGACTCACACAACACATTATACTGTTGCAATAGTGATTAGTGTAATTTCTCTTGTGTTAATTTTCACTGTTGTGTTTGTGTGCCGTAAGAAAACCCAACAGATGGGCTACGATGATAGAGAATTAATGGTGATTACCAAACCTCTAAATCCACAGTCAGAGAACAGTACCCCTCCAACGACATTATCTTCCCAAGGTAAATCAGGAACAACTACATTATTATTCGGTTCTGGGAGTGGTCCTCCTTTATATGACAGAACGCATATCACTGGAAAATCATCTAGTAGTTCAACAGTGACTCATTATCCAAAGGAAACTTTGAATCCCCCACCCAGTCCAGCTACTGACAGATCAGTGTTCAATGGAGAATTATACTATACTCCATCTAACAGTCCATCAACTGTAAGGTCATATAGACCATATCGCATGCATAACATTCCACCCCATCCAACACCTTGCAGTACAGATGTCTGTGAAGAGAGTGAACCATACCCCAGTTCTAAAAAATACAAGTATTACTGTAATAACTCTGTAGCAGAACTGAACTATGATTCCGACCCTTACCCTCCCCCTCCAACACCCCGGAGTCATTATCTTTCAGATGAACAGAGCTGTCCTCCATCACCCTCAACAGAGAGAAGCTTCTTCAACCCATATCCTCCTCCTCCTTCCCCAGTTGGAACCTCGGACTGCTAGCACTTGTTAGTGTTGTAATATAGATGGTAAAATAATTTTTATTAAAGTGCTACTCTTAACTCGGCCAGAGTCAGAGCAGATGTTATCATACAATATGCAAGAGCTTCGACTGGAGTTAGAGCAGATGTTGAAATGTACAGTTGCAACAATTCATCTACCAAAGTTAGAGCAGATAATACAATACACAGTACCAGGAAAAAGGTTGTAGGTTAACTAAACAAAATAACAGGGTTTCTTCTTTCTTACACAATTAGTAGGCCCACCAGAGGGATGTGTGCATTCTGCATACAAATAATTATTTCCAAATGAAACAAAATACTGCATTTTGATTGGCTGAGAGGTACGGTGTAACTTGCCATCCACAGAGGGTTTTTTTTACACCGTGGTTAACCGCAGTGTAAAAACAAGAATATACAATAGCAGGCTATGTGGCTAAAAAAGGACCAATTTTTAATTATTAATTCATACCTTCTGCTCAGTTATGTTAGAACAAAATCAAAAATACAGGAAATTTAAAATTTATGTGCAATAAAATATTACAGATATGGATGTCATTGGAACTGGCACATCGAGCCAGTTCCAATGACATCCATATTTGACTGGTTTTATTTATTAAGAAACTTACAAAGTACAAATTTTCTGTCAGATTTTGCCCACAATCTGTTTAAAGTATTAAGCACACTAAAAGTCTTGGAAATAAATCCGTTATCCTTGTGTTTTTCAGGGTGAATGGGAATTGCCTCAGGGTGTATGAGTTCCCGAACCGGTGTAAATTCCCATACACCCTGGAAAACAAGGATAGCTAATATTATTGCTTTTAGACATCCATTTGTTCTTTGTTGAAAATGAAAAAATTTTGATTTTTCACATTTGGTTTCAGGAAAAAACCTTGGTTTCGGGAAAGTTTTTCTATGTGTTAAGAACATTAATAACACTTAGGTTCCTTAACCTGGAAAAAAATCTGTAATAGTTTGTAAGACACTTCTCACCACAAAAAGCCTTGTCTGTTAGTATCTCCATTGGGTTCAGCCTAACTTCCAGTTAACTTTTAACTGTTAGAGTGCAGGAAGCCCATATTTGGGCTTTACCTTGATTAGAGCTGAAATGGTTAAGGGGTTTTCTTGCTCGATTAATCATGTGGATTAACCTTGGTTAACCGATTAATCACTTGTCCAAATAGATATCTGAATAATTGCCATACTGTTGATGATTTACAGCATGAACCCTTTACCGAACATAACAAACAAAACCGACTAGGCCTATATACAAAAATCTCCATTAAAATTGATTATGTTTTGAATTTTTGTCTCAAAAACATAGCTTATGACCCCTCATTGGAACGAGCTCGTTGAGCTCGTTCCAATGAGGGGTCATAAGCTATGTTTTCGAGACAAAAATTGAAAATTTTTAGCAATTCATGAATTTATTTTGCAAGTATCATCTTCTAAATGCAATGGGTAAAGGGTTAAGAATGACCATTTCCAGCCACTGATACAGTATGATGACCATGCAAGTAAACAAGTCTGTTAGACTTTAACTGGTAGAGTGCTAAATTATTTGTGACCATCAAATCTTGTACACATGTCTTTGCCTTGTTACAATTTATGGGAGAGTGCCTGTGGGCACTCTCCCATAAATTGTAACAAGGCAAACCCTTACAGATTAAATAATATCACTTCAAAGATAATACAAAGCACATGCACTGAATATGAGCCTTCAAGCTGTGGTACCTGCACTTCAGAATAAAGCCCAAATATGGGCTTCCAGCACTCTACCAGTTAAGGGCTGTCTTTGTTATAATTTTCCTGTTATGCAAAGCATAATTTGTGGGAGGGTGCTTGTAGGCCTGTAGGCACTCTGTCATAAATTGTAACAATGCAAATTTATGTGAACATATTTTGATGCCCTCTAGTAGTTAAGAGTTACATGTTTGTACAGGCCTTTACAGTTCCATAGTTTTGTAAACCTATAAACAGGTTACCCATTTAGTTGTTCATTAACCTGCTCTGAAGGTTAAGTAAATTTGTTTCATTAACCTGTTGGTTAACCAAAAATCCAAACTGGTTGTGCCATAGACATGTCCCAAAGGCTGTAGACCTGAACTGAGGGAGGGTTTGGGAGGGACATGTAGAGTTATGCCTCTTCTGTTGGCAACATGCGATGCCTTCGAACAATAGCGAAGCAGAAATATGCAATGACTAGAAATATAGAGTTGTGCCTCTTCTAATGGCAGCATTGCAGATAAGAACGTGCAGCATTGAATAGGTCCAGAATTGATTTGGCAGTGGGCCCCAATGGCCATCATACATCAGGCTACAGTGCTTTTCAGTTTCTATAAACTGTGACATTTCTAATTATGCTTACAGCTGAATAATAAGCACAAATTTAATATTTGTATGCGTACTACTTTCTTCTCGGGCATATAATATGACGGTCGTAAAAATGTTGGTTAACCAGTAGATCTTTTTGGTTAACCGATAGTCCATTTGCCTTAATTTTTGTTTGCGTAACCTCCAGGCAAATGGAACGAGATTGTTCGCCAGAATTGTCGAAGCCTGTTTGTACATGCAAGGTATTTTGACACTTTGTTTATTTTCATGTGTTTTGACATTTCAAAGTCTCTCCGGGGGTCAAAGTTGGTGGGAACTGCTCACATCATTAATTTTCTGTTGGAATTAGCCTGCTATCACAGGTAACTTGCAATATTGTGGTAGGTATATGAAAAATGAAGTTTTACCTACCAAATCTAATTTACTCATGCTAACTCATTACCATTTTTCCAGAAATTTGAAGAATTCATGATTTGATCCATGGTGTCTTGTTTGATTGAGCTCTCGAACCTCTGCCAAACAGGATGTAGAGCAGTAATTTTGTTTTATTTTTGTCCAAATGAATTTGTTCACCCTTTACCTAACATGAGTAGGGGACAACCTGTGCAAAATATTTCTTTAACAACCATAAAAATTCATTTTTTGCTTCATAGATTATGACCCCTCATTCAGGGATGAGAATGACAAGCAACAAAACTCACTGAAATTTGTGAAAATTCACACATTTTTTAGGATAAAATTGCGAAAATCTGGTTTCTTAAAAAATATCTAAGAACACAGAGTGAACCTGTTGGTTGATGGGTATTTAATTTCTATAAATTTGCATGAAAATGGTATTTTAATATCATTTTGCAAATTTATAGAAATAAAATTTCAGCATTTGCGGCATGAATTCACTGAAATTGGAGTATTTGCTGCAAAATCTCATCCTTGCTCATTGGAACAAGCTCAGATAAAGCTTGTTTTAACATGAGCTCTTTCCACTGAGGTGTCAGAAGCTATGTTTTTGAGGCACAAAATTTGAATATTGTTTTTTATTGTAAATAGCATTGGGGAGTTGTGTTTGCTTAAGGTTTAACAAAATTCAAGATGAGAGAACGTCCGTACTATTTTTTTCAATTGTTTGGAATAATGGATTTTAGTTTGTTTACAAAACTGCAATGTTATTTCTAAAAGTTTTGTTTTAGATCTTTCCAAGAAAAGTTAATGTGATGAGATATTTTTCCAAAGACTAAATCCAAATATCGTCACAGTTTACCTGCAACCTTTTTAGCCTGGTACTGTAGTGTTTTGAAAGTGGGCAAAAGGCCACTAGGAATGCTTTGCATAACAGGAAAAAGCTTGTCTGTTCAGTGTTGTCATTCTTGGCATATGGTGTAAATTTGATATTATCCCCAGAGGCACTGATGTTAGAGCATCAAATTTTCAAGCTGCAAATTTTATTCATACTACAAAAAGGAATTGAACCAGTTTAGGCCTAAAAAGTTAAAAATCTCTTTTCTCAGGCCCTCCCTTATGCTCCTTTTGGCTGCCGCATGTGCTCTTTTTATAACCAATGCAAACTTGAGAAAGTAAAAATATTTTGCCCAAGTTAATAAAAGTGATTTATTTGTCCCTTAAGTGGCCCTTAAGTAAGCATTGCAAAGCTTTCTTGCAGTCAAGGGACGAAATCCACCACCACCCTTGCTATTCTGTTGATTATGAGGCATAAAAAAAACATAAACAAAACCCCAAGAATATGAACTTTTGATGGCAAAGAAATAATTATAAAAAATAAAATAAAAAACTGCATACCTGCATGCAATTTTACAAAAAATGGCCTGAGAAACTGAAGATCTACTTTGTGAGGCCTTAGTCTTGTTTGACAGAGATAGAGCTCTGTCAGACATGACTGAACTGGTGAAATTCCCAAAGTTGCATGATTGGAAAAATTTCTAGGTTGATATTTTGGAGTTCTGACATCAGTGTGTGAAGACTGGGGTTAAACGGGTTCACTGCTGGGTTTTGACCATAATGTACACAAAACGAATAAATTCTTGTGTAAGATATTTCAGAATTGGGAATATAATTATTCTGTACAATGTAAAATTAAGTCCATTATAAATACCATTTCAGTCTCATACATATTTTTTTGTACATTCATTTTTTCCTTTCTGAATTTGCCATCAAATTAAGGTGGAGTTGTTACCTTTTAACACTTTTAGCTTACCTGACTAGGAGATGACATTTAACCCTTTGAACTCTAGTGGTTTCTTCCATGCCAGTTCAATGGCAGCAATTAGAAGAGTCCATAATCATTATTTGGGGTAGACCAATCAATATTTTCAACGTGCAGCCTCGAGGCTGCACGTTGAAAATATTGATCGGTCTACCCCCACACAATTACTGAACAGCCATCCTATTTAATGACGTATCATGTTCCTGGCCAGAAAAGTGGCTGCTAGGGTTCAAAAAGTTATAAAGAATTTCTTGAATAATTGAACGTTTTTTTTTTGTTCCCCCAAAACATAGCTAATGACTGCTCATTAGATTGTTAGAATGCGCGCATCAAACTCATTCCATCGGGAGATCATAAACTAGTATTTTGGAGGCAGAATTTTGGAAAAAAATATTGAAAATTGAA
Organism: Pictodentalium vernedei; assembly: GCA_031216915.1. NCBI lineage: Eukaryota > Metazoa > Mollusca > Scaphopoda > Dentaliida > Dentaliidae > Pictodentalium > Pictodentalium vernedei. The sequence goes on from CM062289.1 coordinate 364,802,591, forward strand.
TGGTGACTTTTGTGGATAGAGATCGCTATGGCAATTACATTAGGTCAGGGGTTAATTCCTTTTGAACTGGAAAACAGAACTAATGATTGGAAATTTTCTTTTCTAGTTTAGTCAGAAATGGTTGTAATGGGTTGCAGAGTAACAGGGTAGGGAGGTTGGATCAAGAGTTATTTGCAATTCATGAAAAAATATTGAAAAACACCTGGAGCGTTAGCATCTCATTGGAACAACTAAGTGCAACCTGGTGATCCATGAGTGGGTCCCATGAAGCCTCACATATTCAATTTGATTAAAAATCCATTGGGATATTTAGGAAGAATGTGAATCTCTGCAAAATTATAAATGCATCATAAAAGGAGATTTACATCTCTCGTATATACCAGACAGTAATTACTATTGAATATGTATAATTTGCTGTTACTTGTTGTCACATGGCCATATGAAGCCAACAAATTGATTTCACACTGGGCTGCACAGCATTTGAATATACTGGTAATACCGGTATTGAAATCTTCACCAGTTGAATATCGTCCAGGCCTGAAAATAAGCAATCTGATGTTTGCAGAATGAGGTTCCCAGAGGGTGAATTTGATGATGCTATTCCATACAGTGGGCCAGTTATCCTCTGGGTACCTCTTTCTGTTTAGTTTTGAGACCCTGATTCAGACTGAGGTTCACAGAGGGTAAATTTAGTGATGCTACCTGCACAGCAGGGTAGCATCACTAAATTTACCCTCTGCAGACCTCATTTTGCAGATGACAGTCTGCTTAATTTCTGGTTTGATATCATTCATGATAAATGAATGATATTTTCAATTTTGATCGCATTTCTTTTCAATTAACAATTCTTGGTTCATTTGAAAATGAAATATAAGGTGCGCAAATAGGGAAGACACGCTTGCGACATCTGCAGTCATGAACCAAATTTGTTTTAAAAAATACATGAATATTACTGAATACCAACTGCTCTGGTGAGGTGCAAGATTTACCCTCTTTTTCATTAACATCGGATAGAAACCTTCATTCTAGACAATCTTCATTGTTTTTTATGCCCCCCAATCTCCGAAGGAGGATTTGGAGGTATCCAGAAGAGACCTCCTTCCATCTGTCAGTTCATTTGTCTGTACAAACACTTTGGATTGAAATTTCAAAGCCATCAGTTGGATTTGGATATCCTTTGGTATGATGATAGACCCGCATGGGGTAACAGATATGCGCAAGGACCGGGTTCCATCCAATAATTTTTCCCAGAGTTATGGTCCTTTTTTCAAACTTTCGACTTAGAAAATGTTTCTGTGTCACAATACCATCAACCCTTAAAGGCCTATTTACGACTTATGACCCCAAAGCAGGTGCCCTTAACATGTCAACATGAGGAGGTTGTGTTGCCAACAGACAAATTAGGTAGGCAGCGGTTCCAAGTCAAGTCTTGGCTGCCTGCTAAGGCAGCCAAAACTTGACTAGAAATCACTGGTTAAGTCACTGGACGTATAGAGGTTGTGGCCTGGTGGGAATTCAGGATTCTTGTCCAGGCCCTAAGGGTTAAGGCTACTTCGAACCTGCCTATGGGTCGGGAGCAGTGGCTCACGCTTTGTGTACCCTTTGTTAGTTGATTGAGTGAAGCTTTATGAGAAACAATTGTACACAAGACTATAGTGTATTGTCAGCTGCTCTCCTTTTATCCCTTAAAGACCAATTTCCGACTTGAATCACCTTTTTTCTTCTACAAAGCAGATATCCAACAGGCAATCTTTGTTTAAACTTGCAAGTTGCATTCAAAGTGCTTTGGTAGTTGTTTCTGGGCAAGTCTTGGCTGCTACATCCCCAGAAAAAAGGCCGGCACTTTAACAGAATTTCTCATTCAAATTTTATTATTTTCATAAGCTATGTTTTTAAGGCAACAATGAAAATGTTTATTTATTCTGACCGTTTTTCTTCCAGTATCGTCTCCTGCTCGAGTTTTGTAAAGGGTTAAAAATATTCATTGCTCTTAGCTCTATATTTGTTTAACCCTTTACCCATCGCAGACGATATCAAAATGTTTTATTTTAAATATAATTTTTTAAAATTTTTCAAAAAATTTCAACAAAACCATATCATGTGATCCCTCATTGGAACGAGCTCATTGAGCTCGTTCCAATGAGGGGTCACATGATATGGTTTTGTTGAGATATTTTTTAAATTTTTATTTTTTCAGCTGCTCAATTTGCATATTAAGGAGGCGGATGCAGGTGATTCGTTAGGTAAAATTGCCCACTTATAAACCCATAAGTTTCCCAATGTGTGACAAGCATTTGTATCATTGCAGTGGTTTCTACCCAAGTCTTTGCTGCCCATATAGGCAACCAAGACCTGACTAGAAAACACTGTCATGGTACTTTGGCTGCAAGCTGTATGTTTAACTGTAGACAGCTTAAACTCAATTTTGAGTAGTAAAATTGCTCAGTGTCACAAGTAGACCCTTTCTGGTTTCAAGAGAGTTGAACATGTATTGCATTTTCATGCGTCTGTATAGACACCTTTTCATTGGTTTATTTTGCTTTCCATGCAGAGAGTTTTTAAACTTTTTTTATCAGCACATCATCAAAAAATGATATATTACCTCACAAAACATTTTTTATTTGTAGTTATACATTTTTTTAAACAGTCAGACTTCATTATAGTTCCATTTTTTTCATCACTTTTAGCTTGAAAGATTTTGACCAAACACATTGTTTTGTGTTGGAATTGGCTCATTTTATTCCCACTGGACTTTATCCTATAGACAATAGAAATCAATATTTTTTCTCAGACTTCATTTAGATTTATTGAAAATGCAAGTGGTTATTTGTTTCTAATTAACTGGTTGAGTGCCTGAAGCCATTATCAGGGCTTTAAAAAAAGAGGGTACCAGAGCGAAAGGCAACATTTTCCTTGCTCATATTTCATATTCAGTCAAACGAAAATAATATTTTGTTTATATAAATCTGTTTTATCACAAATTATTGAAGAGTGCCTGTGGGCACTCTTCAATAATTTGTAATAAAACAAATTTTAATGGACATATTCAGACTACTAAAAATAATGTAGCCCTCAACCAGTTAAAGTCAAGCCTGAAAATAAGCAATCTGTCATTTGCAGAATGAGGTACTCAAGAGGGTGAAATTGCTGATGCTATCCCATACAGTGAGCCAATTGATCCTCTGGGTAGCTCTTTCTGTTTAGGTTAGAGACCGCGATTCAGATCAAGGTTCACCGAGGGTAAATTTAGTGATGCTACCCTGCTGTGCAGGGTAACATCACCAAATTCACCCTCTGGCGACCTCATTTTGCAGAGCTTATTTTCTGGCTTCGTTAAAGTCCACCAAAATATCACAGTACCTTTTGTTTCATTCAATGTCTTTATCATAAAGTTTAGTGTCATTAAAATAAAATTCAGCAGTGAACCAATTAGTTTATTGAACAACGCTGTTACCTATTATAGTTTTCAAAGAAACAATGTTGAAATGTTAGAAATTATGAGAAGATGAAATGATTTGGATTTTCTCCGAGTCCTTCCAAGCACTGACACTGACCACAACTGTCTGCATCTAGTCAGCTTGAAGTAGTTTTCTTATCCAGTACCTTACAAACCTGTCAGACATTCTCTGCTTTTATCATAACTATCTCCCTACATTTTTTTTTCTTTCCATTTCTTGCTTTTAAAATGGTTTCTAACTTCATGGGAATTAGCTTGATGAGCTCCTTCACTGAGTTGGTCAAATGCAATGTTATAAAATGTCAGAAGATGGAAAATTTAAAGTTTAGAAAAAAATTCTTGTGTCATCTGCAACGTGATGTAAATGTCCTGGCAAACTTTTTGCCATGATCAAAAGATCTATGACTAAAGAAGTACTAAAGTTGGTAAATTAGTTGAAACAAATTCCAAGTGTATTATTAATAGTTATAAGTTATGCCCCTTGATGTGTTTTGTCAACATTGTTGACATTGAATAAATGATGATTTCATTGTTATGTTGCTGTTGAGTGTATTATTATCCAGGCCTGAAAATAAGCTATCTGACATTTGCAGAATGAGGTCCACAGAGGTTGAATTTGATGAAGCTGTCCCATACAGTGGGCCAATTTATTCTCTGGGCACCTCCTTCCATTTAGTTTTGAGACCCTGATTCAGGTTGAGGTTCACAGAGGGTAAATTTAGTGATGCTACCTTGCACAGCAGGGTAGCATCACTCAATTCCCCCTCTGGGGACCCCATTTTGCAAATGACAGTCTGTTTATTTTCTGGCTTGTTATTATCATGTCAACATGGTCGCATCTTCATGAGCACCTGTGCTAGTTACTTCAAATGTTTACGTTATATAACATGGCTGTCAATTGATACTTGTCAAAAGGTTTTTTGAAAAAACTAAAAAAAATTCATTTTGAATCTCAAAAATATTTAGAGGTTATTAGTTGCTTAGTTTTGTATTTGGCCGAGATATCTTCATATCAGCCTGAGAGAGGGGCACGGTGGCTCAGTAGGTAGAGGTGCAGGCTGCAAGCCGAGAGGTCCTCGGTTCGAATCCCACCTGCAGCAACCGCATTGTGTCCTTGGGCAAGATACTTCACCCCCATTGCCCATGTGGGGGCACGATGACGCCGTGTACTAAGGCGTACTGCACGTCGATGGTTCGCATGTCTTCAACCAATCTAACCCTGCCTGTGCTGCAGTACGGAGTTACGATGTTGGGGAGCTGCCAGCTGCTCGTCGTTGCTCGGTGGTTCTCTCCGGGTACTCCGGCTTCCTCCACCCGTAAAACTGTCACGGTCATGATTAGCCGTTGTGCATAAATATGTGACCTTAAACATCAATAAATATCAGCCTGAGACGGACTGGTGAAGGCTGGTGTGAAATTACCCAAAGACTGGGGCCAGGTGGCTCAGTAGGTAGAGGTGCAGGCTGCATGCCAAGAAGTCCTCGGTTTGAATCCCACCCACGGCAACTATGTTGTGTCCTTTGGCAAGACACTTCACCCCAATTGCCCACGTGGGGGCATGGTGGCATTGTGTACTAGGGCGTACTACACATCGATGGTGCACTTGTCTTCAAGCAATGCTAACCCTGCTTGTGTGGAGTAAGTATGTTGGGGAATCTGACAAGAGGTGACCCTGGCTGCTGAAAGTATCATTAAACCCCAATAAATAAATAAATTACCCAAAGACTGCCTGTTGGCGCACCAAAAAAAAAAGTGATTAAAGTCGGAATTAGGCCCTTAAGGGTTAAAGACTTCATTTTCTGTAATTGTGCTTCATATTATCTTTGAAGTGAAATTATCTCATATATTGTAACAAGGCAAAGACAAATGACTAAATATTGTCAATCAAACATAATTTAATACTCAAACAGTTAAGTAAAAATGTCTGATTACTAGTCAGTTTTGGTCAGTGTCGGTTCTTAGTTGAACTTTTTTCATCATAGTTAAACCAACTTATTTTGTCTGGTGCTGTTCATCTTTGTTGTTTTTGTTGTGTTCTTTGTCTGTGGAGCAAATAATATACTATGATACTTTACCTGGCGTACCAGCCATATCTGCCCACATAATTTACAAACTTAGCAGTTAAAAAAAATTATTTTCCAGAAAATTTTTACAAAACCTTATCATGCGACCCTCATTGGAACAAGCTCATTCCAGTGAAGAGGGCATGTGATATGGTTTTGTTGACAATTTGTGATAAATATTTTTTTTAAATAATTAAAATAGCAAATTTTGATATCCTATATATAAGTTGGGTAAAGTGATATAGAGATTATTACCATTATGTGGATGTACAAAATATGTATTCGTGTCTAGCTCCAGGTTCTAAGGGCAGATCACGACGAGTCGTGATCTACCCTTAGAACCCGGAGCGAGACACGGATACATATTTTGTGCATCCACATGATGGTAATAATCATTTTATCTTACAATTTTTTGGGGATAAGTCAAGAATGTAGACAAATATATAACAAACTATTTATTCGTATAGATGAACAAAAAGAAAAAAATGGAACTCACGTGAAAGGAAAGTGCTTGTATCCAACCCTCTGATGCAAACATCTGTATGAGGGGGTTGGATACACGACAGTTGCAGAGTTAATACAGACAAAATACATGTTGATTGTAAGATAAAATTGGATATTGAAATCAGTTGCAAATGTGTTGTTCAGGAAACTCTTAGTTGATAAGAAGCTAATACTTGTATGTATTGTATGGAATTGTTATTGTTTATAGATGTAAAGAGAAATTGATTGCTATATAATATTTATATTCATTTTTACATGTACATTCAATTTGTGTTAAACAATCATAACCGATTATCAGAAACAAACTGGAACAAACAATGATCAAAATATTTCAGTGTCCATGTTTGATATTCACATACAATCAGTTACCCCATGCTTGTTTTTCTCTCTCTTGCCACTCTGAAGATGGAGCTTTCCGTTGTGTTTATTAATACTTTACTCCACAGTAGTGTCGGAATCTGGACTTTTTTTCAACTGGTAGAGTGCTGGAAGCCCATATTTGAGTTTTATTCTGAAGTGTTGGTACCACAACTTGACCCTTTACCCAACGCAGACGATTTCAAAATTTATTATTTTGAACATAATTTTTTTAAATTTTTCAAAAAATTTCAACAAAACCATGTCATGTGACCTCTCATTGAAACGAGCTCTTTGAGCTCGTTCCAATGAGGGGTCACATGATATGGTTTTGTTGAAATATTTTGAAAAATTTAATTTTTTCAACTGCTCAATTTGCAAATTACGTGGGCGGATGCGGACAATTCATTAGGTAAAGAGTTAAAGGCTTCATATTCAGTGTGTGTTCTACATATTACCTTTGAAGTGAAATTATTAAGTCTGTTTGGATTTGCCATGTTGCAATTTATGGGAGAGGGCCTATTGGCACTCTCCCATAAATTGTAACAAGGCAAAGATATGTGTACAAATTTTGATCACCAAAAATAATTCAGCACTCTACAGTTAATAAAAAGCTTTGAGCTGGATTTATTGGTCAAATGAATGGTCGTCTGCAAAATTAACCATCCATTTTATCATGGCTCGTGGTAGATATTTTTGAAAAAAATGTCGTGAAAATTTCCATTTTTTCAAACAAAACAGCTTATGACTACTGGAATGAGCTCATTGTTTGGAAGACAAAAATTACTTTATCAAATATTTGTTTTGAAAAGCTTTAATTTTGTCTGCAACATGTTTTAGGAAATTTTGTAATCTATGAATGATGTGAATGACATGACTTAACTGTTTCCTCTTTTTTTTTTTTTCCTCACTTTTTGACATTTTTCAAGTCATTGTTGGAATTGCAAATTTTCTGTGAAATATATGGCCAGTTACTTTAACAAGGATGTGACAACTTTAAGTTTATATTTTTCTTTTTCTTAAAGGTTGAAGTATTTGCAGTTACATTTTGTTATTGGCACACATGAATCAATTGAATTTATTTTAGAAGATTCTGTTGAGGAAAAAAGTTTTGAAAAATAATTAAATTTACATTAAGAATTTTTTGTTGCATAATTCAGGAGTTGGACACCACAAATAAGAAGTTTGTATGAGTTTTGGGTGATTTTTTTTTTCTAAGAAAAATCTGGGAAATCTGGTTGCTGCTTTCATTAAAAGATATGTCACTGTCTCAAGTATGTTATTAATCTGATTCAGTATATGAGCTATTTTAAGTTTCAACCCATAATTTATATTTCCTTCCATGCCTAGAAAAGATTTTTTTTTCATTTACAGAGATAGAAGATGGCACTTGAATAAAGCATTGAAAATATAATAGAATAAGGCCACACAAAATAAATTATCAGGCAATTTTTTTTTCAAATCAGGGAGGGAGGGTTTTTTATTTTTATTTTTTATTTTTTTATGGCACATAACGAGAATTGATAGAGAGGCTTTCTGCTGCCTTTTCACACACAGAATATACAGAAATTGCATAATTATACAATTCACTGGTAGAGTGCTAGAAGCCACTATCTGGGCTCCATTGAAAAGTTCTGAAAGCCACTATTGTGGCTTTACATTGTTTACAAGCATTTGTTGTTGGCTCTGCGGTAGAAGAAAAATATTAATATAAAATTGTTTTGTTGCAGTTTATTGGAGAGTGCCAGTTGGCACGCTCCAATAAATTGCAACAAAACAATTATTTATGAGCAATATCTTGCTAAACTATGGCTCCTTTTGCTAGTAGTATGTGATATCTTTGGAAAAAAATACTTGCGTTACAAATGACCATTGAAAAGTAATTTAGCACTCTACCAGTTAACTCATCTAAATTAACCCTCAACAACCTAATACAGAGTGATCATTTTTTACTGCAACATAACAGGTCCCCAACATACTGTCTCTGAAGAAACTTGCAAGTTACATTCTTAGTGCCTTGGTAATTGTTTTATGCAAGTCTTCTCTGCTTATACGAGCAGTCAAGACTTGCCTAGAAACAACTGCAAAGCAACAAGATGAAGGCTATCTTTAGTTATGCTTTTCTGATTTCAGTTACATAACATCAATCCAAAAACGTGAGAAGTGTTGAGTCTGCTGATTGTGTAGTAATATTGAAAGACACTGCAAGGTAATAAAAAGTTCCAATGATGGGGTTCAGTTTCAGTGAGGGCAGAGGCAGACAGGCTATATGGTCCACCGGGTGGCCTCCCTATTGTGAGCCCTCCCCTGGGTTCCCCAAAATTGATGCAGCACAACACGTCTTGTTAAATGAAATTTTGTGAAAATGTTCAACAGGTGAAATGGATCTGATTGCACAGATGGTCGGTATACCGAAATACTCTCTATGTGGACTGCCAATGGCAGTCCACATAGAGACATTTTGATATACCAGCAGCATAGTCTGCATTTGATGGATCAGATGATACAAGGAAACAGTATTGTGTCAGTTTGAAAAATCAAAATTTTCTCCCATTGGGTCGAACTATGGTCGGCTCGATGGGTTCCCCCACCCCACACCTGGTGCAATAACAAATTTTATTCTAATGAGTGACAGACGAACGTGACATAAATATCCCATCGAAATGTCCTCTGTATGGACTTCAATTGATCGTTCAGGTGCAATGGAAGCAGTGTTCTTTCAGTTCGAAAAAATCAAAATTTTCTCTGGTTCCGCCCCTAAGTATGAGGGAACATTGCAAAATTAGTTCTTGAATAACTTAGGATTTCATTTTTTGCCTCTGCAACATAAGGTTTGACACCTCATCGTAACAGACTTGGTGGGCTCGCTTCAATGTTAGGTCATCTTTATATTTTGTTATTTACTTGTTATACAAAAATGTGAGATAATTAATGTATTTCTTGGCACAGGTCCCTGAGCGAGCTTGAAAATTCCCTTGAAAAGTCGTGGATTTTTTCTAGAGTTTTTCAAATTCTAAATGTTGAAGGCCGGATACCCTTATCCCTTGAGTGCAACAAGGTACCATCTGCAATGCTAAATGCTAAATGTTGCACTCATGGGGCACCTTCATATCCAAACCTTATGTTTGAGCTTGACTGAGGGCGGGTGAAAAATAATCCATTCAGAGCAGCCATTTTGAATTTTGTTAGTCTTCCCAGTAGAAAATGATTCCTGGGTTCTTTATGCTATATCTTGGAATTTCTTGTTAGTGATCAAATCTAATTTTAATATTTAAAATTGTGAATAATTTTCTTTTACAAGTCTTTATTGTGAATCATTTTTATTTCAACATGTTCAGGTGCAAATGTTTTCTGTTTTAACACCTTGCAGACATGTTATTTTTATACTTCTGTTTTTTAATCGCTTGTCTTCAGATTTTTAAAAAAAAAAAGAATTATTCTTGAAAGTGCTTCTTTGATATTTCTTCCAGTGTCTTTGTAAATGTTGTTGACTGTTGTTGCTGAGCAACACAATAATTTTACTTAAGATTTTTATAGCTGTTACTTGTGAGAAAACCTTTGGTTTCCAATTACCTACATCAAACAGTCGAAGTACATGTACTAAAGTAATAAAATTTGAATGGCCATTTTTGTAAATGGTGCAGACCAGTTTTGGCCATTACCTTGGGTAAAATATAAGTTATCTCTGCCAACATGTATGGTATATGGAGATTTAATACGTTGATGTCAGTTTTTAAGCACTGAGTCACAGGCGAAGTGTATAAATGAGACATCCAGATATTAAATCTCCATATAACATACATGTTGGCAGAGATAACGTTTTTGTCCCGTTTGAATCACAATACAAACATAGTGGAAATAAATTTGTGGACAAATTTCTCACGCACTTGGACCAAATTCGTGAATATTTTTTGTTTTTATAAACGCAGAAGACAACAGATAGAGTTACATCCCTTGGGTCATTAAGGAACTGAGTAAACAGGATTTTGTTGACATATCGTTCCCTGAGTTCCAATGTGTTCTATATGTCTACTAGGAACATAGAACACATTGGCACTCGGGGGATGATATTTGCTCATATTTTATTTTTCTCAAGTTGTTTCATTCAAGTACTCAACTAACAGCAAAATATGATCGAGTGTCGGAAATCTGATAATATTTGTGACTATTTTCAGGTTTTTGGTTTGATTTTTATACTGAGGTGAGTGAATGCAAAAAGCTTTCATTTAAACCATATACCCCTGATGTTGGGTGCATCCTTGGCCATGGTTATTTGTCCTTGGCATTTTGACCAATCAAAAGACAGAATTTATCGGGATATAGGGACAAGGTTAACTCTTTTCCTAACAAATTGGCTGCATCCACTCACTTAATTCACAAATTATACAGTTGAAAAAAACCCAAATTTTCAACAACACCATACCATGTGACCCCTCATTGGACCGAGCTTGTCGAGCTCATTCCAATTAGGGTTCATGTGATATGGTTTCATTGAAATGTTTTGAGAAATTTTAAAAAAGACAATAATTGGAATAACAAATTTTGATATCCTGTGCATTGTATAAAGAGATAAGTGGTGACTCTATGAGAAAATAATATTAATAAATAGAATAAATTCTGGATTGATGGACCCCATTTTCTACTCTGTGTAACCAGATACAAACCATTTTTTTGCCAGAGCTTATCCAGATATAGGCCTGTAGTTTTGAATATCATCTGAGGGCACTAATGCCAGCCAGTATAAATCATTGGCTAAACTTGACTTCATACCTATGTTGTGGCACCCGTAGGGACCCTGGGCAGTACTTGTTTTTCTGGTAAAATAGGACTCAGTCACCAATGCTTGGGCTGGAAGTCCTCTAAAATGGGCAACATGGGTATAAACTATTGAGTAAGCTTGACTTTATCTCTATGTTGTGGTCATGATTAGCCATTGTGCAGAAATATTTGACCTTAACCCTTTACCTAACATGAAAAGCAGACGACACTTGCAAACAAAATTCTTGATTAACTAATTTTTTTCATTTTTTGGATCAAAAACATAGGTTATGACCCCTCATTGGAACGAGCTCGATGATCTCGTTCCAAAGAGTGGTCATAACCTATGTTTTTGAGACAAAAATGGAAATAAAATAAAAATTAATTGGCAATTTTTGAGAATAGCGCCGGCCGGTTTTGGCCATTACATTGGGTAAAGGGTTAAACACCAAATACCTATACTGTGGTCATGATATAGCCAGAGATGCTGAAAATGACCTTGAATGGCCGAAATATCATCTCTTCCAGAAAAATAGAAGAACTTCTGGGACTTCATTTTCCCTCCTTCTGTGTATAACATTAATTGATTGACAATATTAGGTACAAACTTTGTCATATTAGAAGGTACCCATTTATGATACAGAGTTTTGTTCTTCCATTTGGTACTTGTGCTTTGATGATATAAACTTCTTACAGATTGATGTATCTGAGTGTACGTCCTCTGCCGATGTATCTTGGTGTTTTAAAAATGTTGTATGGTTTATCTCCGACTAATGAGAGATAATATTTGTGTATATTGATCATGTTTGTACCTAGTCACACACTAACATTTTGCGTATTATTGTAAAAAAAGAAGTAACCCAAATCTCAGGTATTTAGGCATGATAGACCAGTGTTTTGTCACATGATTACGATAACATCAGCAAGGCCAAAGACACAGATTTACTTCCATTTTTAAATAGATAGGGAGCATGGTGGATCGTTAGTTAGAACATTGGACTCTAGATAGAAAGGTCAATCCTGACTTGTGCCATCTGTATTGTGTCCTTGGGCAAGACACTTCATCCTGATTGCCTATGTAGGAGCACAGTGGCACTGCGTACTAAGACACCAGGCATGACACATATCCTCAAACAGTGCTAACCCTTCTAGTACCGGGTTAGTAAGTTTAAGAATCTTAGTTACATGCCATTGCCTAGTGGTTCTCTCTGGGTTGTCTGGCTTCATATACCTGTAAAACTGTCTGACAAGACATAACCCTGGCTGTTGAAAGTTTCATTACAACTCGTCAGACAAACAATCTTGACAGATCATCAAAAGGAAATAAGGTAACGCTTGAACTTGGCAGTGGTGTCTAGAGAAGTCTTGGCTGCCTGTATGGGTCCAGCCAAGACTTCACTAAAAACCACTGCCAAGATTATAACAGCATCACCCCTACCCCCCACCCCCAAAAAACAAACCTGTATGTTGGGTTGGGTATTCTACATGTACATGGGTTAAAATATGAGATTTGTGTTTTTACCAGGAGATCTTTACAAGTTACACTCTTTTGGGTTTAACAGTACTCTCAAATTCTAGCGTGATCAGACATTGGCAAAATAATTTTATAACAACTTATAAATTGGCAAAATAATTTTATAACAACTTATGGCCTCTCATTGAAATGAGTTCACTCAAATCAGGGGGTGCTTAAGTTATGTTTTGAAGGCAAAAATTCCAAAAAATAATAAAATTTGAATGGCAATTTGTAATTGCTTGCCAGATATGGCCATAAATGCTTTGTAAAAAGGTAGAATGAACTAGATTTTGCACCCCAAACACCCCCCTCCCCCCCCCCCCCCCCCCCCCCTTCTCTGAGGTTCATTCATTTGCATTTGATTTGCCCAAAGCTTTGAAAATACTGCATTTTCACAAATCATATTTCTGGATCTTGAGTGTTGGAAAATTGAATAAGTGCATCCTTGAGTTAAACTCTTAACCTTGGAGTATTTTCGATTAAATTATTGGCTGGGCATGACTTTATATCTATGTTGCCTTTACAATTAGTCATTGTGCAGAAATATGTAACCTTAAACACCAGTAAATGAATAATTTACCAAATTGAGCTTGTATTATAGAAGTGAAATAGGTCTTTTGAAATTCTTTTTTACCACCTGCTGTAGTTTTCACTGGTCTACCATGCTAGCTTTCAATCATTAAGGAATGCTCATATTGTCCTGTTATTGCCCTTAATGATTTAACTGGTCACAAGACATTTGGCTGTCATTTTTAACCATTTACCTAATACAAATAGAAGATGATACTCACAAAAAATTCTTTGATCCAGGTTCCTGTAGGCAAGAAATGATAAAACTCTAGGCTATTCAAGGCCATTTCTTGACATTTGTAATAGCCAGATTCAGGAAGTGTGGTGGCTCAGTGGTTATGGCATTGAACTTCAAACTGAGAGGTCCATGGTTCGATCCCCACCAAGGGTAACTGCATTGTGTCCTTGGGCAAGGCACTAAATCCTGATTGCCCACGTGGGGGCAAGAGAGCACTGTGTACTAAGGCATAATGCACATCAATGGGGAGTCTTGACAGTTGCTCACCATTGCTCCATGATTCTCTCTGGGTACTCTGGCTTCCTCCACCCACAAAACTGTCTGACACAAGGTGACCCTTGTTGTCAAAAGTGTCATTAAACTCTAGTAAATAAATAAATAACTAAATTCAAGAATTTTCAGGACCAGGCCCTCACTAGTCTTGTCCAGCCCTTATCCCCTCCTTCCACTTCCCTTCAAGGAAAGCTGGAGGAGGTGGTAATGGCCAGAGGGTACTAGTTTGGACTACACTCTTATGAACTCTATATAAAACTATATAGTTATGATTATGCTCTTCAACAATGTTTTTATTTTGTGAATATTCAAGGCCTTTAGATCAAATTTAAGGCCTTTCCTTGAATCCAAGGCCCTCACAAACAAAAATTGGTTAGATTTTGCCTCAAAAACATAACTTATGACCCATGTGCTTGTTCCAATGTTTGGGGTCATAAGCTATTTTTTAAGATGAAAAATTGAAACTTTATAGATGGTTTTTGTGAATAGTGATCTTCAGTTATAGCAGTTGCATTAGGTAAAGGGTTGAAGATATATTGCTTAAAACCTGGATACCAATATTGTAAAGATGATAAGCAGTAAAACCCTCTGGTGTGAAAATGTTACCTGATTGTAAGAACCATGGCTCTCCCTATAAGAAACTCTTGAAGTGGAGCATTGCTTGTTTACTGTTGTAGACAAGTTCTTCTGTCAGTATAAGTGGCCTAATTTCTGAAAATCCCTTGTGGGAACCCTGGAAAGTAAAGCAGTACATGTTTACTGTGGTAAACAAGCTCTGTTTTACTAGTAAATAGGAGACCCAGTCACCAATACTTGGGGTGAAAATCCTCTAAAAGGGGGGAAACTTTGGTATAAACAATTAAACTGGACTTCATCTCCATGTTGCGGTCGTTGTTAGCCATTGAGCAGAAATATGTGACCTTAAACACCAATAAATAAATAAATAATTCTTGAGAATAGAGTCCTCTACAGTGGTCAGCTCAGCTGTAAATGATTGACTGAACTTGACTTTATACTTGTGTTGCACTCATGATAGTATAACGATGGCTGCAGAAATTGAACTTTCTCTGTTGAAACTCGGAGAAGTGGAGTAGTGATTGCTTACTGTGGTAAACAAGAGTTCTGTTTTACTGCTAAACTAGAATTGGTAACAAATGCCTGAGGTGCAAGTCCTCAAAAGTGGGAAGCATAGGTATAAACAGTTGGTTAAACTTGACTTGGGTTGTCATGATAGCCATAGATGCCAAAAAATGACCTTAAACATGAATAAAAAAAATAGAAATCGGGCGCACATGCAAGGAAAAAAAATGATTACACAAGAATCTTGATTTTCAAAAGTCTACCAACAATTTCTGTTTCGGTAAAACCAAGATTTGTTACTAATTTTTGGCACATTCCTTGAAGCAACATTGAAAAAGTAAGAAATTATTGATGAAGTAGTTTTAGCTGTTCAGATTATATGAGCACCATATATGGCAGTGAATGCTGCTGGCATGTGATTCTGACTGGCATTAACCCTTTACCTAATGAATCGGCTGCATCCAACCACATAATTTACAAATGGAGTTGAAGAACAAAAAATTTCAAAACATTTCAACAAAACCATAAAATGTGACCCCCTCATTGGAACAAGCTCAGTGAGCTTGTTCCAATGAGGGGTCACATGATATGGTTTTGATGAAATTTTTTGAAAAAATAGAAAAACAATTAAAATAACAAATTTGGTATTGTTCAAGACTATTCTCACACATTTTTTTTGCATAAAAGAAAATATAGTAGTTGTTGAACCTACTGCACATAAATAAATAATGTAAAGTTTCAGTTCCCCACACGGTTGTTCAAAAACGTGCTCCTCCTTCCATTTTAAAATGTCATGTGAGTTAAAACCATGTGCTGAAAAGGCTAAGGTAAGTGTACCCGGCATATTTTATAAAAAAAAATGTTTCAAACAAAATATTTGTGTCCATTGTTCACTGTGGAAAACCCCAGAAAGTGGCACTTTGCTTGTTTACTTTTTCTAAATAATTTCTGTTTTACTGGTAAAGTAGGATCCAACTAATGACTGTGATGGAAGTTCTCAAATGTGAGCAGCATAGGTGTAATGTTGGGCTAGTCTTGACTTTATACTTGTGTTGCGGTCATGATATAGTCATAGATGCTGAAAATGACCTTAAACACTGATAAACAAATGATATTAAACAACAAATTAGTTGAGGATCTGTAAAACTTAACTGGTTGAGTGCAAAATTATTTTTCAAATGTTAATTGAAACATGGGTATTTTTTTTTTAAAAGATACCCTGCTTCCAGCACAAGTCGCCTTAGTTTTAAGATTTTGATCATAAATGTTTTGTTAGAATTTATTGGAGAGTGCCAATAGGCACTCTCTAATAAATTGGAACCAAAGAATTTTATATAAAATAATTTCTTCTGCTGCTCATACCTCAAGCTAAGGCACATGGTGTAAAGCCACTAAAGTGGCTAACAACACTTTTCAATAGTCTAACGATAATGGCTTCTAGTATTCAACATGTTAACCCTTTACCCAATGCAGACGATATCAAAATTTATTATTTTAAATATATTTTTTATAAATTTTTCAAAAAATTTCAACAAAACCATATCATGTGACCCCTCATTGGAACGAGCTCAATGAGATCGTTCCAATGAGGTGGTCACATGATATGGTTTTGTTGAAATATTTTGAAAAATTTAATTTTTTCAACTGCTCAATTTGCATATTACGTGGGCGTAGGCAGGCGATTCTTTAGGTAGAGGATTAAATCCTACAGCCCTAATTATTACTAAATCTCCATTCAAATATAAAAGTGGATTTTTCTCAGTAGCTGTAGTCAGTTTAGGACCAATCAATTTCTTTGGGAACTTGTGGCTCAGTGGTTACAGAATTGGAGTTCATGGTTTAATCCCTACTAGGGGTAACTCCATTGCATCCTTGGACAAGGCAATTAATCCTGATTGCACATGTGGGGGCACAGTGGCGCTGAGCACTAGGGCATATTGCACATTGATGGTGCACTTGTCTTCAACCAATACTAACCCTGCTTGTGTGGAGTTAGTATGTTGGGGAGTCTGGCAGTTGCTTACCATTGCTTGTGGTTCTCTGGGTACTCCAGCTTTCTCCCCTCCCACCCCCCGCAAAACTGTCTGACAAGCAGTGACCCTGGCTGTCAAAAGTGTTGATAAATCCCAATAAATAAATAAATCTGGCAGTCTCATTCAGGAACTTTAGGTGGAATTATTTGTGCATTTTAAATGATCGTTACTAATCGTTTCATCAACTGCAAGTACAGTGGAACCCTGTTAATTGAATAGCCACTTTGCCAATGAAAATGATTCAATTAACAGGAGTATTCAATTAACAAAATTGTGTTACTTTCCTCTATTCAAGAGATAAACTTAGCATTTATTCTTTTATATCTTGTTTGACAGAGCTCCATGAGCTCTGTCAAACAAGATATAATAGATTAAATGCCTGTATTGGATGTTCTCAGGCCAAATAGGTCTATAAACAAAGGAAAACTGGGCAGAGTCAGGGTAATTTCTTGATGGGTTGCAAGATTTTTTATTCAATTAACAGGAGTTTACTTTATAACCTATATTCAATTAACAGATTAAATTTGTACTGGAGGTATGGGAAATGGTTTTGTGCTGGAAAATTATATTCAATTAACAGGGTTATTCAGTTAAGAGATATCCAATTAAGTGGGCTCCACTGTATATATTTAGGATGGATCTCCGATTTTTTCCACTGGAGGGTTTTTCAGTATTTTTTACTTATGTTTTGGACAAGTTATGTGAGTTGTGCTATGAAGTGTTTGTGAGTGATGATGTCTTGTGAAGACTTTTTTTTGTATTATGTAGCGACAAATGTAGAGCTGCTTAACCCTTTACCTAACACAAAAGGCAGATGACACGTGCAAACAAAATTCTTGAATAACTATTTTTTTATTTTTTGCATCAAAAACATAACTTATGACCTCTCATTGGAGTGAGCTGAGCAATCTTGTTCCAATGAGGGGCCATAAGCTATGTTTTGAGATGAAAAATAAAAAAATAATTGAATAGTGATTTTTGCGAAAGTTTAGGCCATTATGTTGGGTAAAGGGTTAAACTAAACGTCTGTGTAAGTTATGTGATGATTGTGTAAATAGATTTCATGTTTGTGTATATAATTATATCAGTATCTCCAGACTTGTGTAAATAGAAAGTGTATATCATCCGGTAAAACCAATTAACATTTATACATTTGTTAGTTATCAGTCATATTCTATAGTAATCTTTACTGTACAAAAAGTTGCAATCAGCAAAGTATTATTCATATAAGGGATGGGAGTAGGGTTCTACTTATTTGGATATTGCCCATTACTAGTATAAAAAAAACAACAACTTGTTAATCCTTTACCTAACACGAAAAGCAGACGACACTTGCAAACAGAATTCTTGAAAAACTAATTTTTTTCAGTTTTTTGCGTCAAAAACATAGCTTGTGACTGCTCATTGGAACAAGCTTGTTCAAATGAGGGGTCATGAACGATGTTTTTGAGACACAAAATGAAAAAAATATTGAAAATTGAATGGAAATTTTTGTGAATAGCGCTGGCCGATTTTGGCCATTATGTTGGGCAAAGGGTTGACTGAATAAAACTTTCCAACATCAAAGCATTTACCATACCTTTAGTATTTAGTATAAGGTTGATCTATTAGCACTATACCTGACCAGAATAGAAAATGAAATGATCCCTCAAAATTCTTGAATAAATAAAAAATATTCAAATTTGCCCATCAACATTGCTAATGACCCCCACCATTGGAATGAGCAAGTTCCTTCCAATGTGGGGTCATAAGGTATATTTTGGAGGCAAAATTTTAAATATAATAAAATTTGAATTGAGATTTTTGGGAAGAGTGCTTGCCATTACGTTGGATAGTGGGTTAATTGCATAAAGTTCATAGATAAAATGTTGTTAGTTGAATAAAAAAAAAAAATCTGATCTGTCAAAAAATTATTCCTACAATCTCGTTTTTTCCAAGATTTACAGTAGGGCCCTGCATAGCTTTGAGATTCGATTCATTTTGAATCTTAAGTTGATATTCGTTTTCACTCAAAATCGTTTGCCGATTCATTTCCTCTTATAGCTTTTTCATAGGAATATAGCTTGGTATCAGTCATCTTCATTGTCTCACAAAACATATTGTTTGGATGGAAATCGTACATAAATAAATAATGTTGAAATAAAAGACTAAGTGTAACTTCAGCAACATTAACATATTTAATGTCTAGACTTGTGTGACCAGCCATGTTAATTTCAATATCACTAGTCCCTTCCCTAGTTAAATGCAAATTTAAAGTTTCCAAGCAATATCAACTATGAACTATAATCCTCACAGGGTAATATTCCAACTACATCCTCAAGGCATGCCTTCTATGAAGGCATGCCTTGATAATGTAGTTGGATTATTTTATCGGTTGGATCAAATCAGGTTTATTGCACCCCAATCTCCATCGGTTATCCTCAAGATGCCACTGATTTGATTTGAGATTTGATTTCGAATAATAAAAGTGATTCGATTCGAGTTTCAATTTATTTATTTATTGGTGTTTAAGGTCACATACTTGTGCACAATGGCTAATCGTGACTGTGACAGTTTTACGGGTGGAGGACTACCTGGAGAGAACCACCGAGCATCGATGAGCAACTGTCAGCCCCTCAACATTCTAACTCTGTTCAGGCTCTGGTCAAGCAGGATTACAGCAGTTGAAGACAGGTGCACCACCGTGCAGTACGTCTTAGTACATGGCATCATTGTGCTCCCATGTAGGCAACCAGGATAAAGTGCTTTGCCCAAGGACACAACACGGATATTCCTGGATGGAGATCGAACTCGCGACCTCCAGCATAGAAGTCCATCAGTCTACCACTGAACCACCACGCTCCCGAGTTTCGATTTGCAGGCCTGGCATTCTAAAAAATGCAGGAGGGCTAAAACTCGCTCTCCTCACATGGCCTAGGGGAGCGATTAGCTCTTCTCAAGCCTACAAAAGCTAAAAGTGGCAAAATGAAGTTGTACTATTAATGAATTCTGCCAAGTGAGCGTTGTACATTTTATTTGATGCTGCTAACCAGGTAGTCTCTATGAGACGGCTACACTGCCCCTCCCACACCTCCGGGCCTTGGTGAGGCCTGGAGGTATGGGATGGGCAGTGTGGCCATATTGTAGAGACCACTAACATTGCAGAGATCTGAAAACCTGTGTGTTTTAGGAATAGGCTGTTGTGGTAATCATTCTTTTCTGAGGCTAGGAGGGCTATTTTTCGCTCTCCTCAATTTTTTTAAGGTGAGCAGTAGGCGAGTGAATAAATCGCTCTCCTGAAAATGCCAGGCCTGGATTTGAATCGATAATGTGTGATTTGCAGGGTCCTACTTTAGAGACTTCAGTAAGTGATTCATATATTTTATCATGTTTGCTTGAGCTCCCAGAGCTATACCAGACAAGGTATCATAGATTAAAAACTAAATTAATCATGAAATGTAGGAAAATAATTTATTTGTACTCAGGTGAATGTTCATGTTTTTTTAACCCAGTTTGAAAGTCGAATTGTTCTTGTTTACAGTGGAAGACAAGATCTCTTTTACTGGTATACTAGGATGTCGAATCCAATGTCTGGGATTTGAATCTCTGAAGGTTGGCAATATAATTATAACCAATTTTCTAAAGATGATTCTTATAATGTGGTAACGATATTGCCTAAAGAGATGAAAGGGATCTAAAATACAAAAAAACAATATAATTTTCACTCACAAAATAGATATGCAGTTAACAGAGTTATATGGTGCTAAACAATAAAATTCCTCTTTTGAGCTCCTTGTTGGAATAATCTGGAAGAGCTTATTACATTGGAGTATCACAAAATAAAAACCTTCGGAACCCTCGGAAGTAGAGCATTGCTTCTAGACTGTGGTAAACCTGTTCTGATTTACTAGTAAAATAGGACCCCGTACCAATGCCCGTGATAGTAGTCTAAAGTGGGCCTCGTATGTATAAATATTTGGCCAGACTTGACTCGTACCTACTTTGCAATTATGATATAACAATGGGTGCTGAAAGTTACCATAAATATCAAAAAATTGAAAGTGTGTCAGTGTTTGATTACTGCGGTAAACCAGTTTTGTTTCACTAGCATTACAGGATCCTGGCAACTAAAGACTGGGTTGAAGTCTATCATAATGTTAGCATTAATACACACCATTGACTAAATTTGACTTTATACTTGTGTTGTCACCTTATAGCCATAAATGCTGAAATGGACTTTAACCCTTAAGGACCTGGAGATTATTATACATTTTCGCTATACTTTGAAAGTCTACCTCCTGTGGCTTTGCAGTTGTTTCTAGTCAAGTCTTGGCTGCCTACAGAGGCAGCCAAGACTTGCCTACAAACAGCTGACAAGGTACTTAGAAAACAAGTTTTGAGTTTACCCAAAAATGCATGTTGGGGCACCCGTTCCACCGCATTAAAAAGCTATCAAAGTCGGAATTAGGTCCTTACTGGTTAAATACCAATAAATGAACAGTAACCAGGTTGCAGAGGTTTTCAGTGTTACATATTTTTTTGTCACGCTCAGAAAGGTTTTGAACCATTTATTTGAGACTTTGGAGGCTGATTATTTCTATAACTTCCACTCTACCACAGACGATGTGTTGTGGTTTGGCAGTGCTTTCAAATCAAGTATTGGCTGCTGATATGGGCAACCAGTGCTTCACTGGAAACCAGTGTTTAGGTACTTGACTACGAACTGCTGTTCAGGTAATTTGCACCTATTTTGTGGTCTTTTAACCTTTTCTGCATAGAACGCATACAGTTTGCATGAAGAAAAAATTGATGAATATATATAATGTCAGGACTATTGAGTGTCACATTAGACGTTACAGTTTATGATATGTTGTAAACTCCCATCCCTGTGGGAACCCTGGGAAGTAAAGCAGTGCTTGTTTTCTGTGATAAACAAGCTCTGTTTTACTGGTAAAATAGGACCCAGTCACCAATGCTTGGGGTGGAAGTCCTCTAAAATGGGCAACATGAGCATAAGCTATTGGCTGGACTTGACTTTATCTCCATGTTGCGGTCATGATTAGCCATTGTGCAGAAATATGTGACCTTAAACACCAATAAATAAATAAATGAATGAATGTAAACTCTCAGTCTTAGCTCATACCCAGAGTCCAGTACCCTTCTTGATACCCCTGGCCCTTGGATTCTTCCAGCACTCTTACAGTTTCAGCAAGCTTCACCAACTTCTTGACTTGCTATCATTTATGGGAAAGTACTCTTACTTAGAGGTTTCAAATAAATGATAAGTCAAGATTTCGATGAGATCTGTATATGCAATTAACCACCTGCACTCTGATGTCAAAATACCAACACTTTAAGTAGCCATTTTCCCATAATGCAACTAGGAATTTAACTAATTCAGTCTTGTTTGACAGAACTCACTGAGCTCTGACAAACAAGATTGAATTGGTTAAATTTCTAGTTGCATTATGGGAAATATTGGAAACTGGAAATATAGATACTTCGACATCAGTGTGCAGGGGGGTTAACACTGAGGTGGATTTTGTGCATGAACATGAACCTGTTGTCACAAGCATAGACTTCTCTATAGACAAAAATATGTACCGTTTCTCTGTGTAAAGGTACACATACTGTTATATTGTATTCACTGTGTCAAGTGCCAAGTACTTTATGACAACTTGATGACAGTCACAGACTATTGGTTTCTGTTACTGTGACAGGCACCAAAACAAATTATTTTAAGGCTTTCCCAGTACTAGGAATTATAAGTGGCAAACCAATTCAGGAACTCCTGTGTTAATGGAGTTAAGTAAATCTAAATTGGAATTAGGCAAATAATGGTTTATTTATTTATTGGTGTTTTAAGGTTACATATTTATGCACAATGGTAAATCATCACCGTGGCAGTTTTACGGGTGGAGGAAACCGGAGTACCCAGAGAGAACTACCGAGCAGCTGCTAGCTCCACAACATCGTAACACCACACTGTGGAACAGGCAGGGTCAGATTTGTTGAAGACATGCACTCCATCAACGTGCAGTACACCTTAATACACGTTGTCATCGTGCCCCCATGTGGACAATCGGGGTGAAGTGCCTTGCCCATGGACACAACACGTGAGTCCGAATCGATCGCTCAGACGGTCACCCATCCAAGGACTAACCGGGCTCGACATTGCCTAACTTCGGTGATCTCACGAGAACCGGTTACCGCAACGCCATTGTGCCCCCAAATAATGGTTTAACTTTGTAAAACTAAATCAACAACAGCATTAGTTAATTTACATCTGATCAATGGCGTCCGAAGTGGGAGAAGAGGAGTAGCATGTACCCTTTTTCACCTGAAGTGCACTGATGTAAACGGCTGTCCAAGAAATGAAAACGAGAAACTCTTGAGTATTAATTTCTAATTTTATTAATCTGAATAGGGGGGGGGGGGGGGGGATCAGGTTTTATGATGCAGGCTTGTCCATAATTGTCAAGCATAGACATTAAACAACAAGTGGGATGAGTTTAAGGGCATCATATATCAAGCCTTGAGTGGAACAAGGCACCTTCTGCAATGCCTAGGCATTGCAGAAGGTGCCTTGTTCCTCTCAAGGGATGATATATAAATAATAATCTCAATACTATCGAGTGTCACATTACAATTTACGGCACATTGTAAACTCACTGTCTTAACTCTACACAGGGTCAAGGGCCTTGTTTGTACCCCTGACCCCCTTGACCTTTGATGCCTCTGGCACCCTTGTATTGGATCATTGATATTCTGAGAGTAGAAAACAAAACATTGAATAAAACTATATGTTGTGCAGAGGTGCTGCATGTTGTTGTGCCTTAGTTCGTGTTAGCTGTGTAGTCTATAGACTTGTCTTTGCCTTTGTTCCTTTTCTATCTATATTGGTTATGCTTTGTAGATTTTTAACAACATCAAAACTATGAAAAACAATAAAAAGCATAAATGATAATTCTGTTAATTATTTATTAGATTGCCTGAGTGAAACTTGTGGTAAGCTGCAGTTAATATCATATATTTGTTGTCCACAAACCAGCATCCAGCGTGAACATGGTGTTTGCAACTTCTCTCTAAAACCACTAGACTGTTTCGGAGGAAATTACAATGCACACTTCCTAACGATGTTTGATAAAAAGTGATGCTAAGTGTATGTCCGTCCTCTCTGCTTCCAAGGATGTCATCTTTATTACCCCCACCCCACCCCACCCCCTCCCCGCAAGAGAGGGATACAGCAAAGATCTCTGTCCAACTGCCTGCCCGTTCGTCCAAACTTTGTTTTTGGCATAACTTGAACAATAGTTAACAGATTTCAATTCTTTTTGGTATATGTCTATAGCAACAATATCTACGTCCAGCTCGATGACCACTGATATCTCTTGAAAATCATGGGAGTTATTGCCCTGCGTTATAAAAATATCCTGTAAAACTTGTGAAATGAGCTCATCATAGTTTTGCTGGAATTTTAGGGACAAATTCGGAAAAATGTAATATAAAATAAGAAATTTGGATATTATGTGAGTTGGGTTAAGGGTTAACTGGAAGTAATCCAATCTTGAGTGCCTGAACTGATATGTCATATTTTTGTGATAAAACATCATCCATGTCAATATTTATGGGGCCTGATTGTGACTGGTTTCGAATATATTTGTGCGGGAATTTGAATTGCTTTGGGATGCTTTTCTTGTTCTTTATTTTAAACTCTTGCGTTCTAAAGCACCCTCTTGATGTAATTTTTCACGTAATTCTGTCTATTCTGTGGAAAGGGCTGTACATAAGTTTGAAAGCTTACTCCAGAATTCTCAACCTATTGTACCATCTGTTTACATCATTATGTCTCCCCTTTCCAGAAGGGAGACATATTGTTTTAGTGCAAATTCTTCTTCTCCTTCTTTTCTTCTTCTTCTTCTTCTTCTTCTTCTTCTTCTTCTTCTTCCCATACAAACTTTGTCCGGGCTATAACTTTTATGTCTTTTGACCTACACCTTAGATACTTGGTATGTGGATATATCACCATGAGCCGGTGTGTAGTGTACCATAGTGACCTTCATGTGACCTTGACCTTTGATCTGAAGGTCAGAATTATGTTTTTTTAAGGGAAACATCACACAAACTTTGTCCGGGTCATAACTTTTTTGTCTTTTGACCTACACCTTAGATACTTGGCATGTGGATGTATCACCATGAACCGGTGTGCAGTGTACCATAGTGACCTTCATGTGACCGTGACCTTTGACCTGAAGGTCAGATTTATGCGCTTTTTTAAGGGAAACTGTCTGGACCAGAACTTTTGTGTATTTCGAGTCAGACTTTAGATATTTGGCATGTAGATGTATCACCATGAGCCGGTGTGTAGCGTACCATTGTGACCTTCATATGACCTTGACCTTTGATCTGAAGGTCAGATTTGTGCTTTTTTCAAGGAAAATTTCTCCAGACCAAAACTTGTTTGTTTTTTGAGCCAAGCCTTAGATATTTGGCACGTGGATGTATCACCATGAGCCGGTGTGTTGCATACCATTGTGACCTTCATGTGACCTTGACCTCAAGGTCAAATTTATGTACTTCAAATAGGGAGTACTTGTCCAGACCAGAATTTATTTGATTTTTGACCCAGGACTTGGTTATTTGACATGTGTCACCATGAGACTGCATGTTGTCTACCTTGATGACCTTCATGTGACCTTGACCTCTGACCTTAAGGTCAAATTTATGTACTTCAAATAGGGAATAATTATCCAGACCAGAACTTTTTTGTTTTTTGACCTAGGACTTAGATATTTGACATGTGGATGTATTGCAATTAGACCGCATGTCACATGTAATCATGGCCTTCATGTGACCTTGACCTCAAGGTCAAATTTATGTACTTTAAATAGGGAGTAATTGTCCTGACCAGATTTTTTTTTTTGGACATGTGGATGTGTCACCATGAAACCGCATGTCTGCTACCTTGATGAACTGCATGTGACCTTGACCTCTGACCTCAAGGTCAAATTTATGTACTTCAAATAGGGAATAATTGTCCAGATCAGAACTTTTTTGTTTTTTGACCTAGGACTTAGATGATTGACATGTGGATGTATCACAATGAGACCACATGTCACCATGACCTTCATGTGACCTTGACCTCAAGATCAAATTTATGTACTTTAAATAGGGAGTAATTGTCCAGACCAGAATTTTTTTTTTTGACATGTGGATGTGTCACCATGAAATCGCATGTCCGCTACCTTGATGAACTGCATGTGACCTTGACCTCTGACCTCAACCATGGTGACCTTCACATGATCTTGACCTTTGGACCCCAAGGTCAAGTTCAGATATTTTATAGAGTATTATTTGCCAGAGTTATCATAACTTAT
This sequence comes from Pictodentalium vernedei, assembly GCA_031216915.1. NCBI lineage: Eukaryota > Metazoa > Mollusca > Scaphopoda > Dentaliida > Dentaliidae > Pictodentalium > Pictodentalium vernedei. The sequence goes on from CM062289.1 coordinate 364,828,796, forward strand.
TTCTCTTTAGAGCTAGACCTTACATATCTGGTATGATTGTCAATATTTTTATGTATATATCATTTGTAGTGCATAAAATAGAAAGGAATGGGAGACATATGTTTTAGTGTGCTAAAACACTTTCTAGTTATATTCTGAAGTTTAGAAATAAATGTGAACCAAATTTTGGGTAGAACGATACTCATAAACAATTCTGATCTGTTATGTCCCTGAACTCCTTTGTGGGGTTCTCCGATTTTGTCAATGTGTGATGGGCAAAAAGATTAGTTTACCTAACGAATCAGCCGCTCTCGTCTGTGTAATTTACAAATTGAGCAGTTGAAAAAATATTATTTTTCAAAAACTTATGTGACTCCTCATTGGAACGAGCTCGTTCCAATGAGGGGCCACATGATATGGTTTTGTTGAAACTTTTTGAAAAATTTGGAAAGATATTTAAAATAATAAATTTTGATATCGTCTACATTGGGTAAAGGGTAAAATCTCAATATAAACCTCTGGTCCAAACCCCTTTTGTGTGGAGAATTTAACATCTCCGTAATTGCTTTGACCTAACGAACAAATGGTATCAGGACAACTCTTACCAGTTAAGTCGTACCCAATATTGGACGTCTCGTACCCATTTTTGTCTGGACAACTCGTACCCACAACGGGACAACTCATTTCTGATATTATTTACAATGGGAGGACAGATAGTAACACAAAAATAACAGACCAATGCTTACTTGGGCGAGGGCTGGTAGTGCAGGGGCCGCGGAGTCTCCCCTCCCTCTCAATTGTTTTTCCCCTAAAAATAAAATCACCAAACATTGCAACTACTACGGGATTGTCATTTCGATATTTTAAGACACAGTAACACAGAGCAAGATAAGACTAAGTTTATACTAGATCGTGAAGCCCTTCAAATAGTTTATTTTTCATTCGTTCGCCCAGCATTGGAATATGCAGTCGTAGTGTGGGATAACTGCAGTGCAGAATTCATTCAGCCCGCTCCCCCTCCCCCCACACACACTTCCAAAATTGTTCCGCAGCCCCTGTAGTGATGACAGAAAAATGACAAACCAATGGTTCAATTTCATATGATATTTATTAATTTGTAGTCAGAGCACAGGGATGAACAAACAAAAAACACTATTACCTGATCTTGTCAACTATTTACATTGAGCACTAGTGTCAAATATTAACAAGTAATTAGAGTACAGAGAACGAAAAAAAACAAAAAGCACTATTAATTGATCCTGTCAATTAGATTGCGCGCGGATATATAATGGTACTCACAGTGGTCATGAAACGTTGTGAAATAATACAGTAGCAGAGAAATATATAATCAGAAAAAAAGCCGACATTCTCTCAACGCTTCGTTACTTTATCCTTTTATGAAGTGGAAAATTTGATCTCTTTGGCTGAAGGCTAAACAATTAAGATTTCAGTATCACAACAAAGTAGACATACAAAGCAAAGCATTACTAAAACACAAATGCCACATGCGCTGACAGCAACTTACAGAGCAAATCATTATCCAAGCACGTGCGACTTTTGCCGACAGCAAGTTTTCACTGCAAACACTTGAAGTGTATGTTCCAAAAGTCAAATCAAGAGTGATTTTAAAAAAATAATGATAGCATTTCCATTGACCAGTCTTATTTTTGTGTTACTACCCCCTTGTAAATAATATCAGGTACGAGTTGTCCAACTGAGGATACGAGTTGTCCAAACGTGGGTACGACTTGTCCAGTCCAAAAAGGGTACGAGTCGTCCAATTTTGGGAACGACTTGACTGGTACGATTTCCATGGGTACGAGTTGTCATGGGCACGAGTTGTCTAGAAACCGAGCAAATAATGTCATTGCAGACTCTCAATACTGTGGTTTGGCTGATAAGCCGATGATATGGTTCAAGGAGATTATAACTTTGAAGGTAATTCCGAAGTTGTTTAGCTACTACCTTTACAAGAACTTTTGCCACAAAAGGTAAATTAGAAACTGGCCTATAGTTTTTCAAGATATCGGGATCAAGGGAAGGTTTCTTTATAAGTGGAGATACCAATGCTAATTTTTAGGTCTGATGGTACATGACCTTCTTGGAGTGATGCCTGGATGATGTTAGCAATAACTGGAGATTAACAATCTACTGCCTCTTTAACCAGAGATTTAGGAATGGGATCCAGCCCATTTGTTTTACTGAGACTTGACAAGATAAGGTACACTCACTTGTTTAACCCTTTACCCAACGAATCGCCCGCATCCGCCCGCGTAATATGCAAATTGTACAGTTGAAAAAATTAAATGTTTCAGAAAATTTCAACAAAACCATGTCGTGTGACCCCTCGTTGGAACGAGCCCGACGAGCTCGTTCCAACGAGGGGTCACACGATATGGTTTTGTTGAAATTTTTGAAAAATTAAAAAAAATATATTTAAAATAATAAATTTTGATATCGTCTGCGTTGGGTAAAGGGTTAAAAGTGAACCAACTTGAATTTTCAGATAGATCATCAGCAGTAGCTACAACCTTACTTTCTATGCTCTTGTCTATCAACTCCACCTTATTTATAAAATAGTCTCCAAAACGGTTGGCCATTCTAGTACTGATGTATGTTCTGGAAAAATACCAATCTTACGATCTCCTAAGAGGTCAGTGGTAACAGAAAAGAGTGCCTTACTGTCGGTACAAACATCAATACGCTCATTGTAGTATGAGCGTTTAGCAGCCCCGATAAGTCTATTTGTGATTACTTTTTGATTACAAAACATTTCACGGTGAATTGTTAATTTGGTTTTGTTGAACAATCTCTCCAGTCTTCGACGTTTTTGCTTATTTTCTTTTATTTTATTTGTAAACCATTTGGCATTTTCATGAACTTTGAAAGTTTTCACCTTCAAAGGAGCATGGTGGTCTAAAAATTGAGACAACGCAGCGTTTTATTGACGAACGATGTTGGTGACGAAACAACGGACATCAATGGAGAAGACACAATAACTCAACTTGTCAATGATGATTTTCTTAGAATTCCTCATCTGACATGAGGATGGTTTGAGATGTGGTTTGATGAGCATGAGTGAAGCCAGAACAGCAAACTGGTAAGAAATGGTCGCGTCCCATGTGTTAATGCTCTGAATCAATGCTTCATCGCATGATCTGGTCAAGATCAGATCCAAGGTATGACCCTTGATATGTGTTGGTACATTCACATGTTGTGTGTATCGGAATGAGCTTATTGAATCTTGGAATTGTGTGTCTCTGTTATTACTCCGATCCACAGGAATATTGAAATTATGTTAACACCCACAAGATTCTTTTACAAAATTAAAAAAATCTCTAACTCCAGAACTACCAATCCTAATCTTCTGATACTTGGTATACAAGATCCTTAGAGGGTACGATTCAGGTTTGTTCAAAACAAGTCCCTGGGTTCATATCTGAGCTCCCTGTAGGAACCTGAATTTTAACTGGTGCAATATGAGGAAATGTATTTAAAAATCTTCTTCAGATCTACCAGTCAGAATCTCTTGATGTTTGGTATACTGCAGCTTTAGTGTGGTCAACTTGAAGTTTGTTCAAATCAAGTCCCTGGAGTGAAATTTGGGCTCACTGTGGGAGCCCAAATTTTAACTCAGTGTAATATGAGGAATATTTTTTATTTATTTTTTAAAAATCTTTAATCAGTCAGAATCTTTTCATATTTGGTATGTTGCATTCGTAGTGAGGTGAGATTCAAGTTTGTTCAAATCAAGTTCATAGGTTCATATTCGGGCTCCCTATGGGAACCTGAATTTTAAGTTAGTGCAATATGGGGAATATTCTGAAAAATCTTCAGATCCACCAGTCAGAATCTTTCGATCATTGGTATACAGCAGCATTAGGAGATTAGATTCAAATTTGTTCAAATAAAGTCCCTGGTGTCCCATTTGGGCTCCCTGTGGGAACTCAAACTTTAACTTAGTGCAATATGAGGAATATTCTTGAAAAAATCTTCATCTTCAGATCTACCAGTCAGAATGTTTTGGTATTTGATATGCAATACCTTTAGGAGGTTGAGATTCAAGTTTGTTCAGATCAAGGGCCAAGGGCCATATTTGGGCTCACTATAGTGCAATACTAGGAGTATGCTTTAAGACTCCTCTTCAGATCCATCAGTCAGAATCTTTTGATATTTGGTTTGCAGTATCTCTTGTGGGGGCAGATTCCAGTTTGTTCGAATCAAGTCCCTGGGTTCATATTTAGGGTCTCTTTGTCAACCTAAATTTTAACTTAATGCAACATGGGGAAATTACTTAGAAATCTTCTTCAGATCTACAAGTCAGAATCTTTTGATATTTGATATGCAGCACCTTAGGAGGTTTAGAGTCCAGTTTGTTCAAATCAAGATATTTGAGCCATATTTGGGCTCCCTGTGGGAACCCAAATTTTAAGTTAATGTAGTATGAGGTCAATTCTTTTAAAAAAAATCTTCTTCACACCCAGGAGTCAGATTCTTTTGTTACATAGTATTGACATTCTTAGTGTGGGAGATTCTTAGTGTGGGAGATTCAAGTTTGTTCAAATCAAATCGCTTGGGGGGATTCAAGTTTGCTCAAATCAAATCGCTGGGATGATATTTGTGCTCCCTGTGGGAGTCTGAATTTCAACTTATTGCAATATGAGGAATATTCTTCAAAGATTTTCTTCTTCACACCCACCAGGCAGAATATTTTATTTGATATGTAGCATTACTGCGACTCCAAGATTGAAGTTTGTCCAAAGTATTATGCTTGACTGATTTTGGTGGGCACCATAAGGGTTCGAAATTCAACACAGAACCCAATGGAGAATTTATTATTTGTTTAAATGAATTGTGCCAACGTATGACAGATCTGATTGTGGCAAAGTTTAGTTAGATTTAAAGGTGAGTGCATAAGATTAACATTTGCTCAAATGGAGACCACCAGGCCTGGGCGTGGGGAGAGGAGAGTCCTTTGAGCAAAACTATATTTTTTTTGCTTGAAAAGAAGATTTAAAAGATCTTGGGTGATTGTATGCCCCCCACCCCCACCCCCACAATATGAACTTTCACCCTGTTGTGGGCGGGGAGGGGTCTACTATGGGATTTTTATGCCCCCGACCCTCTCGGGGGTATTATGTTTTCACCATGACCGTCCGTCCGTCGTCCGAACCTTAACTTCTGGTTTCTGTCCAATAACTAAAGAATCGCTTATTTGATCAAAGGATAATTTTAGGAGTTACTTGTGGATGACTAGACAATTCTTTTCGATTTTGGTCCAGCTAGGCAATTCAATGTGGCCGGCATGGCGTTATGACACCATCGGGGGCATATGCCACGCCTCGCGGTGCTCTTGTTTTTCTCTGCTCCAGACTATGTTTGAAGGGGTTTGAGTGATTTTACCCCACAAAAATCATTCAACAGATCCTTCTCCCCACCCCACCTCCTTAAATTAGATTAACTATATTAACATACATATGCTGAATGTAACCATAACTCATTCTTTAACCGATTTTATCGAGTGAGCGATTAAGGCCCCTTTGGGCCGTTTGTTTCTTTTTTGTCTAAAAACAGGTTATGAACCCTCAGTGGAACGAGAGCCCCCCCCCCCCCCCCCTCCCACTGACACACACACACTTTCAATTTAATTCATACCCAATAGAGTTCAAACGAAACATGTTGCTCATGGTACTCTTCTCCTGCTCCCGTTTTGCCAAGTTTCAACAATCAGAAAGAAAAATGACGCTAGCTAGATTTTTATACCCCCAGCAAAGAGCTCCGGTCATCATCTGGAAGTAAGTTTATGCGATAACTTTGAACAAAAGTTATCGGATTTCAAATCATTTTGGGATGGAAACGTGATCTATGGACCTCGCTAATACTTGTATCCAAATTGGAACATTCTGTCCAGGTTGCCCCGCCCCCCCCCGCCACTCCCACTCCTCAGGCGGGGGCTGGGGGGGGGGGGTGCTACTACTTTAAATTAACAAGGTCTTGATCAAGTTTGAAAACCTCACTAATTTCTCGAGAACTGAGTTATAGTCCGCTATTCGATTTCTTTTGCTGAAAATTTCATTATTATGCCATAACCTACACCGAAAACGCCAGATTTCAATAAATTTTGATAAGCTATTTCGTATTAATAACATTTTGGACAAGTTCCAAAACCAAGATGAGTGCTTGAAAATTGTGAGAGTTATCTCCCGTCGTTTATTCTATTTTACTTGAAAATTTAATATATTAGGAGATTACTTCAAAGGTAATTATCGGATTTTAATAGCGTTCGTGTTGCCGTTTCATATAACACTGTCTCGTTCATGTCAAAAACCAAAGGTGATTTGTTGAAAATTGAGTGAATTATTACCCTTTGTCCATAACGTTTTATTGGAATTTTTAATGATTATCTGATCCCTGTTAATGATTATCTGATCACTCAAATTATATATTTATTTATTGGTGTTTAAGGTCATATATTTCTGCACAATGGGTAATCATGACCACGATTAACAGATTTCGGTAACTTTTCTTGCTTATGACATACTCGAGGTAGGGCTGCACGATATTCAAAACTGAATACCGGTATCGGTATTCAAAAAAATACCGCGGTATACCCGTATATCGAAAACTGTTCAGATATATGAACACAAGTACCACAATCGAGGCATCACAGTCGGAACGAATTAGCATGCCTTGATGATGCGATTCGAAAAACCTTTACCCAACGCAGACGATATCAAATAATTTATCAGATTTTCCCCCAAAGATTTCAGCAAAACTATATCATGTGACCCCTCATTGGAACGAGCTCAAGGTGCTCGTTCCAATGAGGGGTCACATGATATAGTTTTGTTGAAATGTTTGAAAATTATTTTTTCAACTGCTGAATTTGTATATTACGAGGGCACAAGCAGTTGATTCCTTGGATAAAGGGATAAGATTATTCATTCGGGGCTACAGTTAAATTGTGGGTAAATAAATAATGATGATAAACCGATATTTTTGTAATTATACCGGTATTCAATCGATATTGGGTTGAATACCGGTATATATCGGTTTATCGCCCTAACTCGAGGCTTGTGAGGTTTGGAATTTGCTTCGTGATGCTTATGAAACACCATCACCCTTCGGTATATCTTGGCTATTACACTGATCAAAACTAAACTTCTCAACGAAAGCTGCGATGAATAGATTAGCTGTGACAGGACAGAACACAACGAAAGCTGGAGTACGGGAGCACTGGAATCAACGACCCTCGTTGTGCTTTTTCCTCTGTTCCACGTATACCGACGGCGCGTGTGAAATACAAGGAAAAATCTCCTACTAGAGTCGTTGATTCCTACCCCCGTAAATCTGAATGTAGTGCACGAAGCTGATATTTCCACAGAATAATTCATCTTCCGCTATGTGTTCACTTCCTTGCCTGACGTCGTTTTGTGTCTGAGCTTTCATTCACGCCATAACGTCAATCAGACTCGAAATGCCCAATCAGATGCGTTCTTACATGACATTCTTATATGTAATCCAAATTCCACACATGGGGCATCTACAATAATTCTCAATGTATGTATTGTATCGCGTAACGTTGAATAGACATATCAATCGTGGTACAATATTTATTGCTCAACACTTTATTCAACCCTAGTAACAGCAGATAATTGCAAAAACATTTCTTGAATGCCCCCCCCCCCCCCAAAAAAAAAAACCACACACACACACACATACCAAAATTTGCTTCAAAACATAGCTCATGACCCTTCACTGGAATGAGCTGTTTTCAGTGAGAAATCATAAGCCAAGTTTTTGAGACAAAAATTGCAAAATGGAAAATTTGTTAAATACGCTTTTGAAATTTTCACATACTTTTAAATTTACTAACAAAGCTGCCCACCCCAAGCGTTTCTTGGATGAAAGATCTAAGCCGGGGGTTCAGAGATCACGGGTCGCCCAGGATGACACCTTCGTTAGGGAATGTAAGGGTGAAAGCCTTGTTGAAAGACAAAGTTCACGCGCATTTTCCTTGATTTTCAAGTCGTGATGATTGTGGCGGACGGTGTCAGTGTGTATGTCTGTTTAGTGAGATGTGTGTGTGCTTAAAATTAAAAATTCGCACTGGCACAGACATTTCTTACTGAAACGTTTTTTTCCCGTAATATGCCGCCGAAATATTGTTTTCATGAAAATATACATTTACTGTTCATGCCATTGTCGTGTAACGGTTCGGTGTATTTCTTCTTCTCCAACCATTTTTAAACCGAAACTTGGTTTTAAAAATGGCTGATGTAAAATCAACTGGTAGAGTGCTAGAAGCCACTATCAGGGCTTTCAAAAGTGTGAGGGCACCAGAGCAAAAGCGAACATTTTCCTTGCTTATGTTTCAAATTCAGTCAAACGCAAATGCTATTTTGTTTACATAAATTGGTTTTTATTACAAATTATTGGAGAGTGCTTGAGGCACTCTCCAATAATTTGTAATAAATCAAATTTTGATGGACAAATTCAGACCACCAAAAATAATATAGCACGCAACCAGTTAATAGACCGAATCTACCCGAGGTGGAATACATTGGGCTAATCAAATACATCTGTTTGCATCTGCAGGTAACATATCACGTAAATGCATGCATTTTGACACATTTGATTACTTTCAACTTTTAAAACAAAGTGCGCCATTCAAACTCAAACCAGTTATCTCCTTCATATGCCTCAAACGAGTCATACGAAAGGAGACAACTGATTGTTGTTTATGTGTAACCCTGAAGGTATCACTGTACTAAATATTTGGTTGGGAGTTACCGACCTTGGAATGTTTCACCTGCCTTGAAATGTTGCACTCGGATATGGTGCAAGGTTCGAAAATAAGGCTCCGAAAAAAGTAATTATTACTCGAGAAGACTATTAAAGTATTTTATATACCCCACAAGAAAAAGGAGATGATCTGATTATTTTCAGGGCCCAAAAAATGCAGTTAACTATTTGTGTATTTTGTTGGAAATTCCTAAAAGAAAATGGATTTAAGGACGGTACTTCAATTCTTGTTGAAATTTTCTCTTATCTTTGTCAGGTCAACCCCCCCCCCCCCCAACCCCACTCCCACCCCCGCCAACCCGTTTTCTGTGCAGGGACAGTTGTGTACTTTATGTAGGTATTTGAATCTCCAATTTTAAGTGAGGCGATCATTATTTTTTCACATAATTGTTACAATGGTCGCCTAAGGGAAACCATTTAGTGCTGTAATACATCTGTAGGGCAACACGAAAACTTGGGACACATTGCGCCGGTACCCACATAACCCATCCTGGTCTCGACACTTCTGATATCCTAGATAACTTCTTCTTGTCTGTTGGTAAAATTTTCGTTCGTTGAAGCAAATTTGAAAAAAAAGTGAAGAAAGGGGATAACTGAAATCAAATTTCATGTCAGAGATGACATGATGACACTGCTACATTGGGAGTGGGTGGGTTGCAGGAAGTGACCAGTGGCGTAGACAGGGAAGGGGACTTCGCTGCCCCTCCCCCAACATTGGCCCAATTCAATTTTCACATAACACAGAACCTCAAAATGGTCTCCAATAATGGGTTTGACACGATACAAATGCCTCACGCTCGCTCTTAGATTACCGCGTTTTGCAAAATTTTCTTGGGGAGGCCAAGTCCTAACTAGGACTCTTTGGTCGATACGCCCTACTCCTACTTGCCGAAGTTCATACATGCATTTCGTCACTGAGAAAAGTGGGCGGAGCCAACAATTTTGAATGTACCCCACTTTTAAATTGTTGTCACCCATCCACTTTTTTGGAGCATGGTATAATCTAAGACTTAAAAAAAGACAGAGCCATACATTTTGAGCCATGCCCGAGGTTATAAGAAGTATCAAAGCAGTGCATATTTTTTTCACAGAAACTTTATGCAAACGAGAACATTTATGTTTAACCCTTTACCCAACGTAACGGCCAAAACCGGCCAGCTCTATTCTCAAAAATCGCTAATTAATTTTCAATATTTTTTCATTTTTTGTCTCAAAAACATAGATTATGACCCCTCGATGGAACGAGCTCGTCGAGCTCGTTCCAATGAGGGGTCATAAACAATGTTTTTGAGACAAAAAATGAAAAAAAATAGTTATTCAAGAATTTTTTTTTGCAAGTGTCGTCTGCTTTTCAGGTTAGGTAAAGGGTTAAACATTTATGTTTTAAAACAACTTACCCAGATACATCGTACTCTCTGTGGTTAAGCCACAGGGAGTACGATGTATCGGGGTGAGTGGGGTCGTCCCATTTTATCAAAATTTTCAAATCACAAATGGGAGCGAATCCCTCAAGTGGAACTTCAGTTTTGTGGGGAGTTGAGTAGTATGTAATGTGATAGTGGGGAACATAGTAGCCACTAGGTTCGCCCTCAAGCTTCGGGTGTGGTCATCTAACAGCGGTGCGAGATGGGGAGGGCCATGGTAGCCCATCCTTATACGCCCAGCCCCGTTGGGGGGGGGGGGGGGGAGCATTGTCACTTGGTAGTGTGAGCTGGATTCGTGGAGAGCACAATCATTTGGTGTCAAGAGAGCACACATAAGGTGTCATGTTCATCATACCGTTGTTATACACGGCTGGCATCCCCATTTGGGGGGGGGGGGTGTAGTTAGGCACCCGGTTGCGTAAAGTCACATATATCCCGTGTTTATGAAAGCGGGATAAGGCTATCGATATGTGGTCACCGTATATGGACTATAGGTGGGCCCCGGGGTACGGGCTAGCCCCATGCCGAGTACAATCATCTCAGGTTTATTGAGGGTGTAACTCGATAGGTTGGTGATGTGTTTGCTAGCCGTGTCAGCGTGTGAGGTTAGTATAGAATGTTGTTTCATTCGACGTCGTGTACGCTGATTCTGGTTATGTTTGACACGAGAGGCCGTGCGGAAACTGCGCGTACGACAATAACTCTTAGGCCTACGGTGGTCCGTAGGGGAGTGAATCATCACTGGTATGAGCGTAATGGCCTAGTCAGGGCCGTTCAGCCTCGAGTATTCTGGCTAAATTCCGCAATGGTGAGATCGGTGGAGGAAAAGCGATCAGTGGTTTGCTGGAGGGGCTCAAGAAATGCAGGTTGGTCCTGCTCAATGATATTCGGGGGAAGCGGGTGAATGAGGTATTCAGATATCTCAGTTTCTAGGTATGAGATGCGCTTCCAATATTGTGTCTCTAAGAGCTGTGTCAAACGCTGTGTGGTTTGGAGAGCTAAAGCGTCGTGGTCCGACGAGATATCGCTCTCAAATTTCAATACGCCATTAATTGTGCGGCGTAGATCAGCGGTTATAGTATTGAGAAGATCAGCTGGTACGACGTTTTGTAGGTTGCATTTCTGATAAATGCGATGTTTATGGTGTGCATCAGCTTCCCGGAACATGAGTCTCCGAGTGTTATTGAGTTGTAGTCGGAGCTTACGGTGAGTTTCGGGGTGTAACGATTCCATGGTGGAATGAGGTTAGGTAGATAGGGTGGACCTCTATTGGTATTTGTCCCGAATTAGCTTCCGCGAGTGTAACCAAAGTTTCGGCTAGTAAAGCCTTATCAAACAAACAAATACAGAGATCTGTTGTAGTTATCATGGTAATGTTACAAGATCGGACTCAAGTAAAAAGGAGTCTCTATGGTGATCCGATTCACAATCCCGTGGGTCAGGATTGGGGGTGCCAATCGTTTAGGTGTGGCAGCCGTGGGTGGGAGGTCGGATTATGTTACGACCTAATGGTGGTATTAGCGTTGGTTAAGACCCGTTAACAAACAGGAAATAATTTTCGCTCCGTGAGCTGGTACTATATATTTTTGGTTTTGGTAGTATTATGTGGTACCGATCCGAGCGCCGAGAGCTGATATGTATATGCTCAATCGTGCTTTGACACAAAATATATTTATATATGTTATTTTTATGCCGTCGATGATCGACTGTGGCAAACTGTTTTCCACCTCCACCTAACAGTTCTCGCTTATAGTTTTCATATGACGTCATAGTCACATGATGCAGCGACGCCATATCAAGTTGCCGTGGTAACCCCTGGGAGTGACCAAATTGTGGCCTTATCCCCATAGTGATACTTGCTATACGTGTTACATGTTTCCGGCGGCCTTTTTGTATACTGGGGGCCGCAATCTTGGTTTTATGGTGGTACGCGGTTGCTATTGGCCCAAGCACCTGCCAATAGGACCCCGGGGCCTCTAAAAATTGTGGTCGTTTTATTGGGAGTAAATCTAATTGCCACAAACAACCCGATAACTACCCAAATCTTTAAAAAAAAACTAAAATCACCGAAACGGACTTCGCGAAACTCCATCTTGGACTAATAACAGTACATGTAGTGCTATAGAACCTGGAGTTTTGTTCTATTGTATCAGGGTGCTTTTGCTAGCTCGGATTTTCCCAGAACTCTCGGTTTCTGCTTGTTTATCTAGCTCGGATTCCTCCCGGATTCTCTGCTTTTACCCATCTAAACCCTGTTCCACCTATGCTATGATTTTCCAAGTGGGTCTATGTGATCTATTTGTGGCAATTTTTGAGTAGAGTGATTCCTTCTTGGAGTGATTATGCAGGTTCGTACCCAGGTGAGGTGCGACGGTCACGAAGGCACCTCAGTAGTATGTAATATTGTTTTCGACCCCTAAATTATGGTTCTCATTTATGGTTCTCTTGTGGCGTCATAGTCTTGTAACCCCGCGACGCCATGTTGGGTTATCATGGTAACCCCTGGGGTGGCCATATTGTGACGTCATCCCCATAGGACCGGAGGTGTTGTTCTATTGTATAAGGGTACTTTTGCTGGCTCGTATTTTCCCAGAACCCTCGGTTTCTGTCTATTTATCTAGTTCGCATTCCTTCGAGATCCTCTGCTTTTACCTATCAATACCGTGTTCCACCCATGTTACTCCGTTATCCCTAGATGTGTCTATGTGATAGTACACAATGTTTAACAACGTATGCACATCACATGCAGCACAGTCACGTGCTTGTGTGCTATTGAACAATGTGCACACAACTTGACACAACACATATAGTTCACAGACACATACCTTTGGGGGATACATCTTGGAGGATACCTATTGGAGGATACCTATTGGGGGATACCCTTTAGACGATATCTATTGGAGGATACCTTTTGGGGATACCTTTTAGATGATAGTTATGGTTCCCAATACGGCTCCTGGCTTTTAAACCAACCCATAGCCTTTATAGGCCCAGACCACTACTGCTGACTTACCCACAGTCATCACCCTCAGTCCAGTGTTAGGGTCTTCTATAATTACTGCTCCTTGTTCTACTTCACACTTCCTAGCTAAACCTCGGTCAGGTCTGTAACTGGCTCAATCAAATCGCTCCATTCATACTCTGTCCCCGTCCAAGTTTTATAATCACCAGTCAGATTACTTGATTTTCCCGTAATCTGTACCTATCCATACAAGAGTGATCTCCCTTGTTTATAACGAAAGCCAATTTGATTTTGAAAGACAATCGAGCAGGAATAGGTATTGCTCGAACGACTCGAATTTTATCCAGCAAATAAGCTATCGAGTAGTGACACGAACAGGCATCGCTCAGAGGAATAGAACCCCACCGAGCAAATGAGCATTCGAGCATTTGCTCGACCGAGTGACTCCACATACGGCTCCACGATTCATCTTGGTATTTAACCCTTTACCTAACGAATCGCCCGCATCCGCCCGCGTAATATGCAAATTGAGCAGTTGAAAAAATTGAATTTTTCAAAATATTTCAACAAAACCATATCATGTGACCCCTCATTGGAACGAGCTCATTGAGCTCGTTCCAGTGAGGGGTCACATGATATGTTTTTTTTTTAAATTTTTGAAAAATTTTAAAAAATGATATTTAAAATAATAAATTTTGATATCGCCTGCGTTGGGTAAAGGGTTTTAAGAATTCTTATGACATGGTGATGTGAGATTTGAGGACACCTTTTGATTTATTTATTTACTGGGGTTTCACGACACTTTCGACAGCCAGGCTTACCCCGTGTCGGACAGTTTTTCGGGTGGAGTAAGCCAAAGTAACCGGAGAGAACCATCGAGCAATGGTGAGCAACTGTCAGACTCCGCAACATACTAACTCCACACAAGCAGAGTTAGCATTGGGTAAAGACAAGTGCACCATCGACATGCAGTACCCCTTACTATAGAGCGCAACTGCCCCCCCCACCCCCACCCACGAGATGAAGTGCCTTGTTCAAGGACCACCTTTTAGAGGATACTTATCTGAAGATATCTGTACTAAAAAATCAATTAGGTTAAAAGTCAGCCAAGACAAACTGTGTTGCGTGAATATGTATTCACTCAATCCATTGGGTTGATTTTTAAACCAACTGATTTTAGAGTGTATTTGAGGCTAGTTGTGGTTCCTAGTACCCTGTTTGTCCACTTACTTCTTGGCCACCCATGCCTTCATAGCTCCAAGACCACTACTGCTGACTTTGTCAGTCTCTAGCTGCGTAATGTAGTTTTAATATTTATGTATAGTTTTAATATATATATTTGTCAAAAGATTAGAGTTATGTCATTCTAATCGCATAATACTTTCTTTGTTGTTTGCTGTATTTCTGGTATATACTGTATAATCCGCCTTGTTTGGGGTGTTTTTTGAATAAATCTAATCCAAACTGGTCTTGTTATCGCCGATCTAACATCCTCATACCCACTAAGATATGACTTTTCGAGTGTAGCTTGGGTTCTATAATAGGGTGTGCCCTAGCTACTTTCGATTGATTTATTTTTTTTTGGGGGGGGGGGGGGGTATGATATTTGGAAGGTCGTTATGTGGGCCTCCCTTATTCTTAACTACAACCCTCCGGTTGTTACCCCCTCCTCCACTTTTATAGAGTGTGTAGCCCATATACTGGAGACCATTTTAGTCTCTATATGTTAGGTGAAACTTGCATTGGGCCAATGTTTTTTTTGGGAGGGGGGGGGGGAGGGGGAACGGGGTGGCAGCGAAAATTTTAGGGGACTAAGTCGGCCCCCACCTCACCCCTCTCGCACCTGTGGTTACGACTTTGCCACAGATTGCAAATATCTCACCGAGTTTTAGTGGACAATTTTCTCTCAAGTTTTTTCCGCGTGCCTCAAGTGGTGTCCGATTAGCAACTCGAGAACGATCGAAGAAAAAATCTTTTCGACAGAATTGCCCCCGCCCCATTTTCTTCCCCAAGAACAATAGGAGCGTCGTGATTATATCAGAGCTGGTTGTGCAATATGCATGTATTCGTGGCTGACGATGGCTGTTTATGGCGGTGGATTGTGGTTACGGCTTCGAGGTCAAAGTGACGTATTACGGCTGACACCCAATCCCAAGATATGGTGGTTGCATTGAAATGATCGAGAAGTTTGGTAAATGCCCTGCATGCGAACATATTAAAAAAATAAATGGGTGCGTCAAAACATTACTCAGTAATAAAGTTTCATGCAACATGAAATATTCAAGAACGTGTTTAATGAAATTTTTCATTGTCTATCTGTTCAAGGAAATAGTATCTTAAAATACTTTTTCTCGCGTGAAATGAGTTCAATCATTAAGTCACGTATCTGATAACTATCATTTTCAAGTTCCTTTTAACAAAGAATGATGGATTACAATAACCCTTCTTCTCACTTGGAGTATCGTTACAAACAAATACAAGATTCTATTTCTGTGGAATCATGGGGGAGGGGGTGCCTTTAACGCCCTTCTTTCATGCAAAGAGGAAGTCAGAGGAAGAGGAAGAGGTTTCGACCAAAATGACCTCGTTTGCACCATCTGTCACATACTTCAGGACCTCGTTACCCACAATGTTCAGTCGATTCGCGAGTATAGTGTCAATCATACCTTTACATTCTCACTTCTACCTTGTCCACTCCGTCTAATTGACAGGCAATTGAGGGGGAATTTTCAGAGCGGATAATGCCGTTTTGTTGGATGTAAGGTTGAAAAACGTCTAATTTGTACTTGATATACCCCCTGCAAGCTGAGGGTCAATCAATGAAGTTGTTCAAAACTATATCGCGAGAGCGTCTCACAACCAAAGTAAATATTTGCTAGAAATGAATCATTCTTTTTATAGCGGTTATATGATTGCTTATAGCATGAACATCAGTCTGCTGATTTTAGAACTGCTTGTCTGCCACGAATAGAGGACGTTTTAGTATATACTCCACACGTACCATAGCCTTTTGAAAATGGCTTAATAAGATCCTGAAATAATTTTGCTTTGAAAATAATCTGAAAGAAACAAATAAGACACCTTCAAAATGCTTCTGGGCATTTCTATCCATGGATAATTTATCTAAATATCAGAATATCAATGAGTCACATTTTATTGATTGTCATGTCTTCGTCAGTTTATAACACACAATACAAATTTTATGTTATCTCAAAGCTTTATTTACAACATCTTGTCATAAATTAACCCTTTCAACACTGGTGGCATCTTCCATGCCAGTTAAATGGAAGAAATTGGAAGAGTTCATATCCATTATTTGGGGGTAGAACAATTAATATTTTAAACGTGCAGCCTTCAGGCTGCACGTTGAAAATATTAATTGTTCTACCACACACGTTCACTTAGTAGCCATCCTACTTAATGAAATTATGACGTACCTTGTTCTGGGACCGGAAAAGCGGTCTCTCGTGGTGAAAGACTTAGCCCCAAACTGTTTCGACATTCGATGCATGGATGAGTGCATGGTGAAGATTTGAATATTAAATGGTTCAGTTCTGTGCTGCTGTTCTCTCAAAGGTGGGACAACCAAACTGTGAAAATCGGCATAAAAAGTGAAATATGGTGACGGGACAAGAGAGTCTTGGTTCGGGGGCAAGATCCCTCCGAATTTCAAACTGCTGGACCCCTCGCAGCCGTACACCCAACTTTTCGGCTAACACTAGGTCGGGCTTAACCCTTTACCCAACGTAACGGCCAAAACCGGCCAGCGCTGTTCACAATTGCCATCGTTCCAATGAGGGGATCATAAGCTATGTTTTTGACGCAAAAAGATGAAAAAATAGTTATTCAGTATTATTTATTTATTTATTGGTGTTCAAGGTCACATACTTATGCACAATGACTAATCGTGACCGTGACAGTTTTACGGGTGGAGGAAGTACCCGGAGAGAACCACCGAACATCGACGAGCAACTGTTAGCTCCTCAACATTCTAACTCTGTTCAAGCTCCGCTCAAGCAGGGTTACAGCGGTTGGAGACATGTGCACCATCGACGTGCAGTACGCCTTAGTACACGGCGTAATCGTGCTCCCATGTAGGCAACCAGGATAAAGTGCCTTGCCACACAACGCGGGCCGTCCCGGACGGGGATCGAACTCGGGACCTCTCGCATAGAAGTCCAACAGTCTACCACTGAACCACCGCGCTCCCAGTTATTCAGTAATTTGGTTTGCAAGTGTCGTCTGCTTTTCGTGGACCCATTTCCTTCAGGTGTATGTAAGGAACGAAAGGCGATTCTTTTGCAATTTCTAAGATTCTCAGATTGGACTGTCAAAACATGGAACGCTATGCATGGTAACATTCGAAAACGCGAAATGATGTAAAAACGCAAAGAAATGACTTTAGAAGAAAAATCCCAAAACACGTTTTCTTTTATATTTTGAAGCTCTACAAAATTTCTTGACAATCGAACGGAGTTTAATGTTTAGGACATTGACCTGCTTTAACGTCACGAGTCACTTCGGCCTTAACTGTTAAGAATTTTTGAGGATAGCAACACGTTTTTAGATGTGTTTTTATCGAAGATTATCTCGGGTATTTGAAGGCGGATTTTCAAAAACTTTACAGCTTCCTCTTTGGAATGAAAGACACTAAGATATCACTTCAACTACAGTTAACTAAAATGTCATTTGATTTCAACTTTATCCGGTGAAATTTAATTTTGAGCAATTTTCCCGTGGGTTTCTTTTACGTTTTCATGGCTGCAACTCCGGAAGTTTTGAGGGTAGCGAGATGAAAACGTGAATTTACACCATCCAGTTACTGTTGCTTCCACATACGCAGTTTGGTTCCTCGGTGTCGAAAAAGTTATGACTGCAGGCGTGTCAGAGAGTAGTACCGATCGAAAAACAAAATTGACGAAAAAAAACCTCGAAAATGACGTTAAATCGAACAAGATATAGTCTAAAGACATCCATATCCTCCGTTGACTTTTATGTTATGATAGTAACAAGGGCTATCACAATGGAAAAAATATTCGAATCGAAACTTCTTTTCCATGTACACATGCACACATCATACTCATACTGCATACCAAGTTTCGTAAAAATCCAATAAAAATGCAGAAGTTTAGCTGAGAAGCATTTGTAACGGAAAATGTGCTATTACCAAGGGCTGTAACCACGTAAAATTCGTCGCATCGAAAATTCCTGACCACAATCACATCCAAACTTGATACTGGTACTTCCGACCAAGTTTCGTAAAATTCCAATAAAAAATGTAGAAGGAGTTACGCGGATAAGCCTTTGTGATGGAAATTTTGATATTTCCAAGGATCGTAACCACGCAAAATTCATCGCATCGAAAATTCCTGACCACATGGTCATCTACACTTGATACTGATACTTCAGACCAAGTTTCCTTTAAAATCCATTTAAAACTGTAGGGGTAGAGAGGACAAAGTTCGCGACAGACGGACGGACAGACCGACGAACGGATTGACGGACGAACGAACACCATTTCAATATCCGCCGACGATTAAAGAAATCATTTAATTTCTTTAATAGCAACTGAAGATATCTTCCAAAAACCTGCAATGATGGTAAATTCAAAGACAAGAGCTTTTATCTATTGACTAAAGTGAATTTTTTGATTTGATTGGTTGATAGATACGTGATGTGAAACCATATTCATTGAAACCCACGATACGTCCGCCCAGCCACTCACAGATTTCCCATACCCAGTGGAAGCCTCGTTCCGAAATCTACAAATTGTCCATACCCCGTAGAAGACGCGCCATTCCAGTTTTACAGTGTACATGTATTATATTTTAATTTTTTTATCTCCAAAATATAGCTCATGACCCCTTATTGGAATGAGCTTGTCGAGTACCCTCCAATGTGGGGTTCATAAGCTATGTTTTTGAGACAAAAAAGAAAAAAAGAAATTCAATAATTTTTTTATACTAGTCATATCGGCATATTTTCACAAAAACTCTTTTGCACATGCACAAAAATTCCACAGAAACCTGTATGGCTCAACAATGGAAGATAAAAGATCTCATGCTGTGTGTGTTCACACATGAAATAGATTGTACTTCGAAAACGGAAAGTTAATAGATAAATTCGTTACCCCATGTCTGATCACGTGGTACGGGTTTTTTACCTACCCGAAGCCAGTCGTATCCCATTCGGCCGATACGGCTGGCTTCGGGTAGGTAAAAACCCGTACCACGTGATCAGGCACGGGCTTACTAATATTACTCGGAAAAATTATTCGAATCGAAACAACTTCCTTTCCAGATGCACATGTACACATCATACCTATACTGCACACCACGTTTCGTAAAAATCAAATGAAAAATGCGGGAGGGGTTATGCGAACAAGCATTTGTGGTGGAAATTTTGTTATTACCAAGGGCCGTAACCACGCAAAATTAAAAAATGCATGACCACATGCAGAATCTCGAACCCCGCGATACGAACTGATAAACGCTCTCACACTTTTCAGGCTTGTTTTCCCCAGAAGCTCTCGTCGGTGAATTGATACCGTTTGAGAATGGCCTTCTTTAACCCTTTACCTAACCTGAAAAGCAGACGACACTTGCAAAAATAATTCTTGAATAACTAATTTTTTTCATTTTTTGTCTCAAAAACATAGGTTATGACCCCTCGTTGGAACGAGCTCGTCGAGCTCGTTCCAACGAGGGGTCATAACCTATGTTTTTGTGACAAAAAATGAAAAAAATAATGAAAATTAATTGGCGATTTTTGAGAATAGCGCTGGCCGGTTTTGGCCGTTACGTTGGGTAAAGGGTTAACTCGTCGAAGTCGTGGGCTAGGTCAGGGGGACAGAGTCGCTGAAACTCACTCTCAAGGGTCTTCGGGCCAGTCATTACTCTGAGCAAATCTCTCAACTCTTTGCAAAAATACTTCATATTTTGACAGGTTTGAGTGCATTGAGCTGACAAGGCCACCCAAACTATTGACCACAGCCCCACCATTACTCCCCTGTACTTCGCCCCCCCCCCCCCCATGTCAATAGTTTTAGCCGTCGCACACTTTTCGCGCACCTCTCACTCTATCACTACTTCTCTCTCGCGTGACCCACGCTGTATCACTACTTCCCCTCACGAGGCTTGCACTTCTGTTCATCTCCCCTCCCGCTCTCTCTCTCCCTCTCAAGAGTGGCTGCTCTTTCGACCCGTTCCCGCCCAAGCACTGCCTCCCTTTCACCCCTGGCTACTTCAGGGCTACATGTCCTTCTAATTAACGTCCTGGGGGGGGGGGGGGGGGGTGGCGTTGCGGTAGCCGTTTCTCGCCAGATCACCGAAGTTAAGCAACATCGAGTCCGGTTAATCATTGGATGGGTGACCGTCTGAGCGATCAATTCGGATTCCCGCGTTGTGTCCTTGGACAAGGCACTTAACCTCGATTGTCCACATGGGGGCACGATGACGCCGTGCACAAAGGCGTACTGCACGTCGATGGTACGCATGTCTTCAACCAATCTAACCCTGCCTGTGCTGCAGTGCGATGTTACGATGTTGGGGAGCTGGCAGCTGTTCGTCGTTGCTCGGTGTTTCTCTCCGGGTACTCCGGCTTCCCCCACCCGTAAAACTGCCACGGTCACGATTAGCCATTGTGCATAAGTATATGACCTTAAACACCAATAAATAAATAAATAATAATAAATAAATTAACGTCCTTGAACGCTCAATTCTCTTTTCTCTCTGTTCTGTTCCCCGCGGGTGTACTTTTTGAGCACTGCTCCCAATCCCATCTCTATCCCTCATGCCACGACTTGAGCCATTTGCGTAACAGTAACATCATTACAATTTCTATTGATTAACCTACAGGTATGTTTGTTGAAAAAAGAAATAATAATAACAATGAAACAAAAATGACCACTCCACCGACTCATTTCACTCTCTTGACATATGTTATCTAATTCATTTCTCTAGAGATTTAACCCCTAGACTATTTGTCTTACCAATGTGTCAAAATGTTACCACTTGAATGAATCCTGGTAGCCTCGCCAAATAATGACAACACATGGAGGTGGAGATGATAGACTTATGGTTACCATAGAGCTCAGTCGTACTCAGAGTGTACCACCTGCCTTTGAGTGAGCATACGTCTTACAACCTCGTTGTGTTGTTAGGATCGGTTCGTCGCCTGGAGGTGTCATTGACTTCACATTTAAAAAGATAACCGCTGGGTATCCTCTGAATGTAATCTAAAGGTAATAAAACAAAGATTTCTTCACATGCCCTCGTAAAGAAAGGTACACGGAAATATATACACAACACCCATCCGAATGTTGCAATTCTTTTCACATTTTCTATTTGGTGTCTCCTGTCTTCCCTCTGTTCCTGGTAGTTGCCTCACTCTACTGGCACAACGTATTGGCTATTTGCTTCTTCCAAGCATGCATCAAGGTGCTGTTCACAGCGTTGATTGTCCTCCTGTTTCACCAACTATTAATGTTCGTCAACTCCGCAGATGCGTACTTTGCCCGCATCAGCACTTTATATCGTCACCTTACCCACTTTCTGGTGCACTTCATAGCTTCGGTCCGACTACACCTACTCTCAGTCATCGTTTAGACATATTGTGTTCGTGCATAAAATGTGCCTGGCTATCATTCAGCCTAGTCTGAGCCCGGTCTATCAGCTCTTGGTCGCTCCCTCCAGTGGACTCTATGCGTGTGTTATATAGACTCGTCCAACTAGATCAATGCCTCCCACTGTAGGCTTCACTTAGCCTAATAACTTCGGTCTCTCTCCAAACTACATTTGGGTTCACTTAGCCCAACAACTCGCTCCGACATCCATCACCAAAACACCTTCTGGCTGGCGTTCAACACTACCCTTCGAACGGATACTGACTGCTCAATATTTCCTCTATCCTCAAATATTACACGAAAATACGCAAGAGTCGGTCGAGCGGTTTCTCTCTAAATGGCACAATAGTGATTAATGAATTCCTGGAGTTCTATAGAAGTGACCATTACCGAGATAACTGCACGTTGATTTTATATATGGGAGATTCGCTGCACCTAATTTGTGTCTCCATGGGGTTTATGGTGGTCATCCCGGTGTTGCAGTCGACACACCTGTTACGGCATGGATAAAATGTCGATCAGCTGATTGAATGTTTAATTAATAGCTTACCTGAGATATCAACAAACTAAAGAATATACATTTATTTACATATGTGCATCATTAATTTGGAATCGATCTTGACAGCCGGTCACAGTCTGTGGAAAAAGTGGAAGAGGGAATGTGCTCCTCTCCCCGAGTATCTTACCGTTGTTGATAACAAACTCAAAATATAGATTTTTTAAAATATATATTTGAAATCATCGAAACACATGGAAGATTTGGCGATGGCATGAAAACAGTGACGGTCAAGCATAGATTGCTTCCCGGGGCCAACCTCCAGGTAGCGTCCTATACCCTTGCATCGCTAAATATTTTTTATGGCTGGTTTCTTATAAACATCTGGCTTCATGGTTTTATTGACATATTTTGACATATTTAGCTGTCCCTAACAGGTGCCTCTCTGGTAGCCCCTTTCCACCAGGTTGACCGCCACTTTTTGAAAACTATGCTTGCGTGTTTGTCAGTCTGCTTGCGTATCAGATTGTCAGTCTTGTAGGCCTACATAACATTTTCTGCATTCTCTCTTTTGTTTCTTGGGTTCATGGGGTTGATAGACAATAATTCCTGATTCAAATCTAGTTAACCCCGTGCTTGCTGGTGGTGGATTTTCCTGTCAAGCAAGCATGGAAATAGGCAGACTGTCATCTACAGAATGGGGTCTCCAGAGGGTGAATTTGGTGGTGCTACCCTGCACAGCAATCAGTGAATTTACCCTCTGTGAACCTCAATCTGAATCAAGGTCTCAGGCCTAAACAGAAATAGGTACCCAGATGAGAAATTGAAGGATTCTAACCCACTGCATGGAGTAGCGTCTGCAAATTCACCTGCTGGGGACCTCAGTCTGCAAATGACAGATTGCTTATTTCCAAGCTTGCTGCCCAGGTCATACAATCTCTTGCCACTTAAGTAAGTATAATTTGGGCACATTTAACAAAATTTCCTCCAGTAAATTCTACAGTCCTTTTGACCACTGATTTCTTGAGTTAAATTTGGATGAATGTTTTCATCAGATCTGTTCATGACCGAAAACGATTTTGAAAACACTCGGCGGGTTAAGAGATAATCTACCTGCTCGAAATAAAATCTAGTCATTTTGATGATTCAATAAAACTTCAGACGATCATTTTGATAATCCATTGTTTCTTTCAATTTTAAATTTCCATTGCTGCAGAGGCGGACTGGCCGTATAGTCTAACGGGAAAAATTCCCAGTGGGCCCTCTATTGGGTGGCCCCCGGGGCAAGCCTGGAAATAAGCAGACTGTCATCTGCAAAATGAGGTCCCCAGAGGGTGAATTTGGTGATGCTGCCCTGCTCAGCACGGTAGCATCACTAAATTTACCCTCTGTGAACCTCAGTCTGAATCAAGGTCTCAAGCCTAAACAGAAAGAGGTACCTACAGGATAAATTGGCCCATTACAAGGGATAGATTCAGAAAATTCACCCTTTGGGGACCTCATTCTGTAAATGACAGATTGCTTATTTCCAGGCTTGCCCTGGGGCCCCGAAAATTGATGCAGCCCAACACCTTTTGATGCCTAAAATTTCGTGAAAACGCCCAAGAGACGAAATGGATCTTATTGCACAGAGTGCCGGTATAATGAAATGTTCTCTATGTGGACTGCCAACGGCAGTCCACATTGAGAACATTTCGATATATCAGCAGTCTAGACTGCCACAGATTCACGAAAACAGCATTATTTTAATTTGAAAAATCAAAACTTTCTCCCATTGGGCCAAACTATGGTCGGTACGATGGGTCCACGCCCCTACCACGCCCTGTCGATACTATTCTTGCCGAATGAGTGATGAAGAAAAAATGCCATCGAAATGTCCTCTGAATGAACTGCCATTGATCGCTCAGATGTTAAGAAGCAGCGTTCGTTCAGTTCGAAATATCAAAATTTTTCTCCGGGGCCGGCCTTAATGCATTTCTCGGTCACTTTTCTTGGCCCAGTCCACTCTGCTTTTTTGGATTCTGAAAAGTATCACCCCGTTTGGGGTTAACGATTAAACACTTGACAGTTAGAGCAGGAAATATGCAGTGACCCGGTTAGACGGTTTATTGAATTAGCGCGCAGGAAGTGAAACCAGGAGTATTTAAAATCTTTTTAATTGATACAGGTATACAGACATACAACTCGACATATGTAAAGTGCAATAGCGTACATAAACATGGACTTGCTGTTTTGTTCAATTATTATGACTTGATTATTTTTACCTCTGTTATTTATGCTTCTGAAAGGTATGGATGAAGGCGAAAAGCCCTGGTTTTTGGGAAGCATGCAGGTTTTCTAACGACCAGTGATCGAATGGAAGCCAAATATAAAAGGATTCCGCGTGATGGCTTTGGCGCAGATCAAGGTAATTTCTTTGTTTATGGGAAGTCATTTGATTCTTATGAATTTTAGCTGATTATTGACGTACATATACAACAATCTTGACACTGAAAGATTTGCGTCATTGACAGTGAAAAACACCCGACCAGTAGGCCTCTCCGGGCGTTATTTCCATTTCTGTTGCTAGATAAGTGGGGTGGACAGGGGCGTAGCGATGGGATGGGGGAATTCTTACAGTCAGAACATTAACGTTTTTGTTTGGATTCCTTCGTGCTGTTTATCACGTACATTCTTACGCAACTGCGTGTATATTTTTCTTTGTCCATCGGTGGATTTCCAAGGAAGTCTTTAGGGGGCGCGGTGGCTCAGTAGGTAGAGGTGCAGGCTACAAGCCGAGAGGTCCTCGGTTCGAATCCCACCTGCGGCAACCGCGTTGTGTCCCTGGGCAAGACACTTCACCCCCATTGCCCATCTGGGGGCACGGTGAAGTCGTGGACTAAGGCGTACTGTACGTCGATGGTGCAGTTGTCTTCAACCAATGCTAACCCTGCTGGTGTGGAGTTAGTATGTTGGGGAGCTGACAGTTGCTCGGTGGTTCTCTCCGGATACTCCGGCTTCCTCCACCCGTAAAACTGTCATGGTCATGATTAGACACAGTGCAGAAATATATGACCTTAAACACCAATAAATAACCAAGAAGTCTTTAGTTTTTAACCCTTTGAAACCGAAGGCCGCTTTACCAACCCAGGAATATAAAACGTAATAATTTCATGAAGCGGGATGGCTGTCAAGTGAATGCGTGAGTTGACCAATCAAAATTTTCAACGTGCAACATTGAAAATATTAATTGGTTTACCTCCACATAATGAATATGGACTCTTCTAATTGCTGTCATTGAACTGACATGGACGAGACCTCCAGCGTTTAAAGGGTTAACAAAAAAAAAATAAAAATTTGAATGGCGAGTTTTATGAACAGCGCTGGTCACTTAATGCCATTAAAATTAGGCAAAGGGTTATCTTCTTAATTTAAACCTATTGAGAAGAAACACGGGATGGTAGCTGGGTGGAGACTGTTGCCGGGGGAAGGTCCATCGTCTGAAAAAGCGAGCAAGCATTTAGAACTCTGGTAATCATAATATGACTCCGTAACTATAATTCAAACATTTTCCCACCAAATGGAAAAAAAGTTGTGAATACATCGCTGATAAGGTACAAATTAGAGAGAGAGAGAGAGAGAGAGAGAGAGAGAGAGAGAGAGAGAGAGAGAGAGAGGGGGGGGGGGGGGAGCAGAGAGCTTTAAGGCCGTTATTTATATTTTTATATTTCCAATTGACCTTTCATGAAAAGTGGAGGTGTGCGCATTACATTGGCTCCCATATTAAGTGCAGATATAAGCTCAACCGACATGGAGAATTTCTGATAGAATGGACCTTTAAAAGACCCAATTCCTTTGATCATAAGAGACAGACAGACAGACGGACAGACAGACAGACAGACAGACACAGACAGACAGACAGACAGACAGACAGACAGACAGACAGACAGACAGACAGACAGACAGACAGACAGACAAAATGATATTCACACGTCGTTTCAGCGGTAATGAATGTGATATCTCCTTCCATCACATTGAACTGCATTCTTCTGTCCTAACCGGTTTAATCTAAATTATTTAAACAGAGAAAACATGCCAGAGGACGGCGTAGGAACCGGGGGGCACGTGCACCCCCTCCTGCTTCCCCAAATTTTGTCCATAAATACCAAGGACTTCGAACTCAAGAAAAATGCAAACAATGTTTCAGCCTGATGGATATGTTAAATATGGAGCAAAAATGTTCCCTTTTCTTGGTACAGAGGTGGGTGAATCCCAGACGTAGTATTGCTACCGTGCCACTAGAGCGCATGGACAACGACTGACATGCCCCCCACAGGTTCGAACTATTACCCACGTCCCTGCATATAGACTTCATAAGAACGTTTTCCATTTTTTGTGCATGGGCTGGTAGAGATTCATTTTTCTTTTGGCCCTCATTTTCACATTCCAGAATACATTCTTTACTGTTATGTGACCCGTCCATTCTCACCATCACCACCCCACCCCACCCCGATCTAATCCACCAACTACACTCTCCTTGAAATTCGACCACCTACCCGTGAGTGATTCATTATTAACCCATTGCCCAACGTAACGACCAAAACCTGCTAGCGAAATTCACAAATGACTGCCATCCAATTTTCAGCTCGTTCCAATGAGGAGTCATAAGCTATGTTTTTGAGGCAAATATGAAAAAAAAAATAGTTATTCAATAATTTTGTTTGCAAGTGGCGTCTGCTTCTCATGTACGTAAAGGCTTAAATTCTTGGAACACCGAAAGCTCAGTCTTTTTATGCATTGGTGTTTCAGGTCACATATTTACGCACAGTGGATAATTGTGACCGCATATATGTGTAAAGAACTCGGGGCGGGGTGGGGGTCATTACAAGTTAGCGATCACCGAATTCTGTCATGTACAAACCTGAGGCAGAACACGATATTGTTTATCAATCGATTTTTGAGTCGAATTTGTCTCGTATTTCCACCTCTTATTAGTATTATATGTCATATTATTTATTCATGTTAATTTATATAAAAGCGGCGAACCCTCTCAAACCCACCAGTTCGCTTACCCTTCCTGGAGTGCTGCCTTTACCACTTTTCAAAACCCACCCCCATCCGTCTTCATACACACTAAAAACTAAAGTGTTAAAACTGACACTTTCCAGGTGTTAAACCCATTCTAACTCTCAGGGTTTGATTTTAACACTCAACGTGCAATGCTTTAAGCGCTTAGACATTACAATCGTCAGACATCTGAAACTTGAATGTATGGCATTTCCCATGTGTCTAGCATTGGTGGTTCTTCCAGAATCGTCCATAAAAGGATTTGCGCTTGGTGGGTACATAATTAAAAGGACACAACGCAGATGACGTGGATCAGGCTCGAGAGTTTGAGCCTGATCCGCGTCATCTGCGTTGTTTCCTTTTAAGTGTCGCGACATTACACTTGTCAAGTGGTATTATTGTAATACCTGTCAAGTTCTGGGATATCTACACTTGAACAAAGTGCTAGTTCAGCACTTAATAAGTGTTAAATACAACACTTCAAGTGTAGTTTTTAACACTTTAGTTTTTAGCGTGTATATAGATTATATCTTCTATGTAACTGAATGGTTCATATGAGCGGCCACAACATGATCACTCACGCGAGCTTCAACGTATCCCAACATTTCACACGGATACGGACTGATGACGTAATGTCGGGAGTCACCAACCGGGGACCTCCAAATATTGCTCATCCGGATACATACACTACAACTATTTTGTTTTATTGAGAATAATTCACCCAGCTCCACCCCCACTCACCACACGAACACTCCTCTCTTTCAGTACCATTATATATAATATTCTACGGGCACGGGGAATTGGGGGCCCTGGGTGGAATAGTTGGCATCGGAGTGATTAGGAAGATTTGGGGTGGGATAAATGCACTGACTTGGCAAGGTAATGAAAAATGAAAATATGGCGGAAATGAAAAATGTGTGCAGGGGGTGCAGCAAACTGGATCTCGCGGGATGTACTTGTAAGGTTAATGGCGCATCGCTCTAATTGGTAGTTTAAAGATATAGCCATGCTTTGTGGGTACATCCTTGCTCACGAAGTGACGCTGTGGGCTAAGTTCCAGAATAAGTAGTATAAATAGAGAGAGAGAGAGAGAGAGAGAGAGAGAGAGAGAGAGAGAGAGAGAGAGAGAGAGAGAGAGAGTTTAGGCCAACATCATATTTAGCACAAAGCACATACATAGTCTTTACTATCAAGTTGAGATCGAAGGTTCGTCGCACATTTGAATTGCCCATACTACGGCCCAGGCATGTCAACCGGTACCTGTACCGACACTGGTATCGGCACTGGTATCGACACTGGTATCGCCGGTTCCCTCATGCTTCAACCGGTACCGGTACTGAAGCTTTAAATTTTGTCCGGCCGGTACCGTGCTTTATGATTATTATGATGTCGCCGCAGAATAATTCCAATGTTTGTCTTGCGATCTTTGGGACTGGGGCGGTTTGAATGCGAATTTCTCCCATCTATAATTGCGATATGCCTTCCAACTGTTGATTTGTCCCGGTGTAACAGGAATGGAAGTCCGTAGGAAAATTAGTCCCTCTGGACTATTATTCCGCGGAATTATAGTCC
Organism: Pictodentalium vernedei; assembly: GCA_031216915.1. Taxonomy (NCBI): domain Eukaryota; kingdom Metazoa; phylum Mollusca; class Scaphopoda; order Dentaliida; family Dentaliidae; genus Pictodentalium; species Pictodentalium vernedei. The sequence continues at coordinate 364,857,703 of CM062289.1, forward strand.
TAGGTCTAACATTTCTAGGAATAGTAGTCCGCCGGACTACTATTCCTAGAAATGTTAGACCTAGGACTGTAATTCCACGGAATAATAGTCCAGAGGGACTAACGTTCCTACGGACTTCCATTCCTGTTACACCGGTACCGGTTTCGGCGGGACAGGCTCTGACCCGTCCCGGTATCGGTTATGTTGGTACCGGGGGACTTTGACTTGGGCCTGTCGAACAAGCAAGAAAGTAACGTTCTCGAAAGTTGTTTCAGATAACGAAGCTCAATTTATTATATCCAGTTATGATTCGTGACTTATTATATTCGTTGTTACAGAAAATATATCACACCCCGAGGAAAATACTTCAGATGACGCCACCGAAATATCACCGATAGTAATCAACCGAGATCCAACTGTAACCAAATATGACTGGGATGATAGGGAGGGAGAAAAAGAGTTGGAAATCTGGGTAAGATTTGTCACTGATATAATATACTACTCAAAGTTTGCTAAGCACCAAGTATATCCAACTACCTGTTTTACGTTTTAGTTGAAATATGATAATGAAAAGTGTATATATTTTTTATTTAATTATATCTTTAATGATTTAAGTACAGAAATTAAGATTTTATTGTGTTTGACATTATTTTTTAGCTTTTGAATACGATAACCATGGAAAATAGATATTATTGGTAAAAGAGGAAATGTTTCAATTTGCCAAACAGTTGACGGAGCGAACTAGTATGGGTTCAATATCGAGTATGAGACCCATTACTGTTAATTACAGCTAGACAACGCCTTCTCATGCTCCATTGGATCAGCATGGCACCAAGCTCCTGGACACTTCTTGGCTGGACTGGACGGACTGAAATTGCAAGCAGCAACGATTTCCAGACATGTTCGATTGGATTGAGGTCAGGGGATCCTGCTGGCCAGTCCATACGCTCAATTCCCTCCATCTGTCGGTTCTCCCCGACAGCATGGGCAACACGAGGACGGGCATTATCGTCCACCAGAATGAATCTATCACCCACTGCATCTGACGTGTACATCCATGATCTCACCAATATACCGCTGTGTAGTCAATGTACCACGTTCAGGGACACAGAGCTCTGTACGTTCATCCCTGCTGATGCCGCCCCAGACCATGATTGACCCTCCACCATAGCGCTCATGCTCAGCAATGTTGGCTGCATGGAATCGCTCTCCTGGTCTTCTCCATACCCTACGAAGGCCTATCTGTGTGGTCTCGGCAGTACCTTGACTCATCTGTAAAAAGGTCGGGTCGCCAATCTTCTCTGGTCCATCCGACGTGGTCCATGGCCCATTCCTATCGTGCCTGGCGGTGGTTCTGGGACAGCGGAATGCGAATACATGGTCTTCTCGATCGGAGACCACCTTCGTGCAACCTTGCCAGATAGTCTGCGTCGAAACACTTACCCCGGATGCATTCTGAAGGTCACTGCGAAGCTGGGTTGCTGTGGCAAAGCGGTTCCTATTGGCATGAATGATAAAAGATCGGTCTTCAGCTGCAGATGTTGCCCTGCTTCTGCCCCCCCCCCCCCCACCATGCCGACTTACTGGTGTGCCATAGTGCTGAAATCTTGCCCAGGCTCTGGTTATCACCGTATGGTGCATACCAAGGGCTTCACCATCCAGACGATGGTTAGCCCCTTGCTCCACCATCCCTACAACCCGCCACATTTCTGCTTCAGACAAATGTCTTCTTACATTTGCATTTGCCATATTCAATCATTAAATCACAAGCGTTTGTGTTGAAGTGAAGACTGAATACCCTACACATGTCATGTAAATGTAGACAGTACACGAAAACATCATGAAAATCAAGGGGTAGATGATTCCCATTACTGTCACGAAAAGTCTGCCTGTCAAGAGAGCTAATGTAAACACTGGGGACCATTTCAATACATTCCTCAATCATGTCCACCAAAAATATCGCAAATATGTCACAAGCAAATTTCACAATGATGTGTCAAATATTTGGTGCTTAGCAAACTTTGAGTAGTATATAACTAACACAATACAATTCTCTTGTCTCAGCAAAATACAGAAACAAAGCGACGAACTGAAACGTAAGTAAGCCGTCGTAGGATTGGCGATGCATCTATGTTCGTGGATAAGATATATTTATGGGTATACAAGGCAGAAAAATCGTATAAAGTAGGCCTATCATTGTCAATTACGAGGAAAAATCAGAAGTAACTGCAATAGAATGCCAGAGAGGATTAGTTTGGACAGTAATTAACTAATAAGTGGTGATATTAGTATAGTGAATACCTTATAAATCAAACTGACGATTTGAGACTTGAAGAGTCAAGTTTAATAGAACCAAAACAGTTTTAAAATCTATTAAAAAGTTGATTGATTACTTTAAGAAATGATAGAATGTTGTGCATTCTTGTATGATAAAATAGATCTCTTGGAGATCTTACAGAGTGAAATATTGCTCCCTGCTATGATTAAAATCAGTGCACTGCAAAAGAATGTGCCCCACTGTCATCACCTCGTCCCCTGGGTTCCAATGTGTTCTGTGTGCCTCCTTGCACATAGAACACATCGAAACTCGGGGGACGACCTGTTGGCAAGGAACACACTCTGGTCGCATATTACCCTCTAACAAAAGGGAATGTGTAAGTACTGTATGACCAATATTACACCGTGTCAGAATTATACCATCTTTAATGCAAAGGTTTGGTGCCAGAAGGATAATTTATCATTGATAGTTGGTCGAAAGCAATGGAGCTTGTTACTTGTCGCCCCATCCCAATCTGCCTCCACATAGACTTGATATATTTTCTGATATATGATTTAACATCATAGAAAGGAATTTTAACATTAGTGACAGACTTGCTTAAAGCCTGTGTTGCGGCACTGTCTGTCCTGATGTTAACAACACTGTCTGCCCTGGTGGTACCCGAGATACCAACATGTCTAGGGAACCAGTAAAACACGATATCTTATTGGTCAGATATTAGAGTATTTAACTTGTTACGAAGTTCCCGGGGCGCGGTGGCTCAGTAGGTAGAGGTGCAGGCTGAAAGTCGAGAAGTCCTCGGTTCGAATGCCACCTGCTGTGGCAACCGCGTTGTGTCCTTGGACCAGACACTTCACCCCCATTGCCCACGTGGGGGCACGGTGGCGCCGAGTACTAATGCGTACTGCACGTCGATGGTGCACTTGTCTTCAACCAATGCTAACCCTGCATGTGTGGAGTTAATATGTTGGAGAGCTGACAGTTGCTCGCTGTTGCTCGGTGGTTCTCTCCGGCCACTCCGGCTTCCTCCACCTGTAAAACTTTCATGGTCATGATTAGCCATTGTGCAGAAATATGTGACCATAAACACCAATGAATAAATAAATAAATAATTACGAAGTTCCAAAATGAGAGGGTTTTTCCACTTGAAGCTGATTAAAGCTGGCAAACAGGAAAAAGAGTCGATGTGATGAACTTCTGCTGGAAATAGAACTTTTATTTTGTATTCTGATCAAGGTGATCTGATCACCAGTAACAACGGTGATCATACTTTGTCACTATCTTTATACCCATCTGCGTAGATCATTCTTTAACCAACGAATCGCGCGCATCCGCCCGCGTAATATGCAAATTCAGCAGCTGAAAAAATATTATTTTTTGAAAAATTTCAACAAAACTATATCATGTGACCCCTCTTTGGAACGAGCTCGTCGAGCTCGTTCCAAAGAGGGGTCACATGATATGGTTTTGTTGGAATGTTTTTAAAAAATTTTAAAAATGATATTTAAAATAATAAATTTTGATATCGTCTGCGTTGGGTAAAAGATTAAGAACTATACTGAGACTTTTTTCGGAATATTTTCGTTTGAATGGCAGAATATGTCTCAGATTTTTTTGAGGAAGCAAGGCCCAAAATAGCAGTAGGTTTCCTAAGATGCCAGGGAAGAATATGCGGTTCACGGTTTTCTTTTATCGAATCTGATTCAAGTCTTTCCGTAGACACGTGGAATTTCTGAACTACATCACAAAATTATGACAAATAGACGCCCAGCAGAGCTCCGTGGAAATAACACTACTTACTTCCGATTTCTTCAAAATATTGCCTTCCCAGAAGAGACGCCTCTACGCCCACCATTGGGAGAAAGAACACTGCACCACATAACAATGTTTGATGCTGCGTATCTAACAAACTCCAAAGCCCAAACAGTGTTGTCTCCACTTGTAGCGAAGGAGAGATAACACCGCTTGGCGTTTGCAAATCTGCCTGTCGAAAACTATACAGCTCGAACTTAATTAAGCACCCCCTGTTTTTTCGCGGTGGTGTTAATAGAAATTAGCATTCATGCTATCTTTATGCTATCATTACTTTCATGCTATCTTTAAGATGGCCAAAAGTGAATGTTTGCGGAAGGAATGGTCTATTGACAAACGAAAGACAACGCAATGATGAAAAAATATGCAGTATTTTAATGGTGCTAATTACACATATCTGTCATTAATGTTTTTGATGGAAGAATGTTCTCTCGACAAGTAAGGTGCTGGAACGGTCCATGATGAAGCAATACCGGTAATTAGTAATAAAAAAGTAACCTGTGATATCCTGAACACAATAGCAGTGTCTGCGGCAATGGCGAGTGTATCACCACATGCCCGGATGACAGCCTGGCCCCAGGCCTTTAGATCACCCCGATTTCACACCGTTTACAGGTGTTCCAAAATTAGAGAGGGAGTGTAGACACCAAGAAAAATATGTAAATTCTCTTTCCCTCTTCTGCATTTGAGAAGAGCTACCATCATAATATGACAATAGAAACACAAAGAAATGCATGGCAATAAAACATAACAGGACAAGACTGTTATTTTTGGGTTTAATATGCCCAAATTAAGGCAAAATGGTGTGCCAAAATAAATGAATTTAAAGGCCTGCCTGAACCCTCCTCCTAATGCTACCAGTGAGCCTTCTGATGCGGTCCAGATGTAAGTGTTGCCACTCCTCGTGCAATGCAGCGTCCAAATCGGCCAAATTCAGGATCCCTTGCTTGCACACGACGTCCACGAAAGTCCCAGATGTGTTCTAAACGATTCAAATCGGGGCCCATTGCAGGCCAAGGTAGTGTTGTAATACCGTTGTTCTGAAAGAATGCTCTCACAGCGTGGGAACGAGATGGCCTTGCATTGTCGTCCATGAATGCAGGGCGAGTAGCCAACGAGTGGTTGTCAAAATGAGGCACAACAACCGGATTGAGAATGTCCCAGGTGTACTGATGACCATTGAGATTCCCACGTACAGTCACCATATCAAGTTTACAATCAGGAGAGAGACATCCCCAGATCATTACTGATCCTTCACCAGAACTGTAGGTCTGATGTTCCTGGGCACGTAAGAAATATTTCTATGCATCCACACTCTCATGCGACCATCTGTGGCGTGAAGCAGGAACCTACTCTCGTCTGACCAATGAACTTTCCTCCATGTCCTGAGATTCCAATGTTGTCCTGCCATAAACCACTCCAAACGTCGACTTTGATGCTAATCGGACTCAGCTGGACGCTTGGTGACGCTTCTGGACCTCATACCCAGTGCTTTGAGACGGTTTCGGACAGTTCTGTTGCGCAAACGCCCCTTGGGGAGCGAAAGGCGTTTCAAAACCCCACTAGAAGCAAAGGGGTCACTTCGATCTTCCCGAGGAAAGGTCTCTCGGAGTCCAGGTCTTGGTCAGTCCTTAACATTGTTTGTTTGTTGTTGTTTTTCCGGCAACTCTCTGATGACAAAATGACTTTTGCCAATTTGCCTTCCAATAGCTTTGAATGACATGCTTGTTGCATGCATGCCAGCGAGTTGCCATCGTAGTGCCTCTGACAGTCTCCTCCTTGCCATGTCAACATTTATTGATAAAAAAGTATCAAATTTTCTTGTTTTATACCCAGATATTGCATGTGGATGATAGTGTTTTTTGGGACATTCGTGGGAAGCATGCTTAGAGTGGACGAGGGGATGTGTTCAGGGATGTGGCGACAGGGGGGGGGGGGGGGGGGGGTCTCAACCCCCCCCCCCTCCCAGCTAGGAGTACTTTTTTTCAATAGTTGGAAATTCCGAGGTCCAAAATCAAATAGTTGGAAATTCAATAAATTAACATTGTTCATGAAAAATATTAAAATTCCAACTAATGATGAGAAATTTTGATCTTTTATTTCCAACTGGAAACTTGAGTTTCAAATTTCCTACTCTAAAATTGACATGGCCTCAAAATTTCGACTCTGACATCAATCTGGTAAATTTTCTGACCCAGACACATTATAAATGATGCATTTTCCGTTTCAGGACTAGTGAAAATTTTCAGAAGGGTTCATAACCCTTTACCCAACGCAGACGATTTAAAAATTCATTATTTTAAATATAATTTAAAAAAAATTTTTTTTAAAAATTTCAACAAAACCATATCATGTGACCCCTCTTTGGAACGAGCTCAACGAGCTCGTTCCAAAGAGGGGTCACATGATATGGTTTTGTTGAAATTTTATGGTTATGGTTTTGTTGAAATAAATTTGAATGGAGATTTTTGTGTACAGGCCTAGTCGGTTTTGTTTGTTACGTTGGGTAAAGGGTTCATGCTGTAAATCATCAACGGTATGGCAGTTATTCAGATATCTATCTGGACAAGTGATTAATCGGTTAAACAATCCAAATCTGTTCTATTTGTAGGTTCAACCGAAAAAACACGAAACATTGCCCAGCATCATGGCATCTTTAATGGTATTGATATTTATTAATCCTCCATTTGGAATTGTAGCACTATTATACGCAAAAAAGGTAGGTTCATTACTAACTCGCTACAAAAATATATCACTTGCACATTTGTATTTCATTTATTTAGAGTTTAACGACACATCCAACAGTCAGAGTCATGGCGTGTCGGAGATCATTTACTGTTGATACTTATCGCTCCTACCAAAACGATCACAAAGCTGCATGAATATCAAGTTGACCTTATAGGCCATGCAGAAGTGCAAAAATGCCCCATCCCTCAATTTTCATCATAAATCTTAGCCTCAAATAAAACATACTGCTCTTTTGGCGTTTAAAACATTTGAATATCTTGTTGCACGACTTAAACAAGAAAGGCAATATAAGTAAGCTTTGGTATCAAGGATCTGAGCTCTCTCGATTGCAGAGTTCAATAGTTCTAACAATGCCCATCCAGTCGTTAAACCTCCTAAAGGTCTTTTTAGTACTAACTCTACATGCAGAGAGCACGTGTGGCTCATTGGTTAGAACATTGAGCGTTAAACCGAAAGATCGACAGTTCGATTGTGAACGGCGTTGTGTCACTGGACAGACAAGTGACTTAAGCCAGATTGCCTGTGTGGGCTCGGTGGCGCTGTGAACTGAGGCGTACTGCACGTCGATGGTGCACGTGCCTTCAACAGCTGCTAACTCTGCTCGTGCAAAGTTAGTAAGTTGGAGAAATTGATGATGGTTCTCTACGAATACTCCCGTTCCGTCTACGCGTAAAACTGTCCGTCACCATGTGACCCTGGCTATTGAAAGTGTCGTGCAACCCAACAGGCAAACAACTCTACATGCGACAGGCTCCACACGTGAGGAAGCCAAAATATCTGATATTGTCTAGCCTGTCAGCCCAATGCAACAATCAAGTGATTCTGGGTAGAAATTTGTTTATATACTACTCAAAGTTTGCTAAGCACCAAGTATATCCAACTACTTGTTTTACGTTTTAGTTGAAATATTGTTATGAAAAGTGTATATATTTTTATTTAATTATATCTTTAATGATTTAAGTTCGGAAAGTAAGATTTTGTTTGTGTTTGACATTATTTTTTAGCTTTTGAATACGATAACCATGGAAAATGGATATTATTGGTAAAAAAGGAAATTTTTCAATTTGCCAAAAAGTTGGCGGAGCGAACTGGTATGGGTTCAATATCGAGTATAAGACCCATTACTGTTAATTACAGCTTGACAACGCCTTCTCATGCTCTCAGTCAGGTTCCTGGTGGTCCTTTGTGGGATATTGTTCCATTCTTGGACCAACATGGCACCAAACTCCTGGACACTTCTTGGCTGGACTGGACGGGTTGAAATTGCAAGCTGCAACTCATTCCAGACATGTTTGATTGAACTGAGTTCAGGGGATCTTGCTGGCCAGTCCATATCCTCAATCCCCCTCTGTCGTTACTCCCCGACAGCATGAGCAACATGAGGACGGGCATTATCGTCCACCAGAATGAAGATGTCACCCACTGCACCTGCATACAATCTGACGTGGACATCCAGGATCTGATCAATATACCGCTGTGCAGTCAATGTACCACGTTCAAGAACACAGAGCTCTGTACGTCCATCCCTGCTGATGCCGCCCCAGACCATGATTGACCCTCCGCCATAGCGGTCATGCTCAGCAGTGTTGGCTGCTTGGAATCGCTCTCCTGGTCTTCTCCAGACCCTAGAACGCCTATATGTGTGGTCAAAGGCAGTACCTTCACTCATCTGTAAAAAGGGCAGGTCGCCAATCTTCTCTGGTCCATCCAACATGTCCATGGCCCATTCATATCGTGCCTGGCGGTGGTTCGGGGACAGCGGAATGCGATCGGAGACCACCTTTGTGCAACCTTGCCCGGATAGTCTGAGTTGAAACATTTACCCCGGATGCATTCTAAAGGTCACTGTGAAGGTGGGTTGCTGTGGCAAAGCAGTTCCTATGGGCCTGAATAAAAAACTGCTCTTCAGTTGCAGACGTTGCCCTGTCTCTGCCACTACCATGTCGTCTTACTGGTGTGCCATACTGCTGAAATCTTGCCCAGGCGCTGATGATCACCGTATGTTGCACACCAAGAGCTTCAGCAACCTGAAGATGGGTAGTCCCTTGCTCCACCTTCCCTACAGCCTGCCACATTTCTGCTTCAGACAAATGTCTTCTTACATTTGCATTTGCCATATTCAATCATTAAATCACAAGGGTTTGTGTTGAAATGAAGATTGAATACCCTACACATGTCATGTACATGTAGACAGTACACGAAAACATCATGAAAATCAGGGGGTACATGCTTTCCATGACTGTCATGAAAAGTCTGCCTGTCAAGAGAGCTAATGTAAACACTGGGGACCATATCAATACATTCCTCAATCATATCCACCAAAAATATCGCAAATATGTCACAAGAAAATTTCACAATAATCTGTCAAATATTTGGTGCTTAGCAATCTTTGAGTAGTGTAGTATTAATGTCACGGAATAGACTTCAAATGTGGTTTCTCCAAACTTTTCATTTTGTTTTTTATTTAATGGATGGATATGACTATTTTGTTTTGTGGGTTAAGTAAAGCATTGATCCTAAACACCGACAACAAACGTCGCTCAATTGACAGGCGCGCAAAAAATGCCCACCTAGAAAAAATTTACGCTCGCGTCAGACGTTCAGCACACTTTGAAAAGGCCAGGCCTGGTAGAGATGCAATTCAGATCTTGATAAATACTTTTCAGTTTTTGATTCCATAACATAGCTTATGAATTCTTGTCAATCAAATAAAGAATTATACGAAATTGACGTCTGTTTAGAGCTTAAGGTCAGTTTCAACACATTTCGATAATGCAAGTGTTGAAACGATTAATCGACTAACCTACCCCGAAACGGTCACAAGTATTTCCGGTTACGATTGTCACTACCGGTTAACTGCTCACTAATCACAGAAGTGTCGAAATCGTTTGTATTAGTGAATTCAGAAAATGGGAAACTCATGTATATGTATATGTATTTATTTATTGGAGTTTAACGACAGTTTCAGCAGCCAGGATCAGATCGTGTCTGACATTTTTACGGATGGATGTACATTGAGTACATTTTTAGAACTGCTGGGAATCATATCCTTTGCCCCCTTAATGCATTTCTGAAGTTCATACATGCATTTTTATACTCAGAAAAGTGGGTGTGGCCAAATATGTTCATAGTTGGTCACCCTCATTTCTCAAGCATGGTATGACGTATGAACCTGTGACCAACTCTAAGTGTGTCGAAACTCAGTGAAGGTTCAAAATATGGATCAAAGTCACCAGGGGTCACTGAGTGTATTTTTTGAGAATTGCTGGAAATCGAAGTTTATGGCCCTCTAATGCATTGCTAAAGTTCATACATATATTTTTATACTAAAAAAGTGGGCGGGACAAACAATTTCAAGCATTGTATGACCTATGAATCTGTGACCAACACAAAAATGAGCTGAAACTCAATGGAGGTTCAAAATATGAGCCAAGATCACTGAGGTCACATAAGGGTCATTGAGCGTTTTTTTCAGAATGGCTGGAAATCACTTTTTGCCCCCTCGTGCGTTCTGGCAATCATACGTGAAAAAGAAAAAGTGAGTGGGGACCAAGATTTTTGACAGTAGGTCCCGCTCATATCTCAAGCATGTTATAACCTATGACCTATGAACCTGGGACCAACACCAAAGGTGTCGTAACTCAACGGGAGTTCAAAATATGGGTCAAGGTCACTGACGTAACCCAGGAGTAATTGAGTGCATTTTTCAGAATTGCTTGAAATCACATTTTAGGATTCCCTAATACATTCAGGGAGTGCATACATGCATTTTTACACTCAAAAAGTGGGCGGAGCCAAAAAAAATTGAAATTAGGTCATTCTCATATCTCAAGCCTTTTATGAAATATGGATTTGGGACTAACAACAAATGAATTGAAACTCAATGGATGTTCAGTATATGGGTCAATGTCACTGAGGTCAGCCAGAAGTCATTGAATGCATTTCATTTTTCAGAATTGCTGGAAATCGCATTTAATGACCGCCTAATGCATTGCTAAGTTCATACATGTATTTTCACATTCAAAAATAGGGCTGGGCCCCAAAATATTGAAAGTAGGACATGTTCATATCTCACGTATGGTATAATGTAGGGACCTGGAGCCAACACTAAATGCGTTGAAACTCGATGGTGATTCTAAATTTGGGTCAAGGACACGCAGGTCACCAGGGGTTATTGAGTGCATTGTTCAGAATTGCTGGAAATCACATTTTCCTAATACATTGCCGAAGTTCATACATGTATTTTTATTCTAAAACAAATAGGCGGGGCCAGTAAGTTTGGAAGTTGGTCACACTCATATCTCAAGCAAGATATGACATATGAATCTGAGACCAACACCCAATGAGTCGAAACACGGTGGAAGTTAATAATTTGGGTCCAGTTCACTGGGTCACACAGGTCTCATTAAGTGCAGTTTTCAGAAATGCTTGAAATTGCATTTCATAACCCCAATGCATTTCTGAAGTTCCTACATATATTTCTTCTCTCAAAAAAGTGGGCAGAGTATAAAATATCCATTGTTGATTCCTTTGTAAAACACGTTTAATGCTGTGCACAGAGGTTATTTCCTGTTTCTTGAAAAATTTCTCTGAATCCTGTACGAAGATCTTTAAACGCTCTTTATAAAAACCTATTTCTGATTTCTTTAAAGATATTTTAATCCCGAAAATAATTCCCCATAAATCGAATGTTGGAAATTTGGTGGTATAAATTCCAAAAGTAGGAAATTCAATAATATAAATTTAATTAGCCCATATTTTGTCGGTCAGAACCAAAGGGACTTTCCAATTTTCGATAAAATTCTCCGACTTTTCCAATCAGCTGCCTACATTTTTTCGAAATCCCCACTCCAGTCTGTGATCGATCCGGTTGTTCGAAATCACCCTTCCGTTTTTCCGACTCGGAATATTCATTTAGAAAGAGTAGGTATTGGCTGAATAGCTGTCAGTCTATAGTCCTTGAAACTCATGAACCTTCCTGGGGAAATGCATTTTTCTTGTGGATAAAATAACTAGATTCTAACCATGGGGAAGCCTCAGAATTAATCTAAGGGGTTCAAAACTAAAATAAATTCCCAGGGGGGAGAATCCCGGGCCCGCACCATCCAGAGAGGGACACCCCGATACCCCCCTCTCAAACTCTTCCCCAAGACGACCCAACGGCCCCCTGGACATGCCTATGGCATGTAGTGCAGGGAGCCCAACGCCCAGTTAGAAGTCTAACTGATCACACATCTCCACTGAATGACCTCTAGTTACGTCTGGGCACAGGTGAACAGTATATTTATTTTCATTAGGCCCCGCAAAGTAGATCTTCGGGCAGGCGATTTTTTTTTTATAATTATATCTTATGTTTGTAATTATTTCTTCGCCATCAAAAGTTCACGTTCTTAGTTTGTTTTATGTTTTAGGCCTCATAATCTACATAATAGCTTGGGTGGTGGTGTATTTCGTCCCTTGAGTGCAAGAAGGCTTTGCAATGCTGAAGCATTGCAAAGCCTTCTTGCACTCAAGGGACAAATTTATCAGTTTTATTAACTTGGGTAAAATATCAGACATAAACCATTTAAGCTTCATTTTTTTAAGTTTGCATTGGTTATAAAAAGAGAGCACGTGGCAACCAGAAGGGATCGTGCGGGAGAGTCTGAGAAACACATTTTCAACTTTTTTGGCCTTAGTGATATTTGGTCTAGCCCTCATGTGTAAGTCTGACATCACATTAAAATGAGAATACAGCAAGTACTGTTCATCAAAGATGAATTACTCGGCAGAAGTGTTCTGGTTTTTTTTTTTTTGCAACATCACCAACGCAATACACCATAGAATTTGGAATAAAGCACCATTTTGTTTCAATAACACACATATTTTTACTGCCACAACAGCCACACTTCTGGTATCTATCAGTTAATTAATAAGTGACATTCAATAAAAACAATGAAAATCGTCCAAATTAATCATAACTAAGAGCATGACAACATTGAGGATAAAGCATTTTACAACTTTCTATGGTGAAATCTAAATATCTCTGTTGATGTGTTCTTAATTCGTTTGGATAGTGGATTGGGATTCAAATGAAGCCAAGAAATGACAATTGGAAATAAAGCGGAATAAAGTTTAATCGCCACAGCAGTGGTACCACTGGAAAATATATTAGTGGTGGGAATGGACGGTCCTGTTTTCAGCGGAAAAAATGGGTTTTTTTCGCACGTTGTCGGGATGGTGAGTTTAAGAGAGGGGTTGGATGGTGGTGAAAAGTCGGGAAAACATTTAGGCCTTAGCCTGCAAATTTTGTTAACCCCTTTACCCAACGTAACGACCAGGCCGGCCAGAGTTATTCACAACAATCACCAATGAATTTTCATTATTCTTCTCATCTTTTTGTCTCACAATTACACGTAGCTTATGACCCCTCATTGGAACGATCTTTGTGAGCTCGTTCCAATGGGGGTTCATAAGCTATGTTTTTGGCGCAAAAAATGAAAAAAAAATAGTTCAGGATTCAAGAACTTCGTTTGCAAGTGTCGTCTGCCTTTCGCGTTAGGTAAAAAGGTTTTAGGTTGTTGAGTAAATGTGTTACAGATCGAGAGAGAAGTGCGAGAGGTCAGTCTCGAACTAGCGATCATTAGAACACAAATTCACCGATTTACAACGAGTTTAAGAGACGCGGTCAAATTAGCCTGGGTTGGTAAATGGACGTTAACTTTTGACCACTACTGTACAGCATAACAGAAGGATTCAAAATCCATGCTAATTTTATGTTGTTTGATCGCCTTCTGGTAGCGAGTTTGTCTTCTGATCTCAACGCCGTGAATTCAATCCTTGTGTTGATGTAGAATTTATTTATTTATTTATTTTTTTTTTTTAAACAACAATTTAATTTTATTGTTAAAAACTGCCCAGATGACATAAAAATATGTACGGGCGGAAAATTCCCGACCCTCCTTGATTTATAATGATACTATTTATTTATCATTAATATTAGACTTGATAAGTAATGTTTCTGATGAGATAAATAAGTCATGGTCAATGTGTCCTCATGGTCTAGAGGTAACTATCTTGTCTTGGTGTTCGAGTGGTTACGGGTTCGGTTCCCGTTGACGGTATTTTACAAGGAAGGAAAAGAATACTTGCGTTATCTTATTCCTTCAGTCCTCAAATATTTGAACATTACACTTCAAAATGTTGATAAAAAAAACCTTCACACTAGTTTATACAGAACAAAATACTTGTTTTATAACCTGTGTACGGGCCACGCATCCAACCAATACTGTCAATAGAAAAACATAGAAAATGATTTTAAAAAACCTTCAAACATTCAAATTACACTGCTCCCCCACCCCACCCCACCCCAAATTATTCATCGGATCCCTCTAACTGTATCTGTTTAATATAACGCTGCAAATGTTCAAAATAATCTCAAAATAAACCCAAACAGCCCTTCCAACACCCCCATCCAAAAAGAAACCATCGCATTTTGTGACGACATTAACTGGGTGAATTACTCTTGTATAGGGGGTGTTAAGTTATGATATTAGACATCAGCCCTGTAGGGGTCAGTTATTACTGATTCTCTCTACAAAATCAATATAGTAAAAAATTATTGGGAGGATAGGTAATAAATGATTCCCACAGGTCTGATGTCTGATATTATAATTCAGAACTGACTGGTCACATCTCATTTATGTTATTTAAAGTGAGAATACTAAGATTAACGTAGTTAAAATAAATACATAAATGAATTCACGCAATGAATATATTCGTTATTCATTAGTTCTTTCACATAAAACATCTTCGTTAAACGGTTTATTTCGACTTTATCTGTACGGTCTATTTATTCCGTTCACGACTGTAAACATAGACAAAGGATTTGGGGGAATCGAGACCCCGAGTGAGCAAATAGCGTCTCGGTATCATAATTTTGCAGTCAATTTGCAAGCTTTTTTCGATTTTAGGCTGAATACTCTCTAAACTTGCGATCAGGAATGTCTTTTTGTCCGAATTTTTGTTTTGAGTTCTCTCCCTTCGTTCAAATCGTGACTTGGGTGATCGAGACTGCTTGCGACAGGGAAGCGCCTGGATTACCCCAAATAATTTCTTCAGTCTGAAAGACGAGCGACTGAAAAGGATTATTCATTAAAATCTTTGGTTTATAATTATTTATTTATACTAATAACAATTACGTAAAACAGAAGTTTTCATTAAGAGTTGGAGGTTTAAATTAGTTTAACAATCAAGATGTAATTTAATTCATTTTACAGAAAACAAAGTAGATATCCCGTAAAAACTTTAAAAAAATCCTTGCCATTATCCGTAGCTTTTAAACACTGGCAGCTCAAACATTTGTAGGCTGTTTGTTATTTCTGTGTCAAAACTCTTTTGTCACATGCATTGAATTTTATCAAGCGCTTGGTGCTTCGTCGGGGAATCGAACCCAGGACCTCAAGATCTAAAGTCAAACACTTCAAGTTACCTCGGAGTCGGTACAATGCACGTCAAATCATTTTCAAAACAACGAGTGGTCAGTATATTACCTAGCAAGCACATCAAAATACAATGACAGCTTGCGTCAGTTGGAAGGTAATATTTTGAGTTTCACAGTTCAAAACAGACACCAGTCCGAAGAAATCATTTCTGCTCGCCAGATCGACATGAAACTTAAGAAAGAAAAAGCAAGTCCATTTCCTTTTCGCAAAGGGGAATCGAACACGGAACCTTTTGCTGGTGGCTACATAAAATTACCACTTGGCCACGACTCAATACGATACCTTATTCTCAATTATACAATATCAACAATACAACTGAAACACATTTTAGTGGTGGAAACAATTTGAAAATGCGACAATGACAGCTTGCGTCAATGATTGTTTCGCCTGAGTTCACAAGAGAACGGATTTAACAAGAGTATTTGTGACAAATACTCCATGCGATCAGGAAAACATGTTTGCTTTGGAGATGTTTTAGAAGGGAACAAAGTTTAATTTTGCACATCATAAGGGGAATCGAACTCGGTACCTTTGGTTAGGGGCAAACTGAAATACCTCTTACATCTGGTATGCAGTAATTATGTCATTCTAAGTTACATTTAAACACATTGCAAACGGCCAAACTGTCATTGAAGTTTTTCATTTTGGTGCAATGACAGTTTTTGTTAGGGAGTAATATTTTCAGTTTCATGGGTTTATTTCCAGACACTTGTCCCAAGAAATTATTTTCACTCGTTATACATTTCACAAAGAAAAGGCAAGTTGACTTTCGCATCGCAATGGAACCTTTCGGTTGTGGTTATATTAAACTGCCACTGGGCAACAATTATACAACATTAACAATACAACTGAAACACATTTTATTGGAAACAATCTGAAAAAGCAACAGTGACAGCTTGTGTCGGTGATTATTATTTTGCCCGAGTTTAAACGACAACGGATTTAACAAGAGTATTTATAATAAATACTCAGCTCCAGGCGATCAGGAAATCATCTTCACTTGTGAGATTTTTGTGAAAATAACAAAATGAATAATCTTGCACGTTATAAAGGGGAATCGAACTCACAATCTTTCGATCAACAGCATACTGAAATACCACTTGACCACGAAGTATTATACCATTCCATCATCAATTCTATCGTTCTGAGTTACTAACAATGGCATTTAAACACACTGTGAATGATCAAACTGTCCTTCCCACCTTTCAATGACAAAACCGGGGTGGGGGCATTTTTTTCTAACTGTATCTGTTTAATATAAAGTTGAAAATGTGCAGAATAATATCACAATAAACCCAAACAGACCTTCCAACACCTCCATCCAAGAAGAAACCTTCCAAAAGGTCTCCTTCAGTGTCGACACTAACTGGGTGAATTACTCTTGTTTTAGGGTGTTAAGTTATGATATTAGACATCAGCCATGTAGGGATCAGTTATTACTGATTCCTTCTACAAAATCTTTATTTTATAATGTAAAGTAGAAAGATTCTAATTACTAACATATTCACATTAACTGTCGCCACGATTTCATAGAAAATCTACATTTTATATTAATGTACAAGATAAAAAATTATTGGGAAGATGGGTAATAAATGATTCCCACAGGGCTGATGTCTGATATTATAATTCTGAATTAACTGGTCACATCTGATTTATGTTATTTAAAGTGAGAATACTAAGATTAACGTAGTTAAAATAAATACATAAATGAATCCACGCAATGAATATATTCGTTGTTCATTAGTTCTTTCACATAATGCATCTTCGTTAAACGATTTATTTCGACTTTATCTGTACGATCTATTTATTGCGCTCACGACTGTAAACAGAGACAAAGGATTTGAGGGAATCGAGACGCTGAGTGAGCAAATAGCGTCTCGGTATCATAATTTTGCAGTAAATTTTTAACCTTTCTTCGATTTTAGGCTGAATACTCTCTAAACTTGCTCCCAGAAATGTCTTTTTGTCCGAATTTTTGTTTGGAGTTCTCTCCCTTCGTTCAAATCATGATTTGGGTGATCGAGACTACTTGTGACAGGGAAGCGCCTGGATTACCCCTAATGATTTTTTCCGTCTGAAAGACGAACGACTGAAAAGGATTATTCATTAAAATGTTTGGTTTTATAATTATTTATTTATTTATACTAATAACAATTGCGAAAAACAGAAGCTTTCATTAAGAGTTGGAGGTTTAAATTAGTTTAACAATCAACATCTAATTTAATTCATTTTATAGAAAACAAACTAAATATCCCTAAAAACTAAAAAAAAATCCTTGTAATCATCCATGGCTTTTAAACACTGACAACTCTAACATTTGTAGGCTATTTGTTATTTCCGTGTCAAAACTCTTTTTGTCACAAGCATTGAACTTCATGAAGCACTTGGTGCTTCGTCGAGGGATCGAACCCAGGACCCCAAGATCAAAAGTCGAACACCTCAAGTTACCGCGGAGCCAGTACAACGCACATGACATTGTTTTCAAAACAACGCTTGGTCAGTATATTCCCTAGCAAGCACAACAAAATGCAATGACATCTTGCGTCTGTTGGAAAGTAATATTTTGTGTTATATACGGACACCAGTCCCAAGAAATCATTTCCACTCGCCAGACATTAAATTTAAGAAAGGAAAAACAAGTCCATTTCCTTTTCGCAAAGGGGAATCGAACACGGAACCTTTTGGTGGTGGTAACGTTATATTACCACTGGGCCACGACACTCAACAATCCCTTCTTCGCAATTATACAATATCAACAATACAACTGAAACACGTTTTAGTGGAAACTATTTGAAAATGCAATAATGATAGCTTGAGTCAGTGATTGTTGTTTTGCCTGGGGTTGCAAGAGAACGGATTTAACAAGAGTATTTGTAACAAATACCTGGCTCCTTGCGATCAGGAAAACATGTTTATACTTGGAAGATGTTTTAGAAGAGAACAAAAAAATTTATATTTATCATCATAAATGTGAATCGAACTCAGTACGTCTTGATTAGGGACAGACTGAAATACCTCTAAACCACAAAGCGTTACATCTGGTATGCAATAATTATGTCATTCTAAGTCATATTTAAACACATTGCAAATGGCCAAACTGTCATTGAAGTTTTTTATTCAGGTGCAATGACAGTTTGTGTCAGTGAGTAATATTTTTCAGTTTCATGGGTTTATACAGATACTTGTCCCAAGAAATTATTTTTACTCGTCATGCATTTCACAAAGAAGAAGCAAGTTGACTTTCGCTTCGCAAAGGAACCTTTCGGTCGTGGTTATATTAAATTACCACTGAGCCACGAATTATACATTTACAATACCACTGAAACATTTTATTGGAAACAATCTGAACAAGGAGCAATGGCAGCTTGTGTCGGTGCTTATTGTTTTGCCCGAGTTTAAACGACAACGGATTTAACAAGAGTTTTTATAACAAATACTCAACTCCAGGCGACCAGGAAATCATCTTGTGAGATTTTTTGAAAATAACAAAATGAATAATCTTACACATCAAAAAGGTGAATCGAACTCGCTACCTTTCGATCAATAGAAGACTGAAATACAACAAGACCACGAAGTATTATACCAGTCATTCCTCAAATATATTACTAACAATGGCATTTAAATACACTGTGAATGGCCAAACTGTCATTCCCATCATTCAGTGACGAAGCCAGAGTTGGGGGTTGGGTGGGGGGGGGGGGGGAGCCATTTGCAACCCACTTTTGAAATATTCGCCACAGCCCCCGAACCTAAATGGCCTTCCGAATTTTATATTACCCCCCACCCCCACCCCCACCCCTACACACACACTTGTTCGGCGCCTGCCACCTTAAATTTTAATCTTGTTATGAATAAAAAACAAGCTGAAAAGTTAGAAATGAGAGTTTGAGCATTCTGAGTTCATAGGAAAAGGATGTTCCGAGTTTTATACATGTTTTTGATGGAAGTACTGAAATTTCAAATGAATTGTGGCTGAAGGGTCTGGCTCTAATAATATTGCACACTCAAAAAGAAAATACGCTTTGGGACGCTTGAGCTCTCCGAGGAATCGTTCTCTCCATCTTTCAGTAAGCTAGATTTTTCATTATCTTGACAAAGGTGTTCACTCAAGTGCAACTACTAATATAAATAAAAAATGTTCACTGATATTATTGTAAAGATATGTCATCCCAGGTGACTCAGTCGACTAAAACGTAAGTTTTGAATGTGTGCAAGAGGTCGCGGGTTCGATCCTTCCCTGGAACACTTCTCTCCTAAACATTCATAATCAACAACTTTTCAAGTCTGATCTTCGAAACAACGTTTGTGTTTTGAAATCAAATGTCCCAAGCTAATCGTGTGAATTGAATACTCCTCTACAGCAATAAATAGAAACTTATTGGAAACCACGAGTTAAGGTGCTACATAAGTAACGGAAATTTGTTTAAAATATTGACTACTGCCACCGTGTACCACTCCGTTGTGTTTGAAACAAGCATACCCATCACTTTTTAACCCAAATAATTTTAGAGTGATAATCAACATGGGTTGGGTGTCTACAAGGCCCGAATAATGACATTTTGCCAGATTGTTCCCAATTCAAACCAAAAATTTCCCAATCTCAGTCATCATTCAAATAACAATTTCATTTTTCTTAATTCTTGAAGGTCTAAATTTTACTTTTACCATTTTTTACTGCAACAAAAATGGGTGCCCCAGCAGGTAGTTTTTAGATACGTTTGCAAGGTACATCCGAGGAACCTTGTCAGTTGTTTCTGGACAAGTCTTGGCTGCCCACATAGGCAGCCAAGACTTGACAAGACACAACTGCAAAGCCACAGAATGTAGACTGTCACATAAATATCTTAATCATTAATAGTATGCAAACAATTTATTTGATAGAGATTGCAGACACTGATAATTATTTCATGCATGTGTTTGTTATCAAACGTATATCATGTACTATATGGTACATGTAGCTTCTGTATTAATGTTCTCAGTTCAATATGAAGGTAACATTTCTTATTCTCTGTGTGTTTCTTCGCCCAAACAAATTACCACTTGGGGCCTTCGTGACGTGAATTTTACCATTTGCATGGGCCCCGGACCCTTTCCCAAAGAGGGCAGAAGAATTCTTGATCGATTTACAAAAAACATTTCTATCCATCCGAGACAAAATCCATCTTTTCTAATTCGTTCTTGGAGAAAATCGACCATAGCAACAGAACTGGTTAGTTGCATCTCATTTATGCAATTTGAAATGAGAACACTAAGATTAACGTACGGTAGTTAAAATAAATACATAAATAAATCTACACAATGAACGTATTCGTTGTTTATCAGTTCTTTCACATAAAACATCTCCATTAAACGGTTTATTTCGACTTTATCTGTACAATCTATTTATTCCGTTCACGACTGTAAACAGAGACAAAGGATTTCGGGGAATCGAGACCCCAAGTGAGCAAACTGAGTCGCGATATTAAAATTTTGCAGTCCATTTGCAACCTTTCGTCGATTTTAGACTGAACACTCTCTAAACTTGCGATCAGAAATGACTTTTTGTCCGATTTTTTTTATTTTGAGTTATCTCCCTTCGTTCAAATCGTGAATTGGGTGGGTAATCGAGATGCCGCGATGACAGGGGCGCACTGGGTTACTCCTTCTCATTTTTTTACTTTGAAAGAGGAACGACTGAAAAGGATTATTCATTTTTATTATATACTTTATAAATAACAACATTTCTATTGGCTGGATCTTATACACGTGACTGGTACTCAACAGTCCATGTATACCGGTTTTCCAGTGAATATCAGCTTTCTAAATATAGTTTTTGGAAATCCCATCCCTAGTTCTTTTTCAGTCGACGTAATCTCTGTAACATTGTTTATTTTTATGTTATTCTGCAGATAATAACTATTTTATTGTTAAATAAAAGTATTTCTGGTTGATATAATTGAACTTTTAATTAAGAAATAGAAGATTGTTTTTGTTGTTTGAGGATGGTGTATATAATAAAACAGTTAGGTACTTTTGTGGTGGTAAATATGATGTGATATAAACCTAAAAAAACTTATATTGACCGAGGCGTTAGCTTGGTCAATATAAGTTTTTTAGGTTTATATCACATCATGTTCACCACCACGAAAGTCCATAATTGTATATTATTGTATGCTAGCCTTTGAATTATCGCAAATTATCTAAAAGATATTCATCGATATCTATCGACTCGATGGATATCGAGAACTATTCCTCTGTCGCTTCCTAAATGACGCCACGTTTAGGCACATGACGTCACCTTGAACTTTGCTTGAAATTGTTTGCAGTCGGATTGGGCTGAACATTACGCAGTAAAATGTCATGTAGCATATAATAAAAAGACAATGTACGCTATTTTTGTGAATATCGGGAATTATCTCATTCGTGTGGACCTGAAAGTTTTATTTTTCACTCGTGCAAGCACTCGTGAAAAATAAAACTTTTAGGTCCACACCCATCAGATAATTCCCGATATTCACTAAAACAGCGTAGATATCCTTTATATATCTCTTGTTCTATAATTATGTATTTGTTTATATTGATAATAATTAAAACAAAAGCTCTCAATAACAGTTCGAGGTTTAAATTAGTTTAGAAGTCAAGATCAGATTTAATTCATTTTACACAAATACAAACTAGATATCCTGCAAATACTTCAAAAATCCTTGCAATCGTCCATAGCTTAAAATACATGTATGAACTGTGGCAGTGCATTAGGGGGTCATAAAATGTGATTTCCAGCAATTCTGAAAAAATGCACTCAATGACTCATGGGAGACCTCAGTGATCTTTGAACCTCGTCGAGATCGTTCCAATGAGGGGTCATAACCTATGTTTTTAGACAAAAAATGGAAAAAATAGTTATTCAAGAATTTTGTTTGCAAGTGTCGTCTGCCTTTCATGTTAGGTAAAGGGTTAAAGAAAATTCGGAGGTCTCTTTACTTTCTAGCCTTTACGCTCTTTTGCGTCAAAACATTTCATTCACGTCATAACGTCATTCAGACGCATAACGTCCAATCAGCTGCGTTCTTACACGACGTTCGCAGGCGTAATCTGGATTCCATGCGTGGTGTGTCTCGTACATGTCCCAATGTCTGTATTCTGTCGAGTAATGTTGAATACACCCAGCACTCGTGGAATGATAACTGGATCACCAACCGAATTTCTTGTACGATCTTTCAAAGAGATTTCATAGTCTAACCAAAACAGATTCCTACGGAAGCGTTGAGGCGCCAGTTGAGTATTATTTCTATCTTGCACGTGCAACTTAGCTATCTTGCACCTGCAAGTTACTATCTTGCACGTGCAGGTTAGCTATCTTGCACCGGCAAGTTACTATCTTGCACGTGCAGGTTAGCTATCTTGCACGTGCAGTATAGCTATCTTGCACCTGCAAGTTAGCTATCTTGCACGTGCAGGTTAGCTATCTTGCACCTGCAAGTTACTATCTTGCACGTGCAGGATAGCTATCTTGCACCTGCAAGTTACTATCTTGCACCTGCAAGTCTATACTATATTTTAGAATGTCTGTCTGTCTCTCTGTCTGTCTTTCTGTCTGTCTGCCGGTCCGCTATAGAAATGAATATGGGGCCATCCAGAAGGGTACTGTTTAGGGAGGAGGTCCTCGTCAGGTTTAAAAAAGTGTGCGGGGTGGGGGTGGGGGCAGGGAAGGGCACCGAAAGTTATGACCAAATATTTTTTCACCGATATAGGTCTTTAAAGGGGTCTACTTGGGGTAACTTTTTATCAGGAAGCTAATGGTGGTGTTTAAAAAAGTGGCGGGGTGGGGTGGGTGTGGAGAGGGAAAATTGATGGATTTCACTGATATAGGTCCTCAAAGGGGTCTACCAAGGGTAACTTTTTACCAGGAATCTAATGGTGGGGGATTAAAAAGTGACGGGATTGAAGGCCCCGCCCGGAGGGCGGGGCCGAGTGTGCCGCCCGTAGGGCCGGCTGGGTCAAAAAATACACGGCCCCTATATTTTTTTTTTTTTTGGGGGGGGGGGGGTACTTTTCAAATGACCCCTACATTTTCCCGTGCAACGCGGAATACCCTGCTTGTTAGTTATATTTGAGGAACATCATTTTAGTCATATTTGAAGTTGAGTTCATCAAAATTAGTATATAAGGGTCCAACCTAGCCCCAATTTGCCGGACTTAGGTTCGAATTTGCCAGTCCCCCTTCCGGACTACGGAAATTCCTATCGCGGAGACAACCACTATAGGCTCATTGGCCATGTCTAGTCGCCTGGCTATATACGTTTCGCATCGCTCGCATCGCAGGCTAGGTGTGGATGCTTTATGTTGGGGGTGTGAATGAGAAACGCCAGGTATAAAGAGTAAAATGGTTAGAGTTGCAATGACGCCGGTGACGCCATGGTGAGCTCGCGACGTCATGACGACGTTGAGCGCTGTCGATGTCCACAGAAATGGGTGACTGGCACCTGCAAGTTGCTATCTTCCACCTGCAAGTTGCTATCTTGTACATGCAGGTTAGTTATCTTGCACTTGCAAGTTAGTTATCTTGCGACAGCCACCCCAGCCACCCTATCTCAGAAACCCGGCTCCCCATACTTGCCCCAGTGGCTTACATTCCCATATTTGACAGCCATCCTATCTCAGAAGACCCGGCTCGCCATACTTGTCCAGAGGCTTACATTCCCGTATTTGACCCGGTGTCCTTACCTCTGCCGCTTGACCAAGAGCGACACAGTCGCCCTTCTCCTTGTTCCAGAAGCCCTTCACGCCACGATTCCCTAACCCTGCCTTCTAGACCGAATACCCTAATCACATCAGGGACCCGTCGACCTTATTCCACGACCCGGGCCTCCGCGACCTGCGCCAGTAAACCAGGAACCCTACACCGAGCGCTCCGATCAAGAGCGGCAGAGCCACTTTTCCCCATCTTCCAGTACCCCTACCTCAACAAGCTCGAACAGTCGCCTGACAGGTCAGTCAATGCTGGTGATCACTATAATCCAGATGTAGAAGAATCGTTCGAAGAGTTGCTGGGACTAACGCTTTGATTACTAATTTTCTCCTCGAAGGCTCATTTCAGTGAGTCGTTCGAAAAGCTGCTTCTGGAGCAGCTCCCCAGTCAAACATCTATATGAGTCGTTCGAGGTGTCAATTTTCGAGGGGCTGCTCTAGTGGCTCCTTGTTTCGAGCCGACAGAGTAGGACAGAATCGATCAGGGAGAAGAAGGGTCGAAAGCCAGAAAAGGGACATCCCTGTTCCTGTTAAGGGGTATTGAGACCCGGCCCAGCATGGTCTACCAGCGGCACGGCCACCTATAGGGAAACATCGGCTATTCAAAGACCCTACGGACGTCCAGTCACTCACCTCTGTGGACATCGACTGCGGTCAACGTCGTCATGACGTCGCGAGCTCACCGTGACGCCACCGACGTCATTGCAACTCTAACCGTTTTTCACTCTTTATGCCTGACTTTTCCCATTCACACCCCAGCATAAAGCATTCACACCTAGCCTGCGATGCAATCGATGCGAAACGTACATATCCAGGCGGCTAGACATGGCCAATGAGCCTATAGTGGTTGTCTCAGCGATAGGAATTTCCGTAGTCCGGGAGTGGTGCCGACAAATCCGAACCTAGGTCCGGCCGGCAAATTGGGGCTAGGTTGGACCCTTATATACTACTTTTGATGAAATCGACTTCAAATATGATTTTTGATATAACTAACTTGCAGGTGCAAGATAGGTAACCTGCACCTGCAAGATAACAACTTGCAGGTGCAAGATAGCTAACCTGCACGTGCAAGATAGCTAACTTGCAGGTGCAAGATAGCTATCCTGCACGTGCAAGATAGCTAACCTGCACGTGCAAGATAGTAACTTGCACGTGCAAGATAGCTAACTTGCACGTGCTAGATAGCTAACCTGCACGTGCAAGATAGTAACTTGCAGGTGCAAGATAGCTATCCTGCACATGCAAGATAGCTAACCTGCATGTGCAAGATAGTAACTTGCAGGTGCAGGATAGCTAACCTGCACGTGCAAGATAGCTAACATGCACGTGCAAGATAGCTAACCTGCAGGTGCAAGATAGCTAACCTGCACGTGCAAGATAGTAACTTGCAGGTGCAAGATAGCTAACCTGCACGTGCAAGATAGAAATAATACTCAACTGGCGCCTCAATGCTTCCGTAGATTCCCAAATTGCGTGTTTCGTAGTTTTGTTTTTTAAACGTGACTCGAATTTAATTCATACCTGCTGACCACAGGTCTAGATTTTACACCTCGTCGTGGTCAGTTTGTGAAATATCGCTCCATTACTTGAATTTCCGTTTCCAACAATTGACTTCTCTTACCATTGATTTGCAAATTCCCCCAACACGAATAGTGGTCAACGGGGTGAGGGAACTGATACAAATTTAGGTAGGACCAAGTTATGTGTTACCCGCTTTGTTCGACCTTTTTGTTTTTTTTCGTGTTTCCATCGACATTCTCATTAATCATGAATAAACAAAGAACGCCCGACGGTCAAGTGGCATATTAATGTTAATCTTATTGTCTTCTCTTTCTCTTGACACCGGATATTCAGTTATACACAAAGTAATTCAAATTTGAGGCGAATAGAAAGAAGGTCGGTCGTTTTGTTTTGAAAAGTGGAGTTGTATACCTTGTTATATTTATGTATTTATTAAGGGCCTAAGAGGGTCGATTAAAAAATAGTTATGAAATATCATTCTTATTAAGCTTGTGCCGAGTACCTGTGATTTGTAGCTGTATTTGGCGAGGCCCTTATGTGAAAATATTGGAAATCTTTTCTCATATCAAAAAGACACGAGCGACGCACCCACTGGAATTGGGGTTCTAACGCCCGCGGCTTACCTCATTTTGCAAGAGATTTTCGAAGATTAATTACCCTTGTTTACGTTTTTTTTCAGGCACAATTCGAATGGAGACATGGTAACATCCAACTCGCACAGAAGTATGAAAAAATTTCAAATATAGTTTGTGTAACTGGCGCCGTTATCATGGGAACTGGTATACTGTTTTTCGCTTTCTGGAGCATGGGTTTGATAACTGAGAATTGAACAGAATTTCTCCAAAAGCCGGAGAAATTCAGCTGTTTAAATGAGATTACCGACTCTGTGCAATCAGGATTAACCATGTTCAAGTTTTGTGGGTTTTCCGATCGATACATAAACGCTCGAACGTTGCTGGTCAATGACATCATATTGCCATATTTAAAAATCATCGAGTGCAACTTGCTGTGAAGTGGAAATTAGATTAGCTGCATTGTTCCTTCTTTAGTCTTTGTGTGAATGATACTTGTTTTACATTTTCTTATCCATCACAAGGGTTTGTAAAGTTGACTTTCAAGAACATGATATTTCAGCTCTTTAACCCTTTACCCAACGCAAACGATATCAAAATTTATTACTTTAAGTATCATTTTTTTTAAATTTTTCAAAAAATTTCAACAAAACCATATCATGTGACCCCTCATTGGAACGAGCTCAATGAGCTCGTTCCAATGAGAGGTCACATGATATGGTTTTGATGAAATATTTTGAAAAATTTAATTTTTTCGACTGCTCAATTTGTTTATTACACGGGCGGATGCGGGCGATTCGTTAGGTAAAGGGTTAAAAGAGCTTATTAGAGACTGACTCCGAGACTGTGGAACAATAGTACTGGGAGGTTTTTCGGTTCGGTTCCGGTTTTGCGGCAAACCGGAAAAAACGAACCGCCAGACCCAGCAAAAACCGAACAAACGGTCTTACTGTGTTTGTTCACAAACTTATCAACCCATTCTTACTGGGAGGGAACTAGACTAGTGGCACCTATTGTCTCTCGTCACTTAGTCTATCGGGCAAAGGGGCAAATGCGTCGTATTCTCCCAAAGGACGAGTCAATAAGGAGAAAATGTGACACTAAGAATATGATTATTATTATTCATTATGGTTTAACGACACTTTAACAGCCAGGGTCATATCGTGTCGGTGACAGTTTTACAGGTGGAGGAAGCCGGGGTACCCGGAAAGAACCACCGAGTAACGACGAGCAGCTGTCAGCTCCCCAACATCGGAACTCCGCACTGCAGCACAGGCAGGGTTAGATTGGTTGAAGACGTGTGCACCATTGACGTGCAGTACGCCTTAGTACACGGCGTCACCGTGCTCCCGTGTGGACAATCGGGGTGAAGTGCCTTGCCCAAGGACACAACGCGGGAGTCCGAATCGATCGCTCAGACGGTCACCCATCCAAGGGCTAACCGGGCTCGACGTTGCTTAACTTCGGTGATCTGACGAGAACCGGTTACCGCAACGCCACCGCGCCCCCCGACACTGAGAATACAACAAAGAATAGATGAATTCACTTCATCCCCATTGTCCACGTGGGGGCACGGTAGCGTTGTGTACTACGGCGTGCTGCACGTCGATGGTGCACCTGTCTTCAGCCAATGCTAACTCTGCTTGTGTGGAGTTAGTATGTTGGGGAGCTGACAGTTGCTCGCCGATGCTCGATGGTTCTCTCCGGGTACTCCGGCTTCCTCCCCCCGTAAAACTGTCATGGTTATGATAAGCCATTGTTCAGAAATATGTGACCTTAAACACCAATAAATAAATAAATAATAAATAATAGATGAACTTTATTAATTTGTTACCCTAATTTATGTTTTTCTGACTCAACAGACTTAGAAACTGATTCTCTAGAACCCATAAGAATGATGAAAGAAAAGTTAGGCTGAACCCAGTGGAGATACTTACAGACACAGTTTTCTGTGGCGTGTGGCATCGTATAAACTATTGCGAGTTTTATCAAAGTCTGAAGTGTAGTTTTTCTATATGTTCTTAACACACAAGAAAAACTGATTTGGACCAGGGGGAGGCCACTAAATATTTGCAAGACGTGACGTGGGGGTGGGTGGGTCTCTTGAGTGCGCCAAAAATGTGCATTTCCAACTTGTGCAATTTTTTGAATTTTTTCAAAATATATCAATATATCAGCTAATATATACCATCATTTGTGTTTCAAACCATAAAGATGATGTTGTACATCACACTCTTAACATAAATACAACATCAGGAGGCTTTATATGTGAGAATACTGGGCTTAATCTGGGAAAATGTCACACGTTAGTAGGGGGTGGGTGTCTTGTTCGAAATGTAGAAAATGTGCAGACAATATTTTGGGAACAATTCAAATGAAAATTTGTTCCCGTATAGGTACACCTGCTCTGGCCAAGCCTGATAATGAACAGCTTGTCATTTGTAGATTGGGGCCCACAGCAGCCCACAGAGGTTTAAATTGGTGGTACCAGTTTAACCCTTTACCTAACATGAAAAGCAGACGACACTTGCTAAAAAATGATTGAATAACTAATTTTTTTCATTTTTTGTCTCAAAAACATAGGTTATGACCCCTCACTGGAACGAGCTCGACGAACTCGTTCCAATGAGGGGTCATAACCTATGTTTTTGAGACAAAAAATGAAAAAAATAATAAAAATTAATTGGCGATTTTTGAGAATAGCGCTGGCCGGTTTTGGCCGTTACATTGGGTAAAGGGTTAAGAACATTATGAAAACCCCCTAAAGACAGCTGTGCCTACTAAGTTTATAAGCTTATTTTGGATTTTAATGGGAGAGTGGGGGGGGGGGGGGGGGGGTGTCTGAGAACGGTAGTAGAAAATTTGCACGTAGTGGGTGGGTGGGTGGGTGTAAAAAGGAGCCGAATAAAAAATAGGACGTCACGTCTTGCAAATTTTTAGTGCCCCCCCCCCCTGTTTGGACCGCAGGTTTTTTTCCAGAAACCGAATCTGAAAAATCAAAACCGCCCAGTTCTATAGGACAAAATCTCCTTAGACAGAGTCCCCTGAGGACACAACTCCATCATAAAATCTCATCGGGAGTTAATCCCCTCAATTTAATTTTCCTGCTCCGTTTAGAAAATTTGATCCTCCCAGATTAATTTTTGGTTGCAAACATATCATTATTAGTGTTTTTTTTTAAATTTTCTATCACATAATATGTAAGTTAGCCCTTTACCAAATGAAATAACCCAAAACCGTCAGCACTTTTCATCGACAACAAAATTTTATTTTTGTCCAAAGAGCATATAGCGAATGGCCCCCTCACAGGAAATGGGCTTACCGGGCTCGTTCTAATGGGTGTGTTTATATTGGAGGGGGGGGGGGGGGGAGGGGGGGGTCATATGCTAAGTTTTCTGGGGAAAAAGGGAAAATGCTATTCATGGGATATTTTTCCAAATGTCGAATGCTAGTCTTGCAACGTAAACAATAAATGAAATATCGGGTATCAAGAGAATATATTTTATTTATGATGATCGACTTCGTCTCTCCGTTAACCCTTTACCTAACAGGAAAAGCAGACGACACTTGCAAACAAAATTCTTGAATAACTAATTTTTTTCATTTTTTGTCTCAAAAACATAGGTTATGACCCCTCTTGGAACGAGCTCGTCGAGCTCGTTCCAAAAAGGGTTCATAACCTATGTTTTTGAGACAAAAAATGAAAATATAATGAAAATTAATTGGCGATTTTTTAGGATAGCGCTGGCCGGTTTTGACAGTTACGTTGGGTAAAGGGTTAATTCTTATCGATTTACTCAGAATATTAAATTGGGCGAGTGGATTGTTCAGCCTTTGGAAGTGAGGGGATTATGTCCAAAGGAGATTTTTTCCAAAAGGTTTTCACCCAAAGGCGATTTTTTCTGTATACCAACTTGAAACATTCACATCGAAATGCTGGCCAATATTTGGGCTGTTTTCTCTTAATCTTATTGTATATTATCCACGCAGAGTTAACCCTCCAACTAGAGAATCGGTTAAATGCAGCCAAGGTTTTACAAAAAAATTTCTTTCACATTTTTGTTCCATATCATAGCCTTTTGTAGGAACGAGCCCCTTGAGTCCGTTTTAATGAGGAAGCCACGCGTTATGGTTAAAAAAATGAAAATATTTCGTTAAATGTTGGATCTGTCATATTCTAATTGTATTCGGTAAAGGGTTAATGAAAAATCTAGCTTTTGATTGGAATGTTGGAAGAGTTTTATTTTGTTGATTAAAATGATTTAAATTAAGTGAGATATAAATCTAGAACAGTTTTTAAATTTTACTCTAGACAGTTTTTAAATTTTACTCTAGAGAAGGGTGGGTTAGGGTTTGTGACCTCCCACACCAATATTTTTTTCACTAGGAACATTTTCTGTAGGATTAAAGTCAGATTTCAAGTCTGTCTTTCTAGTAATCATCTACTTTCTGAAAAGACTAGATTTGATACTTCGACTTCACGCACACTTCGGCAATACAAATAATTGCCTGCATAATACCCGATTCGGGCTGTTGAGGTGCGCAGCTTTATCAATTTAGGGTACTGGTATGGCACGTGTTAATTACTTGGGACACGGCCTGTACATGTATATTGCACTTAATCACTAATAAATTTTCAAAGAGTCCTTAGGTTTTAACTATATCCGAGGTGACTAATATTCCAACTATATCACCAAGGCATGCTTTCCACGAAGGTATGCTTTAATGATGTTGTTGGAATATGAGTCAGTCGAGCAATACACCACCGTCGGGAGTAGTATGTCTCGCACGTTTCACCCCCATTCTGGGGGACCCCGGTGGGGGACCCTGGAAGTGACGTCATGTCACGTGACGTAGTGGCGCCATGTTGTGTTGTCATGGTAACCCGCGTGAGCGGCCATGTTGTGACGTCATCCCCATAGTGATACGTGGTGTTAGTGCGCATGCGCAGCGCGTGTTGTTAGGGTGATACGTGTTTCCGTCGTCCATTTTGTATACTGGAGGCCGCCATCTTGGTTTCTATGGTAGCACGTGGTTGCTATGTGACCCGAAACCTTCTAACAAGACAGGGGTATGTTCAGAGGGTGTGTTCGATTGAGTCGGAGTATTACGAATTATCACAAACAACCCGACAATCCCTCCAAATCACCAAAAACGACTTTATTTGCTATGGATTCCCCAATTTATCGGTGTAGCACGTAGTGCTATAGCACCAAGGGGCGTGTTCCTTTGTAGAAGAGTATACTCCAGTAGCGTAGAAGAGCCTATTAGTTGGAACAGTTTACCTTATTATTACTATATTTAGCAATTTCTGGTCTATTCTTGTTAGTTCTGAGCCTATTCTATGTACTCTTGTTGTTTCATTTATCTAGATTATAACTAACCAATCAGATTGCTTGATTTCCCATAATCTGTATGCAGGGTTATCTCCCTTGTGTATAACAAAAGACTATATCCAATGGCAATATCCCATGGAATCCCATTTTTTGCAAAACACCTGTGGCTATGGAATCCCTTTTTTGTCGTATGAGGCTATGAGGGCTATGTAAAAGCCCTCAATGAGTCCTCATTTATTATCCCTCATAGCCTCATTGAATTTTGAGGTTATGAGGACCTTGAAAAATCCCTCAATGAGGTATAATTTACTACGACTCTTAGCCTCATTTCAGTATTTAACAGGTATATCCTATGGAATCCCATTTTGGAAAACGCCCGTGGAATCCCTTTTTGTCGTATGAGGCCATGAGGGCTATGTAAAAGCCCTCAATGAGTCCTCATTTATTATCCCTCATAGCCTCATTGAATTTTGAGGTTATGAGGACCATTAAAAATCCCCCAATGAGGCATAATTTACTACGACTCTTAGCCTCATCTCGGTATTTGAGGATACCCATGGCCTGGTATTGTATTATTCGAGGATACCTATCGAGGATACCTTTTATGGGATACTTATCTGAGGATACTATATAGGCTGTACATATCCATATAGGTCTCTTGCTGGCCCTTAGTACTTTTAATCCACCTGATGCTTTATGTTATCCTATGACTGGTATAGGTAGGATGCAATGCTAGGCATAGGGGTATTGTGGGTAGGGGTACTGCCTGGTAGTTTAGAACGGTACTATAGCATGGCGGTATATACACCTATAGGCCCATTTTAGTGCTTGGTACTATTAACCAACCGATTGCTTTGTTTTATTATATGGCTGGTATATGTAGTACGTTATTGTAGACCTAGTGATTTTGTGGGGGTGGGGATAATGCTTGGTAGTTTAGAACGGTAGTATAGCATAGGCTGTACATATCCTTGTAGGTCTCTTGCTGGCCCTTGGTACTACTGATCCACCAGATGCTTCATATTATTGAGCGGTATTCTGGGGTGGGGTCAATGCCTGGTAATACAGAACGACAGCAGAGTATGGTTGGTATATTCCCCTATAGGTCCCATCCTAATCGTTCATAGTATTAACCTACCAAATGCTTTGTATCATGCTACACCGATAAATTGGGGAATCCATAGCAAATAAAGTCGTTTTTGGTGATTTGGAGGGATTGTCGGGTTGTTTGTGGTAATTCGTAATACTCCGATTCAATCGAACACACCCTCTGAACATACCCCTGTCTTGTTAGAAGGTTTCGGGTCACATAGCAACCACGTGCTACCATAGAAACCAAGATGGCGGCCTCCAGTATACAAAATGGACGACGGAAACACGTATCACCCTAACAACACGCGCTGCGCATGCGCACTAACACCACGTATCACTATGGGGATGACGTCACAACATGGCCGCTCACGCGGGTTACCATGACAACACAACATGGCGCCACTACGTCACGTGACATGACGTCACTTCCGGGGTCCCCCACCGGGGTCCCCCAGAGTGGGGGTGAAACGTGCGAGACATACTACTGTCGGGACAAATCAGGTTTACACCCAATCGGTCATATTTGCGACGCCCCCAGAGGCGGACTGGCCGTATGGTCCACCGGGAAAATTCCAGGTGGGCCTCTCTTTTGGGTGGCACCTGGGGCTCCCAAAATTGATGCAGCCCCAACTCCTGTTGGTGCTTGAAATTTCATGAAAACGTCCAAGAGGCGAAATGGATCTGATTGCAAAGAATGCCGGAATATTGAAATGTTCTCTATGTGGACTGCCAATAGACAACATTTCGATATACCAGCGGTCTAGTCTGCCACTCATCGCTCATTTGCAAGGAAACAGGGACGGTTCTTTTATGGTCGCCCCGATGGGTCCACATACTGCCACCCCCTGTTGATACCATCCATGTCTAATGAATGAAGATGACACAAAAATCCACTCGAAATGTCCTCTGCGTGAACTGCCTTTGAGCACTCAGATGCAAGAAAGCAGCGTTCGTTCAGTTCGAAAAATCAAAATTTTCTCCGGATCCGGGTTCCGCCTTGGTTCATTTCCCGCTAATTTTTCTTGACCCAGTCCGCCCCTGAACTCCGTAACTTGTCAGATACTCCATCCAGTCTTACTGATATTTGTAATACAGTCCATTATACGTTGGAATAAGCTATTTGAGAGGAGAAGGAGAATTACCGAACACCATTGAAACTCTTTGACAGGGGGGGCAGCCAGTTATGTAAAGTGGATTGAGAAGGACATGGCGCCAAGTGGACAAATCAAGGTCTTTAGAAACTGGATGCGATGTGCGCTTTGCGTACGATGTTAGAAAATGAGTGAAAGAGCGGATTTTCTTGTCGGTTCAAAATCTGCAATTCCTCAAATTTGAGCCGTGATGTTGAACAAACAGTCGGAGCTAAACAGTCTGAACAGAAAGAAGTCCAATATCGACAATCAAATATACCTTGATCAAATATTAGTTTGACACAGCCTTTCGTCATTGACGGATTGAGGATGGGGGGGGGGGGGGGGGGCGTCGCGAACCCAGTCTATTTTCGTAATTCATTTTTTACAACCACAGATGCCAAGGGACATGGTATTATCGGCGAGAACACATGGGCAAAACACGTGCCTCCTCAAACCCAGAATCCTGGTGTGCCACTGCTTTTGTTCCGTCAAAAGTATATCAGTTATTTTATATTTCACTTTACTTTTTGGTTAGTCTCCCAGCGAATCGCAGATTTCGGGTAGAATCGAATCAGACAGAGGATTTTGAATCAAATCGAATCTTGAATCGAATCCCACGGCTATTCAAGTTGTAAATATTGCACTGCCTTACAACCATAAATATTACCAGTTTCTAGTCAGGAATTCTATTTAACGGTGTCTGTTTGGGTAAATCAATAAAAAAAATCGGAGTATTCCAGAACGGAATCAAAAAGTAATTCCGGAAGCGGAACATCCTTGAAAACTCCTATCAATCATCAGGTCTCCTGTACAGGAGAGGGGTGGGGTGGGGATGGGGTTGTCCTGTACAGGAGGCCAGATGATTGAAAAAGAGTTCAAGAGGAGGCACTTGGGATTTTGAGAACATCTCGACGACTGCATTTTCCGAATAATCAGTGCGACTTGTATCGAATCATATGGAATCAGCTGGACGATTTCGAATAGAATCGAATTTTCGAAACTTCGCCGGGCCAAAACATTGGTCTTAGTGTTGTCAATATTTGTCTTTGTTTTACAACAAGGCTCAAGTCTGACATCCCCTTCTATGTCGTAATTACAAACTGCGAATAAACAGAATCACTTCATTGCATCCCACCAAGTATGCACTAGCCTTTACGTGCGGAATGGCAACAGGCTCTTCTTTATTGCCTGTTGATGGGAGTTGAAGATCGCATTCACAGGGACGTATGAAGCACATCGACTCCTGGTGGGTGCACGACCATAAAAGGACAACAACACACTGGTATATATCAGAAGTGGCCATTGTGCATCAGTGTCATGGTAGGAATACAATAGACGAGGATATCATTGGGATTCGCGCGCCTCTACGTTAAGAAAATGCACATTTCTTGGCTCCATATTTACAAATTTATCCATCGGGTCGAAACAATATTTGTTATGCCCCCAACCTCCGTGAAGGGTTTGGATCGGCATAAATCGAGGGTTTCGTCCGTCCGTAATTCCGTGCACACATTTCACATTATAACTCAAAAATCGCTTGTCGGATTTTGATTTCCTTTAGTATGGTGACAGACCAGCATGGGGATAAGGACATCCACGAATTGCGGGTTTCATCCACGCACACATACCAGAGTTATGGCCTTGTTAGACTTAGAAATCTTACCGTACAAACGTGTTGCATTACAACTCCTGCATTGCTTATCGGATTTTAAGCCCTTTGGTATGGTGAGAAACCAACACAGGAAAAGGGATATCCATTTATAGTTATTTATTTGTTGGTGTTTAACCCTTTACCTAACAAGAAAAGCAGACGACATTTGCCAAAAAAATCTTGAATAAGTAATTTTTTTCATTTTTTGTCTCAAAAACATAGGTTATGACCCCTCATTGGAACGAGCTCGTTCCAATGAGGGGTCATAACCCATGTTTTTGAGACAAAAAATGAAAAAAATAATGAAAATTAATTGGCGATTTTTGAGAATAGCGCTGGCCGGTTTTGACCGTTAGGTTGGGTAAAGGGTTAAGGTCACGTATTTTTGCACAATGGCTAATCATGACCACAACACGAGTATCAACTCAAGATCAGGGGAGAACGTTAATAAGCCATGTTGCCCATTTTAGAGAGGGTTTGCACCTCCCAAGCACTGGTGACTGTCCCATTTTACCAGTAAAACAGAGCCTGTTTACCGCAGTGAACAGGCACCGCTTCACTTCCCGGGGTTCCCGCGAGGAAAAAGGGTCTCCATATATTCCCGGTTTTGTCCATCCACATGTACCAGAGTTGTGGCGCTGCTTACACTTAGAAAAGTTTCCGAACGTTTTACATAATAACTCAAGCATCGTTTGTCGATTTTGTTGTCATTTGGTAAGATGACTGCCCAACATGGGGGAAAGGGTATTCACATATACCGGGTTTCGTCCACGCTGACGTACCGGCGTTATGACTATTGTTACACTTAGAAAATTTGCGTACGAACGTTTTGCAGTACAATTCAAGCACTGCTTGTCGATTTTGATGTCATTTTGATATGGTGAGACACCATCATGGAGGGAAAGGACATCCACTT
Source organism: Pictodentalium vernedei (assembly GCA_031216915.1). Classification (NCBI taxonomy): domain Eukaryota; kingdom Metazoa; phylum Mollusca; class Scaphopoda; order Dentaliida; family Dentaliidae; genus Pictodentalium; species Pictodentalium vernedei. The sequence goes on from CM062289.1 coordinate 364,893,951, forward strand.
ACTTTCGTCCATGCATATGGCCCTTGATACACTTGGAAAACCTTCGGTATGAACGTTTTACATTTTTACTGAAGCATCGAGAACGGGACGGTTCGCCATTGGGACGATTCGCCATTGTCGACCGGGACGGTTCGCCATCGGGACGATTCGCCATTTTTCGTAGGCGGGACGATTCGCCATTCGGGGTTATTTACTGATCTAAAAATAAACTTTATTTTTAGATCAGTGGTATTGACTAGAAGGGGATTGCCGGGAGTGGGAAATAGAAAACAGACAACAGAACGCTTGGCTTCGACAAAGTATATGTTGTTTATTTTTTAAATTTCATCAATATAGTTGGTAGTAAATAACAGTAGGCTGACATAATATTTTGCGGCAATATAACAAGTATAACACATAAATAACAAAAGCTGACAATATATAAAAATAAAACAAAATAACTCAGGATACATAACGCTTGAAACCTGATGATGGAGAAGCAATTAAAATGTGTGATAGAAGATATTTTTCGTGATTGCGTTAAACATTTATTTAACATGGTGTTTATTAATTAATTTCGGTGCCTGTATAACCGGCCTATTAAAAAAAAACGTAATTACTTAACAATTTATTTCTGTTTTAACAATTTTCGTTTTTTGCTCCCAAAGCGTAGCTTACGATCCCAATGAGCGATTAGAAGTTATGTTTTGAAAGCAGAAAATGAAAAAAAAAACCCAATTGAATAGCTGTTTTCGCGACATGGAAAATCTTTAACCATTTATCTCACACCACATTTAATGATGATTTTATATAAAAAAAATTTAAAAAAAAACAACAAAATGGGTCTTCCAAAACATAATTTAGGTTTCGGTAGCAAAAAATGAAAATTGAAAAAAAAATTGAATAGCTATTTTTGCCGTTTCTTCAACCATTTACCTAACTTACATGTAGCATTTATTAATTGATTCAGTCGAACTGCTGTGGTTGTGATCAATCAAACTGCCGTGGTTGTGTCATCATTTTTTTTTCGTTTCTGTGAAGTTTTCTGTTCTGTGTAAATACATGCGCATTTTCTTAAGAAAGCTGCTGTTGTCAAACGTGGAGGATCTGCCATACAATCATCCCAACATTCCTGTATTCTTGCAGCTGTCTTTGTATATTTTGACCGAATGTCACTCTTTAAGTCGGTTGCTATGACTCGAAGCTCGACTGTCTTGGATTCTTGGTACAAGAGGGGGACGAGTTTATAGAAGCTGATATTGGTTCCAATGGTATTCATTCTTCTATGCCGGGCTGGAATGAAAAAAGTATATTGATTAGTTCAGATTATGAAGCAAAAATTTAATATCTTTGTGATAATTTATTACAGTACCGCCCATAAAGTGTAAAGTAGAAAGTGCTCCTGATACAAGCTCTTTGAGATTTATTTATTTATTTATTTGGTTATTTTTTATTTATTTATTTATTTATTTATTTGAGGAATCCGGAATATAACATTTTTACGATAAATACAAAACATGATTAGCTACACACCTTCTATGTCGTTGTTTGTGCGAACAGTATGTCCATAAATTGGGTGTTTTAGTAGTCGTGGTGGTGCTGACCCAGTGGTCTGAAGATTGGGGCAGGCTATCACCCAGACCTGTCGGCGTGGCCAACATTTCTCTCTGTCCCTTCTCTCTTGTTTCCTTTTTTTGTTCTCCTCCCGTCTCCTCTCTTGTATATTGAAGGTGGATTTTTTCATATAAGCTGCCATGATGAATTCAGTATAAGAAGTGTTAAATGTGTTAAATAAGGTTTATACTCTTTTAATATTAAGAATATGATAAAAATCACTTTTCTTAATTGTCTTGATGTCTGATGTGTCGATGAAATGTGATGAATGAAAGGTTTTAGCGCGCCTAAGGCGCGCAGGGACGATGTGGGATTTACAAATCCCTTGCGACCCGGTTAACCTTATTTTATTTCACTTGGATCACACAGGCCTAGCTTTCCTATCGCCCAAAATGGAGTCTGGGGGGGGGGGGGGGGGGGGGTATGCACGCGGTTAGAATACCCGGCAGTTTACGTTGGGGTGTTTGGAATTCTAATATAGAAACGGGGTGGTCAAAACATGTGAGGGAACTAATGGACAATTACTCTATAGAGGTCACAAACATAGAAGTAGGAATGAAAGAAGGCAAAAGGTTTGTCAAAGAGAGAGTCATGGAAGATTGCAATCGAAACTGGCGAGCAGGGGTTAGCGTGAAAAGATCACTGCAGGGGTTACAATATAAAGAAAAGCCAGCTTTTGAGAAGTACCTAGATGGCACCTTTGGAGGGTCACTGCTGTTCAAACTGAGATCAAGATCACTGGAGCTTCGGGGAAAAATTGGGAGAGATGGGGAAACGGGATGCCAAATGTGCCACTCTGGAGTAGTGGAGACCCTGGAACATTTTCTCTTGGAATGACCACAGTATATACCTCATAGAATAAAATTTACTGGAAGAATAATGCAGAAGTGGGGTGAAGAAACAAAGGATAGATGGCTGAAGGGGGACACGAGGGAGAGGGTAGGAATGCTTATTGAAGAAATTGAAAAAGAGGAAGTGAGGGACACTATTAAGCAGTTTATATCTGAATGCTGGGAGGAGAGGAGGGGAAGAGGGGGTGGGGTGCAGGGGGAATGATGGCCTTCTCTTATGAGGACCGCGACAAATCAGCGGCTGGCCAAAGAGTTATTATTTATTATTATTTTTAAAAAAAACATGTATCACTCAGATTTGTAAAAACAAGACTGCGGCTCTCCTTTCTGGCAATTTCAATCTCCAATGCAAATTGTTATGTGAACATGTTCTTCATATTTTTTATTGCACACATGTCCAGTATTGTTTGTTTTGACAACAATTTCCCCTGTAATTGACTGAGTGTAAGTAAGTACCTAATAAGATATTAGCTAATTTGATATAAGATCTTTTGAGAAAAAATTATGTTGATTTAAATGTTCTTCTCATGTAAAATTAAGAAGTAGAATAAAAAGAAACAAAAATATTGAAAATAAATGAAAAAATAAAATGAAAATCTTAGATAAAAAACCGGGACGATTCGCCATTTTAGGTGGGACGATTCGCCATAAAATCGAGGTTATGGCGAATCGTCCCGATGGCGAACCGTCCCGTACCCGAAGCATCGGCTGTTGGATTTTATTTGATGTTCTTAGGAGTGCTGATAGACCCGTTTTGCAGGGAAGGATATCCGCTTATTGTGGGTTTCGGGCGCGCACAATTACTGCTGTTATACCCCTGTTAGGCTTAGACAAACTGTCCCTGAGAACTTCTTGCTTTGATTTGTTTGTCTATGGGAATACTTGTTGTTGAATGGCAGCAGAAAATTGAATAATCTATATAAATATTGCCCATGTTCAATAAGGGGAGTTTAACTGACTTAGTGGGAGTGCGGTGGCTCAGTGGTACTCTGTTGGACTTCTATGCAAGAGGTCCAGTGTTCGATCCCCATCCGGGACGACCCACGTGGTATCCTTGGGCAAGACACTTTATCCTGGTTGCCTGAATGGGGCATGATGACGTCGTCTACTAAGGCATACTGCACGTGTCTGCACATGCAATGGTGCACATGTCTTCAACTGCTGTAAGCCTGCTTGGCCGGAGCTTGAACAGAGTTAGAATGTTGGGCTGACAGTTGCTCATCGATACTTGGTGGTTCTCTCCGGGTACTATGGCTTCCTCCACCCGCAAAACTGTCACGGTCACGATTAGCCATTGTGCATAAATATGTGACCTTAAACACCAATAAATTAATAAATAAATTGGGATGTGGAAAAATGTTTTTTTTTTTGCATCAATCCAGTACTTATGACCTCAATAATTAATACCACATACCAAATGTGGTTCAAATCTGTTCATCGGTTCAGCAAACAAAACAAGAGGCCCCAGGGGGCCTGAGGGAGCTCACCTGACATGGTAGTCTAAATATCAAACCAGGGACTTGACTTGAATAAGCTGCATACGCCCCTCCTAAGAAAAGCATATACCAACTAGATGAAGTGATTGTGCCCACACAATACACAGGATTTTCCTTCTATTTTCAGTTACTGCACTTTTTCGTCCCAAAATTGAGATAAACGCATAAAAACCGATTTTTTTTTATTTTTGTTTGGAAATTTTCGAAGTCCCAAACAAAACATTTTCAGACTAAAAATTTTTTTTCTTCTTAAAATTGACCAAAACGCATAAAAAACCAAAAAACTAATTTCCGGATTTTGGTCCCACCCGGCCCCCAAATTTTCAGTGTAAAAAAAAAAAATTTGTCTTAAAATTGACCAAAATGCATAAAAAAAACAAAAAACTAATTTCTGGATTTTGAGTCCCACCTGGACCCCAAATTTTCAGTGTGAAAATTTATTTTTTTTTTTTGTCTTAAAATTGACCGAAACGCATAAAAAAACCCAAAAAACTCATTTCGGGATTTGGGTCCAAAATTTCAAAGTCAGGACCGGGACCCCAAATTTTCAGCCTAAATATGAACCGGGGTCTTGGCTTGAACAAGCTTGAATCTCACCCCCACTAAGCATGCTGCATACAAAATATCAAAAGATTCATATTGGTTGATCTGAAGAAGAAGATTTTAAAGAATATTCCTCATACTGCATTAATTTGAACATTTGGGCTCCCATAGAGAACCCAAATATGGACCGAGGGATTTGATTTCAACAAATATGTGAATCAATTTTCCAAAGATGCTATATGTAAAATATACAAGCTTTTGGAGCAGTGGTTTGGAAGCAAACGATTCTTTAATTTTTTCCCATTGCCCACAGTGTTAAAAAATGCTGACTCAGCATTTCTTCAAAGTCCCGAAAAAGTGCCTTATGACAAAACCGATGGCAATTTTTTTTACCTTTCCTTTCTGGTGGTCCCAAGGAAGCCTCACACCAAATAAAAATTCTCTGAGCCGTGCAGTTTTGGAGATATGGACGTTTTCTTTTTTTTTTTTATTTTTGGCTCCCGAGGTTCCCACAGGGCTGCAGGGAAATTTTTTTGGCATAAATCAAGTACTTATAACCCAATAATACCTCATATTAAATTTGGTTCAAATTGGCCTCTCGGTTCAGAAAACAGAAATTCTGGGCGGGGCAAGCCCGTCTAACTTCTCTTGAACAAACTCGAGTCTACACCTCAAATGGAAGCTGCATACCAAATATCAAGTCTCTGCGGTTCATGAGAAGATTTTTTTAAATTTTGTGCATTTTGACCCCACCCCCTCCACAATATGAGCAGAAACCTAATTTGAAGAAAAACCCAAATGCCCCTATATAACCGCTACTCATGTGAATGTTCATTGAACTGCAGCCAGTGGCTTGGGAGAAAATGACCCAAACACCACCTTCACAACGGACGATGGAAGACAGATGACGGACAAAAAGTTATCAGAAAAGATTACTTTCTGAGCTAATAACTGAGTGGGGCCAAAAAACTTTCCCGTCCCATTCCAAAAGTAAATATTGCCCTACAAACTTTGTTTCAACAAATCTATTCTTCACCTGAAAAGGAAGAGGTTTTGGAGGAGAAGCAAGGTATGCCATGGTATAGTATAATTTGAGGACAACAGCAAATACGGATCCACTGTTTTGTGGCCTAGTGGGAGAGAAAGTGCCGGTATTTTCACCTTCTCTATGCATGTTTCATATATTTCGTTTTCCCTCTTAGAATCATAGTTTACAGCCGTTTGTTACAGGTCTTCACCATTATTATTGGTTACCCTTAGCTAAAGTTTATTCCAAGGTTTCTTTGTTTTGTGAACAGTGTGGTGTCAAGCCAAAATCCTATTAAACTAAATTACACATGATGCTTAATAGGAAATACTTTAAATATGGTATGAATATATTAGGTCTCAAGCAATGAGTACATGCTCATAGAGTTTGCCAGTGAGAAACAATCTGAATTGACAGCCTTATATACCTCACTGTCAGCACATACTACTTTTCGCTGGCCATTGGTGTAGCCGGATGTGGTGGTGGGGGTAGGGGGGGGGGGGGGGGGCTAGTATTACATGCCCTCCCTTCAAAATGGGAAAATTAAAGCACCTGAGGGTCCCAGATTAACTCTTAGGGTATTGAATTTTCAAAATTTTCTCGGGGCTCCCCCGAACCCCCACCAATGGGACAGGGATACTGTAGGCCTGGGGCATGGGTTGGATATTGCCCTCTCATTGGTGGGGGTTCAGGGGAACCCCCAAACCCCCACCAATGGGAGGGCCATACCTACCCATCCGCAGGCCTCCCAGTTATACATGAAACACCATGGTCAATTTACAGCGCTTATAATCAGTTGTAATTATGCCTGACAAACATGTATACTGCACCTGTCATTGACCAGGATTGCTCCCAACAGTTTTCACTTGCATACCCTTCCTCTTCCTTGCAAAAATGACATAAACTGGGAACAACAAAATACAGAACAACAAAAAATTAAACCATTTCTCATTGGCCATTTATAAATACACTTTGAAATTACAATAAAAAGTCATAAAATAAATACTTTTTACAGTGACATATTATATTGACATGAAAATTCAGTATTTTAACAACCCTCAACACAACACCTAACACAATATTTCCAGAACTTTCTCAATGTGATTGTCTGCATTTTCCTTCATTTCAACCCAATCTCAACATTGTAGACCCAGTCCTACATGAAACCTAGAAGCAAAGAAACATGTGCCTGACTCAGTTATCCCTATCTCAGAGCTCATTCTAGACACATTAAGCATCCCAGTAGGTTATATAATCTTTTGTCCGACATGAATAGAAGAGGACACACTTTTTAGTGGATAACACTTTTTGTTTCAAAAACACAGCTTGTGACCCATAAAAATGGAAAAAAAGAATAAAATTTGAATAGTGCATTAAGATTATAGAACTGAGTAGACATGGTTATATACAGTGGAACCCTGTTAATTGAAAAGCCACTTTGCCAATAGAAATTATTCAATTAACATGAGTATTCAATTAACAGGGATTGTGTCACTTTCCTGTATTCTAGAGATAAACTTAGCATTTATTCTATTATATCTTGTTTGACAGAGCTCCATGAGCTCTGTCAAACAAGATATATTAGATTAAATGTCTGTATTGGATGCACTGAGGCCAAATAGGTCTATCAACAAAGAAAAACTAGGGAGAGTCAGGGTAATTTTTTGACAGGTTTCAAGATTTTTTTTTATTAAATTAACAGGAGTTTACTCTATAACCTATATTCAATTAGCAGGTCAAATTTGTACTGCAGGTATGGTAAATAGTTTTGTGTTGGGAAATTATATTCAATTAACAGGGTTAGTCAGTTAAGAGATATCCAGTTATGTGGGCTCCACTGTACTTTTAAGTAGAGGGTTAAAAAACCTGTCACACAAGCTTTTATATTTTAGACCAACCTTATCCTGCCTTCAGGAGCATCATGAAAAATAACTGAATGGGAAATGGGGTGTTGACCTGAATTGTCCCCGACTCTGATGGCTCAAGTCCCAACTGATAAAATATTCCAAATACCATACTGACCCAGGAATGAGCCCAGGGTGTGCGTAAAGTAAAAGAGGGCAAAAGTTTAACCCTCTGCAGACTGATATCAAAATGGTAAAGTTTTCAGCAGCAAATATTTCCCCTAATGCAGTTTGATATTCAATATCAACTATACATTGTTAAACAGAGTCCAGTGAGCTCTGTCAAACAAGATATAAGTGGTTAAATTCATAGTTAAACAAGAGAAAAACAGAGTGATTGGAGAAAATTCTGTTGCTCTACCCGAGTACTGGGGGGTAATTAAGGGTGGGCTTAATTTCGAGAGGTCAAGTCTACAGGAGAATTTAGATGCAATGTTTAAACAAAGTTACATGACTCAGTCAATCTCATAACAAAGATGCATTAACCTTTAACCTAACGAATCGGCCACATGCACCTGCAAAATTTAAAACAATTTCAACAAAACCCATATCTTGTGACCCCCTCACTGGAATGAACTCATGCAAAACTTATTTCACCCCCTACACTCACCTTATATTAGTAATGTCCCTCTCTGCCTTGTGCTTATTAATTTGGTCTCGTTAAAGTTGATTAGGTCATGACAATACCAAATGTTTTTCGCAAATATTTAGAAAATTTCAAGTTTTTCTTAAGAAAACACAACTACTTATCCCTCACTCCAACAAGCTTAACTGGTTTGGTAGACTGCTTATTTAGATAGATTTTGTTTATACACAACTGATTTGTTACAATTTATTGGAGCATGCCTGTTGATACTCTCGAATAAATTGTAACGAAACAGTTTCGTATAAACAGTATTTTTTTTTACTACTTGGCAAGCAAGCGAATGCATACAACGTAACTCGTAGAGTGCTAAATTATTTTTAGTCATTAAAATTGTTCACGTATCTTTGCCTAGTTACAATTTAAGGGAGAGTGCCTATAGGCACTCTCCCTTAAATTGTAACAAGGCAACTCAATGCAGACAATATAATTGCACTTCAAAGAAAATATGAAGTATATTCACAGAATATGAGGATTTTCAGTTGCACCACCTGCTTTACAGAATAAAGCCCAAATGGGGGCTTCAAGCACAATACCAGTTCAAGCCATGAACGTGGCTTTCAGCACTGTTCAATAGAGCCATCATAGTGGCTTTTAGCACTCAACCAGTTAATAAAGTGATTCAAATGAGAGTAATATACTGTAGTGTGACAGGTAAAATGAAAGAACAAAATTTAACTACTTTTTTCCTGTGTAACAGATAGGTAGACATCTCCAGTTTGTAAGGTAAATAGGTAGATGTAATTGGGCAGCGTGCTACTCTTACTGAATCCCAATTTAGAGGTAGAGTAGAACTGGCCTAAAACAGACAAAGACTACTTGACTTTGAGGGTTCCTGTCAGAAATATTGTGTTAGGTGAAGAGTCATTAGACATGAAAAAATGTGTAATGAATACTGATAGCTTGACTGGGGTTTGCACAACTTAAGGCTACAGTATTTTGATCACAAAAGCACACAGAAAATTTCTATCAGATCACGAGTGGGTTGGGATCTGGTCGAAATTATCTTTCTATTTTTCTTCCCACAGCAATGTAGAATCTTGCCCCTCAGAAAAAGCATGAACACTGAATATAAGATGCTATTTCCATTTGTTTTTTTGTGATTCAGGATTAACTTAGCAAAATTTTATTTCTGAAATCTCAGCCCACTGATGTGTTAGTGTTTGCAATCAGACAATCATCTGAAATCCCAGTTTTGTGATTGCAGTACTGTTACTTTGTGCTCAAAAACTCATCATCAAATCTGATTATTTAATCTTCACCTTACGAATTGGATCGGTTTATTTCGACAGAAATTCTGGGTGTTAGCTATATACTGTGTACCTAAGATATTGGGCCGTAACACTTTTGAAAAGACAAAAGCCTGAGGCATGAAAATATTTACATGATTTATTTTAAAAACTTACTTTCACTCTAAACACAATTATCCAAAACAATTAAGAATGCTTTTGTGAAACTTAATTGAGTATTAGCCCTCTACACACTGATGTCAAAATAGCAAAGTTTTCAGCAGCAAATATTTCCCTTATGCAGTTTGATATTTAACCCTTAAAGGCCAAGACAACTGTCCTGAACTTACCCCTCACCTCTGCCTGTACATGTGGCTTAGCAGAGATTTCTTGTCAAGTTTTGGCTGCCTTGGTGGGCAGCCAAATGCAAGACTTGACTAGAAACCACTTCCAAGATAATTTGTCTACTGACAGAAGGTCCTCCCCATGATGGGAAAATACCTGTTCTGAGGTGGTAAAAGATGGAAATAGGGCTTTGAGGGTTAACCAAATATACCTTGTTTGACAGAGCTCTGTCAGCTCTTTCAAGATATAATCAGTTAAATTCATAGTTAAGGGAGACAAAAACAGAGTGATTGGAGAATATTCTGTTGCACAACCAGAATGATAGGGATTAATTTCTTTACATGTATATTCTGTGGGACTCGGCCCTCTGAGCTTTCAGGATCTGGCAAGTAACATAAAAAGGAAAAGATTAAGACAGAAATCAATGAGGGTGGGGTACAGGGAAGAATGAACATCCAGAATTGGAGTTTCCAGGTGCTTCTTGTTTTATCAGTAAACCAGAGCTGTTCACCCACGAGGCTCACAAGCACCATAGATACAAATAAAATACAAAAAAAAAACTCCAAAAGGGTCACTGATTCCTGTTCCCTGTACTCTACCAAAGTTGTGTTGTGTATTTATACCATATTAAACTTGAATTATGTGAATGAAGCTTTGATTTTTAAAGAAAAAATATTATCTTTGGCAGTAGCTTTACTTTCATGCATGACACTGGTCTTTTGTGTTGAAGCATTTTATTCATGTTATAATGTCAATCAGATGCATAATGACCAGGCCTTTCATTTATCAAGAAGTCGACCAATCGTCAGAAACTCCCATAATCGACTACAATTTCAAAGTTAACAATTATGAGTTTTCATCACCCCTTTACTGATGAATTATTAGTTAGTATTCTCCTCCTCATCGTGTTCATAAGAAGTGTCAGGGCTGTGGAATATCAAAATACATTGTAGTTGATACGGAAAAGAAGTATAGAGATACAATTATTTATTTATTTATTGGTGTTTAAGTAAGGTCACATACTTATGCACAATGGCTAATCGTGACCGTGACAGTTTTACGGGTGGAGGAAGCCGGAGTACCCGGAGAGAACCACAGAGCAACGACAAGCAGCTGTCAGCTCTCCAACATCGTAACTCTGAACTCTGCACCGCAGCACAGGCAGGGTTAGATTGGTTGAAGACATGCGCACCACCGATGTGCAGTACACCTCAGTAGACAGCGTCATCGTGCCCCCATGTAGGCAATCGGGGTGAAGTGTCTTGCTAAAGGACACAACGCGGTTGCCGCAGGTGGGATTCGACCTCTCGGCTTGCAGCCTGCACCTCTACCAACTGAGCCACCGCGCCCCTATAGAGATACAACACATGACACCAGGTCTGGCATTCCAGAAAGAATAAGAGTTCAAATAATTACCCTTCTAAGTTTGCCAAAGAGTGCAGCTGACGTCTTAAATCTCAATGCAGCTATTGTTAGATTCTTGACCACCTCAGGCCCAAACCTGAGCCAAGGCTCAGGGTTGGGCTTGAGGTGATCAAGAGTCTGACTTTTCCTCGGACAGCATTAAGTGTACAGCATACCTGCGTGCCTAAATAATGTCTGCCACATGGAGCTAATGACCCAAAATACTGTTTTCTACATAATTCTATCTAGAGGTCACAAGGTATGATTAAAGTCAACATCAATCAATTCTTCTTCTTCAAAACTCGATCATGAAATTTCATAATCATGACAGCCATATTAAGGACCAATCATATGCATCCTTACATGACATTCTTACATGTAAGCCGGCTTCCATGAATGGTTTTCCTAACACTTTTTTTCAATGTCTATATTGTATTGGATAAAGTTGAATAAACACAACAATCATGGTATAAAAGATTAGAACCCTTGACAAGAGAGCTCAATTGTTTATTCATTTATTGGTGTTTAGTGTTATTTTCAGCATATTTGGCTATCTCATGATTACAACACAAGTATAAAGTCAAGTTTAGCCAATTGTTTGAACCTGTACTGTCCACTTTAGAGAACTTCCACCCCAGGCATTCATTAGCAGGTACAAAATTACCAGTGAAACAAAATGCATTTACCACAGTTAAAAATGCCCTACTCCACTTTTCAGTGTTGCCAAAAGAGTTAAATACAGCACCAAGGCACCTGATAAAACTATTGATAGGTATCCCAGCCTCAATCATAAATCCTATGTCAACAAAAGTCACGTAAGCTGTCATCAACTACGAAGACCTCTTGGTAACAAGCCAGAAAATAAGCAGACTGTCATCTGCAAAATGAGGTCTCCAGAGGGTCAATTTAGTGATGATACCCTGCATAGCAGGGTAGCATCACCAAATTGACCCTCTGTGAATCTCAATCTGAATCAGGGTCTCAAAACTAAACCGAAAGAGGTACCCAGACAATAAATTGGCTCACTGTATGGGATAGCATCATCAAATTCACCCTCTGGGGACCTCATTCTGCAAATGTCAGACTGCTTATTTTCAGGCCTGATCCAAACCCCAGTCATAAATCATATGTCAACAACCGTCATGTGAAGCTGTCATCAACTACAAAGACCTCTCGGTAACTGCAAACCCTAAATACGATGGCATCAATGCTATTGGCAAACTGCACTCAACTGTGTTTACCTCTCAGAAACAGGGGCAAGCCTCATCATGTATCATAAATGAAACATGGAAAAAAACACCAGTAGAGAGGAAGTCCATCCAAGAAGTAATTTAAGCACTGAAAAGAAAGAAGCACAAGCAAAGTTTCAGCCAATGAACATCCAGGTTGAACGTGGAGTTCCACTGTCTAAAACCTTGCTAGCATTTAATTTCTTATCCTATTTTGAAGAATTTCAGAGTTATTCTCAGGGTGGATACACCACTCACTTCTCTGTGGGAACCCTGGGAAGTGAAGCAGTGCTTATTTACTGAGGTAAATAATCTGAGGAAAACAAGCTCCAATTTTACTAGCAAAACAAGACTCAGTGACCAATGCCTAGGGTGAATGTCCCCGAAAATGGGCAACCCGAGTATAAATGACTGGCTTGACTTAACTTTATCACCAAGATGTGGTCACAATTAACCATTGTGTGACCTTAAATACCAATAAATAAATTACACCACTCAATAGGCCCTTGTCCCTGATTCTATACCACTCCATTTTCATCTGATGCTTCAGACATCGAAAGAGTCACCATATTATTTACAATCCCCCAAATACACATGTCTATGTGTACCACATGAAATCACTAGCCACAGTAATTAGCTGTATAACTTTTACCATACCAGATCAATTTACAGTGATTATTACTTAACCCTTTACCTAACATGAAAAGCAGACGACACTTGCAAATAAAATTATTGAATAACTATTTTTTTTCGACTTTTGCATCAAAAACATAGCTTATGACCCCTCACTGGAATGAGCTCAATGAGCTCATTCCAATGAGGTGTCATAAGCTATGTTTTTGAGGCAAAAAATAAAAAATAATGAAAATTGAATTGGATTTTTGCGAATAGCATTTTTTGGCCGTTACGTTGAGTTTCCACATCAAAACAAAAGTCTTATTTTATACAGTTGCTATGCAGTCAACATTATGCGATACAATACACACATTGGTAAAGGTGCGGGGTTGAGCATGTGTGAGAACTGGATTATGCATAAGAACATCATGTTAGAATGCATCTGATTGGACGTTATGCATCTGAGTGATGTTATGAAGTGAATAAAATTCTTTGACGCAAAACCGTATGAAGCAAGAAAACTATCAGACTTCCAAAGTTGATATTTTTCTTTAAAAAATTCAGCTTCATTAACTTAATTCAAGTTTAATTGTGGTATAAATACTATACTATACTATACTATACTATACTATACTATACTATACTATACTATACTATAGTCTTTTATTGCATAAAACATATTACATGTTTAGAGCAAGATATCATTACAAAACACAACTCAGAGTAAGGGGACAGGAATCAATAAACCTTGCTGGAGTTGTTCCTGTATTTCATGTACGCCTTCCAACACATGGGAAATACAGAAAAAATTCACAAAAAGGTCATTGATTCCTATCTCCTGTACTTCAACCTTGCTGTGTTCTGTCTTGGTGGACAACCAGTATTCCTTTGACAATAACTGAAGCAACTTCAATTTAACACTTCACCCAACATCCGTCCACGTAATTTACAAACTGAGCAGTTGAACAAAATATATTTTTCAAAGCATTTCACCAAAACCATAGCATGTGACCCTTCCTTGGAATGAGCTCATCAGGCTCACTCCAATGAGGGGGTCACATGATATGGTTTTGGTGAATTTTTTAGAAACATTTGCAAAAATAATAATTAAAATAATAAATTTTGATATCCTGTACATTGGGTAAAGGGTTAACCCTTTACCTAACTCAAAACGCAGACAACACTTGCAAATAAAATTCTTGAATAGCTAATTTTCATTTTTTGTGTCCAAAACATAGCTTATGACACCTCACTGGAACGAGCTCGTTGAGCTCGTTCCAATGAGGGGTCATAAGCTATGTTTTTGAGACAAAAAGTGAAAAAAAAATAATGAAAATTGGATGGTGGTTTTTGCGAGTAGCACTGGGAGGTATTCGCCGTTGGGTAAAGGGTTAAATAAGCCATGCACCCATGTCAGTTCTGAATTTGGTAAGTCTTTCAGCATTCTGTCCCCCAACAATTTGGAGGCAAAAACGGTAAATAAAATCTGATCGAGAATTTATGTGAATAGCATTTTGCCATCATTTTGGGGAAAGTGTTAATGTTGATGACCCAACAATTCGTACTTTAAAGTGAGTGGGAGATGCTAAAAAAAACACTTGGAGAATTGATGAAAAATTACATGAGTAATAATCACTGTAAAATGATCCTAAATATTTCAATATAGAATAACGAGCTTAAAATCACAATCAAAATAATGATTAAATGAAATATTCCACATTCATTCAATAATTTATGCTTTTAACAATGATGAAAAGTTCTTGTATCACTGCAAATGATTTCACCATTTTTAACTGCACTCATACTTCAATGCTGAATTAATTTCATCTATTCTTTACTTGGGCTGTTGCAGAGCATTCGAAAGCCTGAAAGACAAACAGAAAATATATAACACATGGTTTACGGAGCGGCTTCTGCAGAACTCCCAATTGCATGACCAACCCCCTTCTCACCACACCCATCCAAGACAGAAAATAAGCAGACTGTCATCTGCAAAATGAGGTCACCAGAGGGTGAATTTTGTGATGCTACTCTGCACAGCAGGGTAGCACCACTAAATTTACCCTCTCTGAACCTCAATCTAAATAAGGGTCTCAAAACTAAACAGAAAGAGGTACCCAGAGGATAATTGGCCCACTGTATGGGATAGCATCATCAAATTCACCCTCTGGGGACCTCATTCAATGTCAGACCGCTTATTTTCAGGCCTGGACCCATCCTATTTTTTTCTGTGGTAAGTATTTCAAATGTGTCGTGGATGATTATTTCATTGTTTGGATTTTGATGTTATTTCTTCATTACTGATTAAATTTTGACAAGTTTTGTTGTCTTAACACAGACGGCGTTTGCATGAAAAATGTTCACACATGGGTACCCTATACCATATCCTGATCAAAATCAATAGTGGGTGCCTACCCCGGACTTCACTCACTGCTGTAACTCTCCTTACCATTGACCTCATAAAGTTGTTTATGGTCCTTTGTGGGATGTTATTCCACTCCTGAAGAAGAGCCTGCATGACCTGAGCAACGTTGTTTGGGATGTTGATGTGTTTCCTAGCCCTTTTGTCCAGCTCGACCCACAAATGCTCGATCAGGGACAAATCTGGACTGTAGGGTGGCCAATCAAGAACTGGGGCATTGTTTTGGTTGAGGAAGTCATGACAAACCCTAGCAATGTTCGGTCTCGCATTATCCTGCTGCAATGTAAGGTTACGCAGATGGATAAGTGGAAGGACATGAGGCATGATGACCTGATCCCAATATCTTATGGCTGTAAGATTGCCCTGGATAAGTTCCCTGCATATGGTAAGAGATCTGAATTATGGATCAGACAATAGTGACTAACAACTCTGTAGGAAGAGAAGATGTCTATAACAGGATGTCTTCTGGAGATAGTGAGAACTCAAAGGGTTGGTAATCTAATATAGCAAAGCAAAATACTACTGACTGAAAGTGACATCCATTCTAACACGACAAAGACTATATTGGATTGGAAGTACCTCGGACAAGGTACCACATTTACACTTAATGTCGAGCCCAATACAGACGTTTTCAGTATATAAGAAAAGCTGTACTGAGGACAGATATATATATATATATATAAGTATATGGTCTGATAACACAAATATGTGTACGAGAGATGTGGTCCATGTGTACTGCAATCATGAAGCTAATAAGTTCTTAGAGATAAGATAAAGTCGAAACTAACTGCTTTTAATAGCAGACCAACCATTATGGCAAGTGCAGAATTAGAAATTGACATTTCAAATTTTGAAAGCATAATTAGTTATTATCCAACAGATCCCTATCACAAGTCAGAAAGATGCACCTGATTACGGCACAAGACAATCTCTTCAGTAGCTATGCAGAGAGTTTTCTTGTTTACTCTCATTACTGCCTTTTCCTAGACAGATAAAAGGCAATTAGTTGTAATTAAGATATTGAAGGACAAGGTAGTTATACTGAAAGACAGTAGGGTATCTTCTGTTATAAGAATCTGATTAGCAGTTTTTACCACTGTCCTCAAAAATTGATTAGCAGTGGGGACAAACTGATTAGCAGTTATAAAGAGACTAATAAATTTCAGAAAAACACACTTTGTCAGTTTAATAGTTTTTTTTTTCATTATCAAGAACAGACATCTAATGAATTTGAACAAAAATCAAACACCGAACAAGAGTTCAACCTGAACTTCGCCAGTTCAGGCTTAGATGGTCCGTGTCACCGTCAGTGTCACTGTCCTGAAGGGGGGTTGGGGCCTGGGGGTGTGTATGGGACATGCAGCTGAAAATCTCTAACTGTATCAGTCTGAAATAATTTAAGCTTTCAGGCGTCCACATGGGTGGTACTCGCTGTGACATGGGTCCCTTTTCCTGCACTGGGAAAAGACAGTTTTTCCCCAATTTCAACTTCAACCCGCCTCTCCCCCCACCCACCCCCATAAAAAGCTAGAAAACCCTGGTGCCATGGATTGGAAATGAAAAATAAATACCTCAGTGTTTGAAACATACTCTTACAGTTCATGATTCGACTTCCACTTTAAAATTTTCAATTCGATCCACCCAAATGAAAAAAGTCGTGGAAGATGATTATGAAGAATGACTCAATGGAGCTAATTTATAGGCACCGACATCGTAGAAAACACAAGTGGAGTTTTGTCAACTGATTTGAAAACACTCGTAAAATGATGGTGAAATTTATCATTTTGCATGACCAATGGACGTTAACTGGTAGAGTGCTGAATTATTTTTGGTTATCAAAATTTGTTCATATATGTTTGCCTTGTTACAATTTATGGGAGAGTGCCAATAGGCACTCTCCCATAAATTGTAACAAGGCAAATCCTAACAGACTAAATAATTTCACATCAAAGGTGGTATGAAGAACATCCACAAAATATGAAACCTTTAAGTGCTGGTACTGACACTTCAGAGTAATGCCCAAATATGGGCTTCCAGCACTCTACCAGTTAATAATAAATTGGTGTATTGTTACACTGTTTATCTGTAGTTTTACCATTTTTGAACTGGAATAATGTTGGATGAACACATAAAATATTGAATCACACCATGCGATCCAAATTTCGATGATTGGATCGCACCTGGAGATCTTGCTTTGCAAACAGCGATGCAAACCCAAACAAAAAATACCCTGGACAGTAACAAACCTCTCCTTATTTATTTATTGGTGTTTAAGGTCATATACTTATGCCCAATGGCTAATCATGGCTGCAGCAGTTTTATGGGTGGAGAAAGCAGGAGTACCCGGAGAGAACCACCGAGCAACGATGACAAGCAGCTGCCAGCTCCCCAACATCATAACTCTGCACTGCAGCACAGGCAGGGTTAGATTGGTTGATGACATGCGTACCATCGACGTGCAGTACACCTTAGTACGTCATCGTGCCATGTGGACAATCAAGGTTAAGTGCCTTGCATGAGGACACAACGCGGAAGTCCGAATTGATCGCTCAGGCGGTCACCCATCCAAGGATTAATTGGGCTTGCTGGTGCTTAACTTCGGTGATCAGACGAGAACCGGTTACCGCAATGCCACCGCGTCCCCAAAACAAACCTCTCCTTAAAAGTAGAATAAGATAAGGAAAGTAGATATTTCCTGTCTATTCCATAAGCATTTTTTCTTTAAATAATAATAACAAAGGTTACTAGTAAATGAAAACATGAGTTCAGTATCATAGGAGCTACATGAAGGGAAGACTTTCAAGATTGGAAACTGATGAAGTACATAAAGCATTGCCCATTTAACGAGATTGAAATATCAAAATAAATGGAACATTGAGCCTTAACCCTTTACCTAACATGAAAACCAGATGACACTTGCAAACAAAATTCTTGAATAACTAACTTTTTCCATATTTTGTCTCAAAAACATAGGTTATGACCCCTCATTGGAGTGAGCTTGGCAGGCTCGTTCCAAAGAGGGGACATAACCTATGTTTTTGAGACAAAAAATGAAAATATAATGAAAATTAATTGGCAATTTTTGAGAATAGAGCTGGCCGGTTTTGACCGTTACATTTGGTAAAGGGTTAATGTGAGATATTTCGTAACAACATTTTTTGTTCAAATTAAAGTATACAATAGAATGAAAAATCTGACTGCCTGAAAGTAACATTGTTCCAACAATGGATCGTAAACTTTCTAGAATATGAAAGATATATTGTTCACAAAGAATTAGAAGAGCATTATTTTAATGCCTTCTTAAACATTTGGAGACTGAAATGGAATTAACTGTAAATTTATCCATCTGATGGTCAAAATGCCCATACCAATGGACGAGAAAAAAATGTTGAATTAGATGTGGGAATAACTAGATAAGTACCAGTGATTCCCTATAGGGTGAATTCCCACTGCTTCTTGCATATTACATAAAATTTTTAAATTTAGATGGTCTTAGATGCCATTTCCTGCATTCTGAGTCAATAGTCGACCCCTCACAAGGATGTCAAATTTTAACCAGTTTTAGGAGAAAAAATTGAAAAAAACCCAAGTCATTGAGGATTAATAGAGGAATATGGTTTTCATCCTAGGTAAGTATGTTAAGTCAGTCAATAAAATAATTTAAATCATACTGTGTTGTCTTATTTTTTACAAGTTTACTGTTATAGTTAGTGCTGCAAGTATTTGTTCAAGACTTGTAAGTTGTAACTATTAAGGCAGTCAGACTCTTCTCTGCTAAAATACCAAAATCAGCTGAATCAGTTGGTTTTGGTAATTTAGCAGAGAAGAGCCAAACTGCCAATATCCTTTAGACTGCTTTAGTGATTTATGCCAACTTGAAAAAATGCTTGCAACACTTACAGTCTACACTTTGAACTTTCAGTGACAAAGTCCAAAACCTTGCCAAATTTTAACTTTTATTAATTTCAAAAAAGTCACAGTTTACAAAATTAACAATCTACAGTACCAAACTCTTCCTTGCTTCAGAGTCCAGATTCAGAAAGAAAATTGCCAAATTTGACAGTGATTATAGCTTTAATTAACCAAAAACATTCAGATCTGAAAATTATCAGGCCGGGGTGTGGAAAATGTCAAAACTGGCCAAATTTATGAACTTTAGTCTTCAGTCTAAGTCAGTTTTGAGACTCAGTAGCTGAAGCTACAGCTTCAGCTGCCTTTGAAGTTGAGTCAACTTCAAAGGCAGCTGAGGCTGTAGAGGCCCTCACTGGCCTCACAGGATGTTTGTGTTGAATGTGACGATTTTTGCTGTTCAACCAATGAAGGACGGATGGTTTGGGATCAAAATCCTTAAATGATGGACCATCAGCAACAATTCTCATTTGATTCTGTAAGTTTTCCTGTGTGAGTCGGGTACGTAGGGCACTCTTCACAATGTTCATGTTGGAGAACAGTCTCTCGCAGGCAGCGGATGATGGTGAAATGGTAAGCAGCAACTGAACTAAGGCACTAATGTGCTTTAACGTGTCAGCTTTTCTTTGCAGGAAAGATATATACACATCAACGGGATGTAACTTTCTCTGAGTTGATACTTGTACTTTAAGATTTTGCCATTCGGCAGGAATAAGCTTCACCTCATCTTCAGTTAGCACATCAATGAAGTAATCACATAGTGATTTTACTTCGGTGTTCCCAAAAGTACTTAGGTCAGCCAGAGAATATGGCCATGCCCTGAAGTCAAACACTGTGAAGTGGGAAAGAGGAGGGGCATCGAAATCTTCAAACCTTTTGAGGATGTATGTACTAACAGATTCTAACAGTTTTTTAACATCATTATCAGCTGCAAATGCAGGAAGATTGCCTTTTAGCTTCACTTTCCCATCAAACATGTGGGTGTTTTCATCAAACAGTGCATATAATTTGGATAGGTTTTCTGGTGGTTCCACAGACATTGCATGTATCCTCGTGTATAAAGTATCAATGGCCTCCTTTATCTCAAAAATCATAAGATCCTGTGTCTGAAATAGCTTGGATGTAGCACTTATTGCAGACAAAACATCTAACATGAGGTGGATGTACTTGACAAACTTCACTTGTGTCAGATGATTCAAAATGGCTTTGGCTTGTCCCAGTTCATCAGCCTTCTCTGACTGGCTCAGGATTTGCTCCATGTGTGTCACTGTAACGGGGAGGTCTTGACATACAGCCTGGAGTGCCCTGGTTTTGGAGGAGACCCATCTAACAGCCTTTATTTCAGTGTGCATTAAAAGTGATTCTTGAAGCACTGAAGCTAAATACTTCAATTCCTCTCTCCTCTTTGGTGAGAAGGAATAGAATTTGCAAATTCTCTTGAGAGTACCTTCAAACTCTTTAAGGTACCCAACTTCTTTCACAGCATCAAGTACTCCGAGCTCTAACTTGTGAGCAACACAATGTGTGACTAAGACCTTATTTTCTACAACATCACTAAGTTTTTTGGCAACTCCGTTTTTAGCTCCAAGATTTACTGCTGCCCCATCCATATTAACACAAACTAATTTCGGTTTATTAACCTCACTTGTGTTGTTTAAGTCAAATCCACATTTGGCTATACCGGATTTGATTGCTGCAAATACTCCCTCGGCTCTAGCATTGTCCAAGTGTTCAATACTTGCAAAACTGGTTACTGGCTCCAAATTATCAGGATGAATGTATCTTAAAAGTATGCCCTCTTGGTCTATCACTGCTGAATCCGTACTAGAATCTGATAAGATAGATACAAAACGTACTTTTGCCATGCGTGCACGAACCTCGTTGATCAATACTGTGGAAATTGACTGTATGAAGTCTGTACAAGCATCCCTGCCAATATGATCATTGCCTAACTGCACACCGTTTTTTATTTGTACTTCACATAAGAAAGGATAATCAGTAAAAGGTCTATTATTTTTTGCCACTGCATAGGTTGTATTGAACAATTTTTGATATCGCTCTACTTCTAGCTTCTCAACTTTAGCAAAGGCTTTATCTAACTGGCCTGCCCCTCGCTTAGATTTTTCGTCAAATTTTAATTGACACGCCTCATGTTTTGACGACGCACTGTGTGCCGACAACGTATCCCTCCGTTCTACAACTTTGCCTATGTATAATGGGGATTTGCTGTCTGCTATAAGTGGGTAGAGTCGACACACATGACAGTGCACAAGCCCTGTGACAGGATCGTCTGCTCTCAGCCACGGGAAATCTTGCAACCAATGAGGCTGAAATGACCGCTTACGTTTTTTTTCATAAACTCGGTCCTTTTCCGCCTGTGTTTTTTTTCTTTTCTGACCCATTTCAACCGTTTTTTTTTCTGGTGGACTTTTGTGGAAAACAAATTTATCCATGCTTATATTTATTTTACTAGCAGACAGCTTGAGTTTATTTTTAATGTGTGTTTGTACACAGAACACGTTTCGAAGAAACAAAAATGCAACTAGCAATACAAAAAGTAAAAACCGCCCAATTCGTACAAAAGACACCACCATGTAAATTATGTTCAAACTAAAAACCGCCCAAACGAAACTAATACACAAGCAAAGATAAGACTGAACAAGAGTATCTGTAGTACTGCGGACGGTTACTAGACGATTCGCCCCCGGCCCCGTGGACGATTCGCCCCTAATTTTTGTGGACGATTCGCCCCTAGACTATTCACCCTCATGGACCATTTGCCCCCGATTTTTTTTAAAAACCCTGATACTGTACATAAGCCACAAGGAACTTAAAAATTGTCTGAGACAATTGATTTTTGTGTAAATTGTTGTCCATACAAATAATATTGACATGTGTGCAGTCAATAATTGACACTGACTAAATGTGTGTAAAGAAACCTCAGAATTATGAGGAAATGTTTACACAACACTTTGCATACTCAACACTTTGCATTGAGTAGTCAAATTGTCAGAAAGGAGACCGTGGTTTTGTTTTTACAACATTTTGTTTTTTTAAGCCATAGTTTTTTTAGTACCCGAGCTTGGTCAAAGACAACATTACTGAGGCTGTGCCTCCTGTTGTGGATGCGGGTAAGAACCCCCCCCCCCCCCCCCCCGCCACCGCCTAACGTTTACTGTGGTCTCTGGTGTCTCAAAAGATCAAAACCACCTTTGGTGTCATTAAATAATTATTATTAGTGTGGTTACCAGACAACTTCACAAGTGACCCCAGACAACTGCCCCCCCCCCCCCCCCCCCCCCCCAACTCCCAGTCCAAAAATGTGCATTTGTATAAGTGCCCCATTTCATTTGGCAGCCAGGACAACAGCCCCCCCCCCCCCCCATTGTCAGCTAGGACAATAGCTGACAACCGCCCTCACTCCTGTTGTCAGCCAGGCCTGAGGGTAGGCCTAAGTCACGAGGCTAAGTCCCCCCCCCCCCCCCCCCTTGAATTTTGTCAATCAAGACAAGTACACCCACGAATCGTCCATCGGGGCGAATCGTCCCGGGGGCGAATCGTCCAGTTCCCCTGCGGACGGGTTCAGGAAATAACAGCTGATTACGCGATGCGCATAACACTTGTAGTGTAAAACTTTTATTGATGTTTAAAAACTCACGACACCCCTGACGGGGATTTAAAATCGAAAATACTAATAACTTAAATAAAATGTTGCAAATTACAGGTCTGAGGACGTGTCGTATCTTACACAATCACAGGAGGGAAATAACTCTGATGCTAACTGTGGTGAACAGGTAAATGTACTCGGGATGGGTACCAATTCTCTTTTGTTACTTCCGTCTGTGTGTCCTTGAATGAATCTCACGTAAATAAATGCAGAGTGACTGACTGAGAATGTAAAAATGATATTGATTTTGAATGATGATAAACCCATTGAAGAACCAGACCCAGACAGTTATTACAGTTCGGAGTATGCCTATACTCGCTTCAGGCGAGGAGAGCTCGAATCGGATGTGTAAAAGGTACAAATCACGCATATGATGATACGGTCCTCGACTCGGGTCAGTAAGGTAACGTCAAAATTCACTTGTCCGTCGGGCAGACAGACAGTAAAATGCCACTTGTCCGTCAGTGTCAAAGTACGAGTCGGGCGAGTCGGGCATGGCATTTCCACACCCCTGTAAAAACAATTGTAATAATACAAAATGCTTCTAAAGCAAGCCTGAAAATAAGCAATTTGTCATTTGCAGAATGAGATCCCTAGAGGGTGAATTTGCTGATGCTATCCCATACAGTTGGCCAATTTATCCTCTGGGTACCTCTTTCTGTTTAGGTTTGAGACCTTGATTCAGACTGAGGTTCACAGAGAGTAATTTTAGTAGGGTAGCATCACCAAATTCACCCTTTGGGGACCTCATTTTGCAGATGACAGTCTACTTATTTTCTGGTTGTTCTAAAATTGTTGAGAGCACAAGCCATGTATTTGAAGGTAAGACCAAAGACAGAACGGATGCACAGACTCTACGGCTGTACCAATTAACTGAAAAGGTAGCATTGACTTTTCTATGGGATGATGATATACAACAGGCATGTGAATAAGAAGCACAATGAATCTGTTAACCCTTTACCCAACGTAACGGCCAAAACCGGCCAGCGCTATTCTAAAAAATCGCCTATTAATTTTAATTATTTTTTCATTTTTTGTCTCAAAAACATAGGTTATGGCCCCTCATAGGAACGAGCTCGTTCCAATGAGGGGTCATAACCTATGTTTTTGAGACAAAAAATGAAAAAAAAAGTTAAAAAATTTATAGTAATTTATATATTTTTTATACTTACCAATGACCCAGACATAGCTGGTGCTAACTCTTAAAATATAGGGCCAAACACAAATTTTGCCCCTTAAAATAATAGGTTCCGGATAATAGGAGCCTAACTCTTATGCAACAATCCAACCTAAATAGTAACGGAAGTATTGATTCCGAAACTATGAAAGTGAAAATCATCCATCGATCGTGCATGAAACTCACTGACTGTACAGTAAAAGAGAAACCAACAGAATTACTGTCTAAAGGTCAGAATTTGAAAACTACTGTTTCCAGAGGCTCAAATGATTACTTAGCTAAATAAGAACCGAAGTTAAAATCCGTATAGGAATTTAATCTAAAGATTCTAAGTCTATTTATCAAAAAGTTACTAACTGACTTAGATAAAGAGACAAAAGATTCAATTGTAAACTATCGTAGAGTGCATAGGTATGAGGTAACATAAACCTATAACCTAAATAATAACAGGCTGCAGTAGATCTTGTGAAACAAGTATACTAAAAAATAGCAATGAGTAGTATGGAGGGATCAACAATATGAACATAATGATCCCTACACCACGACGGAAGAGCCTCCACTTTAGCCGCATAGAATAGCGAAGAAGAGGATCTCCTATAGTAAGAAATCGCGTCCAAAGCTCGTCCAGTTACAGTGCTAACAATGCAATACGGACCACACAACGGAATACATGAAGGTTGCGACCTTGCTGGTTGTGATAAAGATGACACGATTTATCCAGTGAAAAAGATCCTCACATAGAGGAAGATTTCACGTTAAGACCCACAGTAGACAAGAGAGTAAATTACTCATGATCTCTGTGAAGATAGAGATGCTATCAACAGAAATGTATTGTGGTTGTTTATCTTAGCAATACCTGCTAAAACAACAGCGCCGGAGGATACGCGTATCCTATCATTCCGTCCTATAGATCAATAGAGCGTTAACAATATTAGCTCAGAGATCTGGACAAGCCAACACATACGTCTGCAATTGATTAGCAAGCTGTGTCATAAATAAATCATCATTGGGCGCTCCCATAGATAGCAAATCTGATTGAATACTTGTTTGTTGAGAGTCCATTCTGACAGCAACAAGCGACCCGTAAGAGAACGGGAGTCTGATAAAACAATCAGACGACCCGCAATATGACGGACCAAAACTGAACTTGGTGTACTATAACCAACAGACGGATTCTTTCCATTAAATTGAATAACGGAAACGAAAGAGTGCCTCCCTGGTTCCGGAGATACGCCACTACTGTCGAATTAAAGGACAGGAATTTTGGGCATGCGTTTCTGAATAATGTTCATGCAATGACATAAAGCAAGCCTAAAAAACATTATTCCGCGGAAGAAAACTGATTGCTAAAAGACTGCGGAACCCAAAGACCCTGGCACTTCGAATCCGTAGGGATCAGTATTATATCCCAATCTGTTTGACTGGCAACCGTCATAACAGCCACACTCGGGTCCGGCAACTGCGGCGGTACTCTCTGAGTCAACCACCGAATGTTTGCCCCAGTCTGAATCTCTTGTAACACTAGATAGACAAGAGAGCGTGTAAATCGAGCAATTCATGGATTGCCGAAAAGTTGCCGTCGAAGAGAAGCTCCTCCGAGAACGAAGCGACTCTGAGAGAGTTCTTAACCTTACTATCCACGCGTGTGGATGTAGCTAGGGCTGCGTCACGTCTAACTAACTCCAATCAGACACTGAAGGGCGGAGTTATACGTGAACAAACTACTGCCCTCAAAAGAAATTACATTGAGAATAATATCCCGTAAATCTTTTCTTGAAGACGTAATGATAACGCCTCAGTAAGGCGGATTACGTATAATAAAGCGTCTAAGTTAAGTTTACTATACATAATGTCGTTCCCAACATTGAAATTGGAAAAGACATAAACGGCGAAAAAGAATATATGCAGTCTTTAATCACACCGTCTAGACGCATATGAACTCTCGGTATGCCCTGCTCTGCCAAAATAAACTATTTGTATAAATGATAAAATGGCAGAAATGAGCAACGCGGACAAGAAACTAAACTATCATGCTTAGTAGCAGGCTTGTATATATATATATATATAGCGTCGAAAAATAAAACACATGTTGTAATGACAATATTGGACTGCGTCGGTAAGTCAGGGACAATGTCCCTGAACCGATCGAAAATTCCGAGTCCAATGACGCTATAAGTCTCTTATCCACGATCGCAGCAATGAAGTCCGAAATAATAATCACTGGAAGATAATGCCAGAAGATATGAAAGGCATCTTCCGATACTACTAAAGGGAAAACTCGAAATCTTTCGAATCCCTTTCGCCATCCTGTCGGACCCTATAAAGCGTTCGGTCGTCCGTACCTGATGCAACCGCAGACCGCACCGACCCAGCGCCGTCGGATAATTCCTGAATCGACCGAGAAACTGTCAATTGCTGGGATGCTGCGAAACAACTGTGCTAACTCGGATAGCACGTCCGTCACTGAGGCCTGAGGAGAAGCGGTCTTACGATGCATTGCCGCTGGAAGCTCCGTGATCGTTACCCCGTGCATACTACCAATATGCGAGCGAACGGAGTGTATAGGCCTCGTGTCCCTTGGCTACCGGATGGCGCGACCTATTCGCCGTGGAATCACTGAATGCCGAAACTGATCGGATACTCGAGGTCACGTAGCCAATGTGCGGTCGTGTGCCCTGCTGTGAGGATGAGGAAGCATTAAAGACAGTCTCTCGGACTGTCAATATAACGGAGCGTCCCGACCAACGGACATATCCTCCGAATGTAAAATATCTGAACCACAACATGCGGTCCCCTATGTTGTTGGGCGAGAGAGGGACCTCTCTCGCTCACAGCCCGGACGGACCTGGACAAGCCAGGAACCGGACTAACAGGCTTCCTCCGATCTGTCCTCAATCTGCCGTCACTGGGTGAGTACTAAAGTAATTAAAGTGCTCGCATCACCCAAATCTCCTTCCTAGACCGCAACGGACGAACCCGGCAGCCGAACCATTCGATGAATGTACGCTACACCGGGTGAGCTAGCGAATGTCACTCCGTAGGTGATAGACATATTCCATGAGCTCTTATTGCCGCTAACTCTTCATTAACTATGACGACAGAGGCACACTTTTGAAAGACATCTCCATAACTCTTCGAACAAGAAACCAGAAATGCTTGGTTAGCAAGCATAAAATAATAATATATATAGCGTCGTTCAATAATTCGAAAGTTAGTGTGACATTATTGGACTATGTCGGAACTGAGGGACGATGTCCCTGAACCGAACCAAAAATTTCTAAGTCCACCGACGCTATCAGTTTCTTATCCGGCATCGCAGCATTCTGGTCTGACCAAAGAAGCTGTAGAAGACCAAGTCAGATGACATACACAACAGCATATGTTTTTCCGAAAGGGGAAGCTCGAAATCCTCCGAATCCCTTTCGGTATCCCGTCGGACCGGATGAAACTTTCGGACGGCCGTACCCGCTTCCGCAGAGCGTCCCGACCCAGCATCGTCGGATAAAATATATGCGACAGATTCAGTTGATGCTGGGATGCTGCGATAAACTTTGCTATTAAGGAAAGCACGTCCGTTCCCGAGGCCTGTGCAGTAGCGGTCTTACGATGCATTGCCGCCGGAAGCTCCGTGTACGTTGACTCCCGCACACTTCCTATGCGAACGTCCGGAGTCTGCAGGCCTCGTGTCCCTGGCTACCGGATGGTGTGACCTGGTCGCCGAAGAATCCTTGATCGGCGAAGCTGGTAATATATCGGCGGTCACGCAGCCAAGGTGCGGTCGTGTGCGCTGACGAGAAGAGGAAGCCTTAGCAGTCTCAGCGGACTGCCTATACAACGGAGCGTCCCGAGCGACGGACGTATGCTCCGCTTACGACACATTTTGTACCACAACATCTGGGGCCAGATGTTGTTGAACGAGAGAGGGGCCTCTCTCGCTTGCCGTCCGGATGGACCGGAACGAGCTATGAACCGACTAAAAGGCTTCCTGCGTTCTCCCTCCGATCCGCCGTCACTGGGTGTGCATTAGGTTAATTTATAGTGCTCGCATCACCCCAAAATTCCTTCTAGACCGCAACGGACGAACCCGGCTGCCGAACCATTCGGTGAATGGACGCTACACCGGGCGAGCTAGCGGACGTCAAAGGCCGTCGAACCTACTAGGGTCCTCTTAGGCAATTGGCGTATTTACATGAGCACTTTTCCGCTAGCCCTTCATTAATTGTGACGACGGAGGCACACTGTTGGAAGACATCACAGATACATCACCCTAATCTTGATCGTCTGAAATAGAAATTGATAAAGTAGAGTGACCCTGCGGGGAAAGGACCGGAGTGTCCAAATCCCCAACAACATACCGTGACATACGCTTCCCATATTGTCATCGAAATCATACGATACAGAACAGGAGTTAATGCGAGTACACTGACCACATATAGATTGATAATAAAGTCAGAGGAAGACTTCCTCTTAAAACAATTGATTAATATCCTTTCAATGTGAAAAGAAAACAAGTCCTGGTACTCGCACTAACCCCTGGCAATCAAAATACATAATAATAGTATGATCCATTAATATAGAAAAAATAATTGAAATCAAAATAATTGAAATCAAAATATTTTGAAAAAATATTTTTTCAGAACAGCCCAAGTTTCTGAAAAGTAACGTTGAGCCCCAATGGATCCCAAGCCTTAGTGTGGACAAAAATTTTAAAAATATTTTAAACAATTTATTCAACACTTACGAACAATAATAATGTATCTAGTTATGATTAAAATAACATCAAGATATTATTTTTTAGAAATCCCCCCCTCACACAGAGGGCTGTTGTAAATGTAAACAATGAGTGTAAAAACACTAAAATAAGACTCCAGGCACCCAGGCCCGAAATCAGTTACCAGAAATACACTATCTGATGCAAAACAGAGACTTCCAGGGAAGAAACTGCAGAACATCAGATGGTAGATGCAGAACACAATGCCTAACCACCCGTAGGTGAAGACGTAAACATGGGGAAAGAACAGAATTCATTCTGTTATTCAGCTAAAACTCCCAAGAAAATTTAGTAATAATAATTACAAAAACTATGCCAAAAGCATGGGAGAATAGCAAGGGGGAACTTAAAGGACAGGGAGAGAGGAAAACACTTAAAAAAAACAGTGTAACTAAATAATCAGAATGACAACAAAATGGCTGCTGCCTTGAAAATAGGTAACTTAACATAATTTCATTAAAAAATTTTAAGTTACAGCCCTGATAATATTCTGTCACACATTCTTTTCCTCTCCTCCTTCTCTATCCTCCTTAGAATCACCATTTCACTAATATTTATGTGTCTGGCATCATTTAAACTGAGATTTATAAGCACAAAGATCAGTCAGATGTTAACTGATGAAGGGCCAAACTTAGAATGATTAATGGCGCCAATTTCGGAACGTCCTTGACACTGCGCATGCGCAGTAGGGGCGAAGTGTGGAGGGCCTTTCAGGACATGTTTTCTTTAGTTTTAGATGCAAATTTTGGGGATTGGGGGCAAAATTTGTGTTTGGCCCTATATTTTAAGAGTTAGTACCAGCTATGTCTGGGTCATTGGTACAGTATAAAAGTTAAAAAATTTATAGTAATTTATATATTTTTTATACTTACCAATGACCCAGACTTAGCTGGTGCTAACTCCACAAAAAACCAGGGCCAAACACAAATTTTGCCCCCCAATCCCCAAAATTTGCATCCAAAACAAAAAGAAATCATGTCCTAAAGGACCTCCATAGTACGACTCTACTGCGCATGCGCAGTGACGCAGTCGTCCCGAAATTGGCGCCAAATATCATTCTTACTGGCAGTGCCTGGTCAGCGCTATGTACTCAGCGGGGAGGCAAGAGTTCCCAACTCAGGGAGGGCCATCCCCGTCTGGGTCATTGGTAAGTATAAAAAATATATAAATTACTATAAATTTTTTAACATTTTTATACTGTACCAATGACCCAGACTTAGCTGAATAGTAAACAGGCTGGAGGGCCTAGGACATAGAGGAAAATCCAATAAGCTCAATTATAAAATAAAGAGATAACCCCTTAAGGAGAAAAGGAGTATTAGGCTTTACATGTATCTTTCTTATTTAATATTTAAATTAGAAAGATACACTACCCTTAATAATTGAGCACAATAACATTCATGTTCTCTATTAATATCCAGTATAACCTTTATACTAATTATTATTAAAACAAGCCAATAAATAAAGTAGTCCAGAGAATTGAGACTCTTTATAATCATTTAAAAGTGTCCGAGTATTGTATATTAAAGCCCGTTTGACACTTGACATATACAAATGCTTCACACCGAGCTACACTTTAAAATTAAGACATGAATGAAATTAAACATTAATATTACACTTTAAAACCATCCCGGAAGCGACTCAGAAATACTGTCTTGGAGGAGGCATTCCCTTGCTTTTCACTATAAAGCAGGTGACCTAAGGGAACACCCGCCCCCCCCCCCCCTTCCCCTTGCCCTGGGTCAAATAGCCCAGAGCGAAGAGGGCAGCCGGACGGAGTCACTGCCGGAACAGAAAGCCTGCATAACTATAGTTGCAACTGTTTAGTGGACGACATTCTGAGCAACAGATAACGGACCTAAACAATGCAGGTCTCCAGAAATGGACTCAATATTTCTGAGATAAAAATTAGTAAATGTGGATGGCTGAGACCAATAAGCAGCCTTCATTAAATCTGTAATAGCAACACTATTAGCATAAGCCCAGGAAGTAGAAAGAGCTCTTACTTCATGAGCAGAAATCTTAAGCACAGACTGCTGAGAAGAAGATAAATCTTCATACGCAGTACGGATAGTTAACTGAATCCATCTAGCAATAGAATGGACTGAAATGTCCTTTCTATTAGGCATCAAAGACAGAAAGAAACGTTTCCGTCCCTTTCTGATGAACTGAGATCTCTGTTTATAGATACGTAGTGCTCTAACAGGACAGAGTAAAGGCCTACGCCCGTCTGAAGACGGAAGAGCCTTAATAACAATAGGTTCCGGATATTTATTAGGAGCCTGATTCTTAGCTAAAAAACCGACGTTAGTAGTGAAGGTGATAGTGTTCCCAACACTACGATAATGAGAATCATCCACCGATAGTGCATGAAGCTCACTGACTCTTCTGGCAGAAGAGAAAGCTAAGAGAAAAGCTGTCTTATAAGATAAGAATTTGAAATCTACTGTCCCAAGAGGTTCAAATGGCTTTTCCTTCAATTTAAGGAGAACCCAAGCTAAATTCCACTTAGGAATTAATCTAAGAGTTCTGGGTCTATTTATCGAAAAGTTTCTAACCAATTTCGATAAAGAGACATTAGATCCAATTTGTAAACTATCATGATGTGCATAGGTATCAGATAACATAGATCTATAACCCTTTATAGTAACCGGTTGCAGTTTGATTTCGTCAAACAAGTATACTAGAAAGTTAGCAATGTCTGGTATAGAGGGATCAAATATATCAACAGAATGATCCCTACACCAACGACGGAAAACCTTCCACTTAGCCGCATAGTTTAGCGAAGAGGAGGTCCTCCTACAGTTAGAAATCGCGTCCACTGCTCGTCCTGTAAAGTGCTTGCCATGCAAGAAGGACCGCACAACGGAAAAACGTGAAGGTTGAGACCTTGCGGGTTGTGATGCAGTTGGCGCGATTTCCCCTGCCAAAGAAGATCCTCTCGTGGAGGGAGCTTCCGCGGTAGGTCCCACAACAGACACCTGAGTAGATTTATCCACGGTCTCTGTGGCGACAGAGATGCTACCAACAGAATCTTGCATTGAGATTGTTTTATCTTTAGCAATACTTGTTGAATTAACGGCGCTGGAGGATACGCATATCCTATCATTCCGTCCCAAGGGATCGATAGAGCGTCTACAGCAAATGCTCTTGGATCCGGACACGGGGACACATACGTCTGCAACTGATTGTTGAGATGTGTCGCAAATAAGTCTATCATTGGCCGTTCCCATTGGTAGCAAATCTGATTGAATACTTGTTTGTTGAGAGTCCACTCCGACGGCAACAAGCGACCCTTTCGAGAAAGGGAGTCTGCTAGCACATTCAGACGACCCGGTATGTGACGGACCGAAAGAAGAACGTGATGTTCCAACGCAAACAGAAGGATTCTTTCCGTTAGATTGAACAACGGAACTGAATGAGTGCCTCCCTGATTCCGTATATACGCCACTACTGTCGTATTGTCGGATAGGATTTGGACATGAGCATCGTGAATAATGTCCATCCAGTGACGTAACGCAAGCCAAATTGACATCATTTCCTTGATGTTTATGTGCTTGCACAGGAATTGCGGATCCCAAAGACCCTGGCATCTCGAATCCGTTGGGATTAATGATGCACCCCAACCTGTTTGACTGGCATCCGTCATAATGGTAAAACTCGGATCCGGCAACTGCAGCGGAACTCCTTGAGTTAACCACTGAATGTTTGCCCAAGTCTGAATCTCTTGTTTCACTTGATCTGACAAGAGAACGTCTACATCGAGCGAATGAATTTTCACACTCCAATTCTGAGTCAAGAAAATTTGAAGAGGCCGTGTGCGTAGCCGTCCCATCGGAATGAGATCCGCAGCGGCTCCGCACAGACCTATCAGTCTCATAAATTCTCTCGCTGTGACTTTGTCTGTATTTAGACAATAGCGAGCGTAACAACTGACTAATTTCGCTCTGGTTAACGGCAGACGAACGAGATTGTTGTGCGTCTCGAAGCTCATTCCCAGATGAGTGAATGACTTGGACGGCACCAGATCCGACTTCTCCTCGTTTACTATGAAACCGAGACGTCGGAGCAATAGAAGAAGATTCTGAACATCGTTCTGAAGCGTTAACTCGTTGCCGTACCTCTGAAGAATGTCGTCCAGGTAGGCCGACGTTACCGCAGACGAATGAGCTCGGAAGTAAATCATTACCGAGTTCATTACTCGAGTGAAAGCCCAGGGTGCTAGATTCAATCCGAAGCACATGGCCCGGAACTGATACACCACTCCTAGGACTGCGAAGCGTAGATACTTTCGGAATGTCGGATGTACCATGACGTGAAAGTACGCATCTTTGAGATCTATGCTCGTTGCATAATCGTTCACCCGAATACTCGCTCTGACCGATCGAATCGTCTCCATATAAAACTTCGGAGCGATGATCAGCTTGTTTATCCAGCTCAAATCTATGACTGGACGGAACGAGCCGTCTGGTTTCGGAACCAGAAACAGATGGCTGTAGAATCCCAGCGATTCCTGGTTTTCTACGACCTCTACCGCGTTCTTCATTAAAAGAGACTGCACCTCTGATAGCAGAGCGTCTCTTTTCTGAGGGTTTGACGGAAGATGAGTCCACTTTGGACTTCGAGTTAATGGAGGCTTTCGTTTGAAGGATATCTTTAGACCTTCCGAAGTCACTCCTCTCACCCAAGGGTCGTCCGTAATCGACGCCCACTCTTGAGAAAAACTCGACAACCTTCCGCCAACCGGAACGCGATAGAGGTTTGAGCCATCACCTCCTGGATCTGCGAGGCCTGCGGTAGGAGAAACCACGTCTTCCACGACCCGCACCTCGCCTCGTCGACCTCGGGGCGTCCGACCGATTGTCCCGGCCTGAAGGACGTCCCGAACGAGAGTCGCTATCCTGACGGTCTCTCGAATAAGAGCTAGAGGACGCACCGGAACCTCTATAGGAACCTCTCTTGGGCGGATAAGACCCAGAAGTGCCTGCCTTATTCGTGTCTGCTGAATCCGACCTTTTAGGAGCGGATCTAAACAACAGAGAATCACTAGCTTTCTTTTTAATATTATCATAAATAGCGGAAAGCTTGCCGTCAAAGAGAAGATCTCCTGAGACCGAAGCGACTCTAAGAGAGTTCTTCACCTTAGAATCCACTAGTGTGGATGTAGACAGGGCTGCGTCACGTCTAACCAACTCCAGATTAGCCACTGAAAGGGCGGAGTTACACGTGGAATAAGCTACTGCCCTTGAAAGAAGTCTTAAGGAGGATTGTATATCCTGAAACTCTTCCCCTTGAAGACGCAGTGATAACGCCTTCGTAAGGTGATCTGCGTAAGATAAGGCATCTAGATTGGCTCTGTTAGACGCAATAGCTGTTTCCAACACTGCGGTTGGAATAGAAGCTGACGACGGTAATGATAGCTCTAAGTCTTCCGCCTCGTCGTCCATACGCAGAGGAACTCTCGGTATACCCTGACCTGCCGTGTCGAATTTATTCCTTGCATTAATGAAAGGCAGGTTGAGAGTATTTGCGGACAAGAAGCCTGCTTTCCCTGTCCTGGAAGCAAGTTTAAAAATAGCGTCGTTCAATAATTCAAATGTTCTTGCAACATTATTGGACTGCGACGGAAACTCGGGAGCGATGTCCCTGAACC
The DNA here is from genome assembly GCA_031216915.1 of Pictodentalium vernedei. Taxonomy (NCBI): domain Eukaryota; kingdom Metazoa; phylum Mollusca; class Scaphopoda; order Dentaliida; family Dentaliidae; genus Pictodentalium; species Pictodentalium vernedei. Next base: position 364,928,429 of record CM062289.1, read on the forward strand.
GCTCGAAAAAATCAGAGTCCAATGACGCTATAATTCTCCTGTCCGGAAGCGCAGCAGTCTGGCCCGACGGAACAACTTGAGGAAGAAAGTGCCGGATGAAGTCTACGGCAGCTTTGTGTTGTTCCGAAAGGGATAGCTCCAATTCATCCGTATCCCTTTCACCATCCGGTCGGACCTCCCGATGTTCCCGGTCGTCCGCCCCCGATGCTTCGGCGGAGCGTACCGACCCAGCGCCGTCGGATAATTCTCGATCCGACACCGTCTCTGTCGGCTGCTGGGATGCTGCGATAAGCTGTGCTATCTGCACTAGAATGTCCGACGTCGAGACCTGCGGAGGAGCGGTCTTTCGCTGCTTTGCCGAGGGCAGCTCCGCATCGGATGGCTCCCGCATACTTTTCCTATGCGAACGTCCGGAGTCCATCGGTCTCGAGTCCCTGGCTGCCGGATGGTGTGACCTGGTCGCCGAATAATCCTTCCTCGGCGAAGCTGGCAAGATATCGGAGGTCACGCAGCCAAGGTGCGGTCGTGTGCGCCGGCGAGAAGAGGAAGCCTTAACAGTCTCTGCGGACTGCTTATACAACGGAGCGTCCCGAGCGACGGACGTATGCTCCGCTAAAGACACATTTTGTACCACAACATCTGGTCCCAGATGTTGTTGTACGAGAGAGGGGCCTCTCTCGCTCGCGGCCCGGCTGGACCTGGACGAGCTAGGAACCGGACTAAAAGGCTTCCTCCGTTCTCGTTCACTATCCGCCGTCACTGGGTGTGCATCTATTATTTTTATAGTGCTCGCATCACCCAAAATTTCCTCTTGGACCGCATCGGACGAACCCGGCTGCCGAACCATTCGGTGAATGGACGCTACACCGGGCGAGCTAGCGGACGACATTTGTCTAATCTCCATGAGCACTTTTGCCGCTAGCTCTGTATTTAATTGTGACGACGGACGCACACTTGAAGAAGATAACATGGAAACATCACCCTGTTCTGGTTCCTCTGAAATAGAAACTGAGAGAGTAGAGTGACCTTGTGGAGAAAGAGCCGGCATCGCTCTTTCTCCAGAAACAACATATCGTGACACACGTTTCCAATGTTTCTCATCCCAATGTTCACATACAGGACAGGGATTAATGCGAGAACACTGACTACAATTTATGCAATAATCATGAAAGTCAGAGGAAGATTTCTTCCTATTACAATTTGAACAAGTTCCTTTCATTGTGAAGGAACAACAATAAGTCCTAGTTACTCGCAAAAACCCCTGACACAAAGATACATAATAACATGATCCATTAATAAATGAAAAAACAATTGCAAAACAAAATAATTTTGAAAAAATATTTTTTCAGAGAAGCCCAAGTTGCTGAAAAGTAACGTTGAGCCCCGATGGATCCGATGGCAAAGTGTGGTCAAAAATTTTAAAATTATATAAAATAATTAATGAGACACTTTCGGATAATATAAATGTATCTTATAATGAGATAAACTACCTCAAAGGCAAACAGCCCCCCTCAAAAAAGGCTGTTGCCAATGAAAACAAACAGTGTAAACACAGAAGAAAACATGACTCCAGGCACTGAAAAAACTGGCCCGGAATCAGTCCTCAATTACACTCTATCTGATGCAAAACAGAGACTCCCAGGGGAGAATCTGCAGAACATCAGATGGAAGATGCAGAACACAAACGTTATACACCCATGGGTGAAAACGTAACTATGGGGAAAATAACAGAAAACATTCTGTAACCAAGCAACTCTCCCAGGGAAATTTTAGAAATGAAACTTCTCAAAAATATGCCAAAAGCATGGGAGAATTGCAAGGGGGGACTTTAGAAGGTTAGGGGAGAGGAAACACTGAATAAGCAGTGCAACAATTAGCAAGAATGACAACAAGAGGCGTTTGCCTCGAAAATAGGCAACTTAACATAATTTTAACAAAAAATTTTAAGTACAGCCCTGATTATTTTTTGCCACTTCTTTTTTCCTCTCCTCCTTCTATCCTCCTTAGAATCACATTTTCTCCAAGAATTACGTGTCTGGCATCCTTTAAACTGAGATTTACAAGCACAAAGATCAGTGAGATGTTGACTGATGAAGGGCCAAACAGAGAATGATATTTGGCGCCAATTTCGGGACGACTGCGTCACTGCGCATGCGCAGTAGAGTCGTACTATGGAGGTCCTTTAGGACATGATTTCTTTTTGTTTTGGATGCAAATTTTGGGGATTGGGGGGCAAAATTTGTGTTTGGCCCTGGTTTTTTGTGGAGTTAGCACCAGCTAAGTCTGGGTCATTGGTACAGTATAAAAATATATAGTTATTCAAGAATTTTTTTTGCAAGTGTCGTCTGCTTTTCATGTTAGGTAAAGGGTTAAAAAGCTTCAAAAGTCTATAGGAGATTGTGAGAATAATGACAGACACATCTCAAGTTTAAGACAATGATTCTTAATCCAAGCAAAGCCTTGTTGGGTCACTTGGATATAAGGACTGCCGATTTATCTGTTGACTCTCCCAATGAATGCCAAGGAATGATAATCCTTGTCTGTCATCAAATGTTCTGAGCATCTAAAGAATGCCCTGAGTGGAGAGTATGCGGTAATGTTAAGTGCCTGCTGACTTAGTTTGGCCCAGCCAGAGAGGTGAGTCCATTTTCTTCTTGAAATGAATTGCAATGAGCTAACTGATATGTGACAATTGGCGTCATGATGTCCGCCCGGCGATCGTGTGCGATGACCATCGTTAAAGAACAAAGAATATGGAATTGTGCCGTGAATATCGACAGAAAAGAGCGATAATGTCAAACACAGTGAACAATAAGAATAACTGGAGAACCTGTATACAGCAAGGCAAGTAGATCTTCGGCCGATTTGGCTAACGTGTACGATGGCCATGGTGTAGCTACAAGTTTTCAATAAAGCTGATAATGGAATTAGGTCTTTGAGGGTTAAAATTAAATCAGTTAATTTGTATAATTATGCACTTGCTATATATTCTGTGTGAAAAGACAGCAGAAAGTCTCTCAATTCACGCTCATTATGAGCAAGAAGGAAAATAAAAATTAAAAATAAACCCTCCCTGCCTCAATGATTTGAAAAAAAATTGCCTAGGAATCAATTCATTTATTTTGTGTGGCCAATATAGTTTAGGATCAGTCATAAATCTACCCTACAGCCAAATTTGGAAACAGCATTACCCTAAAATTGATTTTTCTTAATTATTTATAGTTCACTGAATTGTCTGCTCAGTGGCTGCCATGTTTTCATTTGAGCAATGATCTTTACTTGCTGAATTGAAAGTGAAATTGAAAATGAAACTAAATATGTAAAACAGCTGAAAATAAATTCAGAGAAGTTTCAGTTTCAAAATGGTTGTGGGACAAGAGTTGATATGGCCTGCTTGAAGATCTCAAAAGCCAGATGCTGTGCCTTTTTTATCACATTACCTGCTGCCCAAATTTGCTCCCATGTCAGAGGTCAGCATTGAGCTTAACCCTTTAACCAATGAATTGGCCACATCCGTCTGCGTAATATGTAAATTCAGCAGCAGAAAAAATATTTTTCAAAAAAATTCAACAAAACCGTATCATGTGACCCCTCTTTGGAATTAGCTCATTGACCTCGTTCCAATGAGGGATCACATGATATGGTTTCGTTGAAATTCTTTGGAAATTTTTTTAAAAAAAGTTAAAAAATTTATAGTAATTTATATATTTTTTATACTTACCAATGACCCAGACATAGCTGGTGCTAACTCTTAAAATATAGGGCCAAACACAAATTTTGCCCCCCAATCCCCAAAATTTGCATCTAAAACTAAAGAAAACATGTCCTGAAAGGCCCTCCACACTTCGCCCCTACTGCGCATGCGCAGTGTCAAGGACGTTCCGAAATTGGCGCCATTTATCATTCTAATAACCAGTGCCTGGTAAGCGCTATGTACTCAGCGGGGAGGCAAGAGTTCCCAACTCCTGGGAGGGCCATCCCCGTCTGGGTCATTGGTAAGTATAAAAAATATATAAATTACTATAAATTTTTTAACATTTTTATACTGTACCAATGACCCAGACATAGCTGAATAGTAAAAAGGCTGGAGGGCCAAGGACATAGAGCAAAATGGAATACGCTCAATAAAATAAAATAGAGTCATCCCCTGTAGGGAAAAGAAGAAATAGGCCTTACATGTATCTTTCTTATTTATGATAAATTAGAAAGATACAACACCTTCCAAAAATTGAGCTTCATACATCCATGTACTCTATTAATATCCAATAATCCTTATACTAATAATTTTTAAAGTAAGCCAATAATAAAGTAAGTCTAGAGAATAGAGACTCTTATACTCCTAAAAGTGTGTGAGAATTGCATAATCATGTCCGTTGACATATGCAATATTCAAAAGCTATACTTTAAAAACTAAGACTTGAATGAATTTTATAACTTAAACTTCTCACTAAACAACCATCCCAATAACAGCTCAGAATTACTAACTCCGGAGGAGGTATCCCCTTGTTTTCATAGTAAAAACAGGTGACCCAAGGGAACACCCTCCCCCCCCCCCTTTTTTCTTGCCCTGGGTCAAATAGCCCAGAGCGAAGAGGGCAGCCGAACGGAGATACTGCCGAAACAGACAGCCTACCTAGCTATAGTAGCAACTGTTAAGTGAATGACATTCTGAGCAGTAGATAATAGACCTAACAATAGAGGCCTCCAGAAATGGACTCGATATTTCTGAGATAAAATTCATGAATGGATGGCTGAGCGCAATGAGCAGCCTTCAAAAATCTATAATAGCAACACTATTAATGTAAGCCCAAGAAGTAGAAGAACTCTTACTTCATGAGCCGAAATCTTAAGCACAACTGCTAAGCCAATGATATACCATAAGCAGTACGCTAGTTAATAGAATCCATTAACAATAAAATGGAGCGTAACGTCCTTCTACTAGACATCAAAGACAGAAGAAGCTTACGCCCTTGTAATAAACAGATATCTGTTTATAAATACATAAACTGTACCCGGAAAGAGTAAAGGCCTATGCCCATACGAAGACGGAAGGGCCTTAAAATAATAGGTTCCGGATAATAGGAGCCTAACTCTTATGCAACAATCCAACCTAAATAGTAACGGAAGTATTGATTCCGAAACTATGAAAGTGAAAATCATCCATCGATAGTGTATGAAACTCACTGACTCTACAGTAAAAGAGAAATCAACAGAATTACTGTCTAAAAGGTCAGAATTTGAAAACTACTGTTTCCAGAGGTTCAAATGATTACTTAGCTAAATAAGAACCTGAAGTTAAAATCCGTATAGGAATTTAATCTAAAGATTCTAAGTCTATTTATCAAAAAATTACTAACTGACTTAGATAAAGAGACAAAAGACTCAATTGTAAACTATCGTAGAGTGCATAGGTATGAGGTAATATAAACCTATAACCTAAATAACAACAGGCTGCAGTAGATCTTGTGAAACAAGTATACTAAAAAATAGCAATGAGTAGTATGGAGGGATCAACCATATGAACATAATGATCCCTACACCACGACGGAAGAGCCTCCACTTTAGTCGCATAGAATAGCGAAGAAGAGGATCTCCTATAGTAAGAAATCGCGTCCAAAGCTCGTCCAGTACAGTGCTTACAATGCAATACGGACCACACAACGGAATACATGAAGGTTGCGACCTTGCTGGTTGTGATAAAGATGACACGATTTACCCAGTGAAAAAAGATCCTTACATAGAGGAAGATTTCACGTTAAGATCCACAGTAGACAAGAGAGTAAATTACTCATGATCTCTGTGAAGATAGAGATGCTATCAACAGAAATGTATTGTGGTTGTTTATCTTAGCAATACCTGCTAAAACAACAGCGCCGGAGGATACGCGTATCCTATCATTCCGTCCTATAGATCAATAGAGCGTTAACAGTATTAGCTCAGAGATCAGGACAAGCCAACACATACGTCTGCAAAATGATTAGCAAGCTGTGTCATAAATAAAACATCATTGGGCGCTCCCATAGATAGCAAATCTGATTGAATACTTGTTTGTTGAGAGTCCATTCTGACAGCAACAAGCGACCCGTAAGAGAACGGGAGTGCGATAAAACAATCAGACGACCCAGAATATGACGGATCAAAACTGAACTTGGTGTACTATAACCAACAGACGGATTCTTTCCATTAAATTGAATAACGGAAACGAAAGAGTGCCTCCCTGGTTCCGGAGATACGCCACTACTGTCGAATTAAAGGACAGGAATTTGGGCATGCGTTTCTGAATAATGTTCATGCAATGACATAAAGCAAGCCTAAAAAACATTATTCCGCGGAAGTTAAACTGATAGCTAAAAGACTGCGGAACCCAAAGACCCTGGCACTTCGAATCCGTAGGGATCAGTATATATCCCAATCTGTTTGACTGGCAACCGTCATAACAGCCACACTCGGGTCCGGCAACTGCGGCGGCACTCTCTGAGTCAACCACCGAATGTTTGCCCCAGTCTGAATCTCTTGTAACACTAGATATACAAGAGAATGTATAAATCAAGCAATTCATGGATTGCCGGAAAGTTGCCGTCGAAGAGAAGCTCCTCCGAGAACGAAGCGACTCTGAGAGAGTTCTTAACCTACTATCCACGCGTGGATGTAGCTAGGGCTGCATCACGTCTAACCAACTCCAATCAGCCACTGAAGGGCGGAGTTATACGTGAACAAACTACTGCCCTCAAAAGAAATTACATTGAGAATAATATCCCGTAAATCTTTTCTTGAAGACGTAATGATAACGCCTCAGTAAGGCGGATTACGTATAATAAAGCGTCTAAGTTAAGTCTACTATACATAATGTCGTTCCCAACATTGAAATTGGAAAAGACATAAACGGCGAAAAAGAATATATGCAGTCTTTAATCACACCGTCTAGACGCATATGAACTCTCGATATGCCCTGCTCTGCCAAAATAAACTATATGTAAAAAAGATAAAATGGCAGAAATGAGCCACGCGGACAAGAAACTAAACTATCATGCTTAGTAGCAGGCTTGTATATATATATAAATATATAGCGTCGAAAAATAAAACACATGTTGTAATGACAATATTGGACTGCGTCGGTAAGTCAGGGACAAAGTCCCTGTACCGATCGAAAAATCCGAGTCCAATGACGCTATAAGTCTCTTATCCAAGATCGCAGCAATGAAGTCCGAAAAATAATCACTGGAAGAAATGCCAGAAGATATGAAAGGCATCTTCCGATACTACTAAAGGGAAAACTCGAAATCTTTCGAATCCCTTTCGCCATCCTGTCGGACCCTATAAAGCGTTCGGTCGTCCGTAGCTTGATGCAACCGCGGACCGCACCGACCCAGCGCCGTCGGATAATTCCTGATTCGACCGAGAAACCGTCAATTGCTGGGATGCTGCGAAAAAACTGTGCTAACTCGGATAGCACGTCCGTCACTGAGGCCTGAGGAGCAGCGGTCTTACGATGCATTGCCGCAGGAAGCTCCGAGATCGTTACCCCGTGCATACTTCCAATATGCGAGCGAACGGAGTGTATAGGCCTCGTGTCCCTTGGCTACCGGATGGCGCGACCTATTCGCTGTGGAATCACTGAATGCCGAAACTGATCGGATACTCGAGGTCACGTAGCCAATGTGCGGTCGTGTGCCCTGCTGTGAGGATGAGGAAGCATTAAAGACAGTCTCTCGGACTGTCAATATAACGGAGCGTCCCGAGCAACGGACATATGCTCCGAATGTAAAATATCTGAACCACAACATGCGGTCCCCTATGTTGTTGGCTTCCTCCGATCTGTCCTCAATCTGCCGTCACTGGGTGAGTACTAAAGTAATTAAAGTGCTCGCATCACCCAAATCTCCTTCCTAGACCGCAACGGACGAACCCGGCAGCCGAACCATTCGATGAATGTACGCTACACCGGGTGAGCTAGCGAATGTCGCTCCGTAAGCGATAGACATATTCCATGAGCACTTATTGCCGCTAACTCCTCATTAACTATGACGACAGAGGCACACTTTTGAAAGACATCTCCATAACTCTTCGAACAAGAAACCAGAAATGCTTGGATAGCAAGCATAAAATAATAATATATATAGCGTCGTTCAATAATTCGAAAGTTTGTGTGACATTATTGGACTATGTCGGAACTGAGGGACGATGTCCCTGAACCGAACCAAAAAATTTCTAAGTCCACCGACGCTATCAGTTTCTTATCCGGCATCGCAGCATATGTTGTTCCGAAAGGGAAAGCTTGAAATCCACCGAATCCCTTTCGGTATCCCGTCGGACCGGATGAAACTTTCGGACGTCCGTACCCGCTTCCGCGGAGCGTCCCGACCCAGCATCGTCGGATAAAAAATATGCGACAGATTCAGTTGATGCTGGGATGCTGCGATAAACTGTGCTATTAAGGAAAGCACGTCCGTTCCCGAGGCCTGTGCAGTAGCGGACTTACGATGCATTGCCGCTGGAAGTTCCGTGTACGTTGACTCCCGCACACTTCCTATGCGAACGTCCGGAGTCTGCAGGCCTCGAGTCCCCGGCTACCGACCCAGCGCTGTCGGATAATTCTCGATCCGACACCGTTTCTGTCGGCTGCTGGGATGCTGCGATAAGCTGTGCTATGTGCACAAGAATGTCCGGCGTCGAGACCTGCGGAGGCGTAGTCTATCGCTGCTTCGCCGAGGGCAGCTCCGCATCAGATGGCTCCCGCATACTTTTCCTATGCGAACGTCCGGAGTCCATCGGTCTCGAATCCCTGGCTGCCGGATGGTGTGACCTGGTCGCCGAAGAATCCTTGATCGGCGAAGCTGGTAATATATCGGCGGTCACGCAGCCAAGGTGCGGTCGTGTGCGCTGACGAGAAGAGGAAGCCTTAGCAGTCTCAGCGGACTGCCTATACAACGGAGCGTCCCGAGCGACGGACGTATGCTCCGCTAACGACACATTTGTACCACAACATCTGGGGCCAGATGTTGTTGAACGAGAGAGGGGCCTCTCTCGCTTGCCGTCCGGATGGACCGGAACGAGCTATGAACCGGACTAAAAGGCTTCCTCCGTTCTCCCTCCGATCCGCCGTCACTGGGTGTGCATTAAGTTAATTTTATAGTGCTCGCATCACCCCAAAATTCCTTCTAGACCGCAACGGACGAACCCGGCTGCCGAACCATTCGGTGAATGGACGCTACACCGGGCGAGCTAGCGGACGTCAAAGGCCGTCGAACCTACTAGGGTCCTCTTAGGCAATTGGCGTATTACATGAGCACTTTTCCGCTAGCCCTTCATTAATTGTGACGACGGAGGCACACTGTTGGAAGACATCACAGATACATCACCCTAATCTTGATCGTCTGAAATAGAAATTGATAAAGTAGAGTGACCCTGCGGGGAAAGGACCGGAGTGTCCAAATCCCCAACAACATACCGTGACATACGCTTCCCATATTGTCATCGAAATCATACGATACAGAACAGGAGTTAATGCGAGTACACTGACCACATATAGAATGATAATAAGGTCAGAGGAATACTTCCTCTTAAAACAATTGATCAATATCCTTTCAATGTGAAAAGAAAACAAGTCCTGGTGCTCGCACTAACCCCTGGCAATCAAAATACATAATAATAATATGATCCATTAAAATAGAAAAAATAATTGAAATCAAAATATTTTGAAAAAATATTTTTTCAGAACAGCCCAAGTTTCTGAAAAGTAACGTTGAGCCCCAATGGATCCCAAGCCTAAGTGTGGACAAAAATTTTAAAAATATTTTAAACAATTTATTCAACACTTACGAACAATAATAATGTATCTAGTTATGATTAAAATAACATAAAGATATTATTATTTAGAAATCCCCCCCTCACACAGAGGGCTGTTGTAAATGTAAACAATGAGTGTAAAAACACTAAAATAAGACTCCAGGCACCCAGGCCCGAAATCAGTTACCAAAAATACACCATCTGATGCAAAACAGAGACTTCCAGGGAAGAAACTGCAGAACATCAGATGGTAGATGCAGAACACAACGCCTAACCACCCGTAGGTGAAGACGTAAACATGGGGAAAGAACAGAATTCATTCTGTTATTCAGCTAAAACTCCCAAGAAATTTTAGTAATAATAATTACAGAAACTATGCCAAAGCATGGGAGAATAGCAAGGGGGAACTTAAAGGACAGGGAGAGAGGAAAAACACTTGAAAAAACAGTGTAACTAAATAATCAGAATGACAACAAAATGGCTGCTGCCTTGAAAATAGGTAACTTAACATAATTTCATTAAAAAATTTTAAGTTACAGCCCTGATAATATTCTGTCACACATTCTTTTCCTCTCCTCCTTTTCTATCCTCCTTAGAATCACCATTTCACTAATATTTATGTGTCTGGCATCATTTAAACTGAGATTTAAAAGCACAAAGATCAGTCAGATGTTAACTGATGAAGGGCCAAACTTAGAATGATAAATGGCGCCAATTTCGGAACGTCCTTGACACTGCGCATGCGCAGTAGGGGCGAAGTGTGGAGGGCCTTTCAGGACATGTTTTCTTTAGTTTTAGATGCAAATTTTGGGGATTGGGGGGCAAAATTTGTGTTTGGCCCTATATTTTAAGAGTTAGCACCAGCTATGTCTGGGTCATTGGTACAGTATAAAAATAGTGATATTTAAAATAATAAATTTTGATATCGTCTGCATTGGGTAAAGGGTTTAAGAATTTTCACAACATACTCTTTAACTGGTAGAGTGCTAAATTATTTTTGGTCATCAAAATTTTTTCACTTGTCACTGCCTTGTTACAATTTACAAGTTGTGGTTCAGTGGAGCCTACTTATTTGGATATCTCTTAACTGAATAACCGTGTTAACTGAATATAATTTCCCAACACAAAATCATTTACAATACCTCCAGTACAAATTGGACCTGCAGGCCTGGCATTCTGAAAAATGCAGGAGGGCAAAAAATCGCTCTCTTTAATCAGCTTAGGAGAGCAATTAGCTTTACACAGCATTTTAAGTATCCAGTTGAATGAACTCATTGAAACTGAAACCAACAGACTACAGTGATTTTATTAACTTTACTAAGGTAAAGCGAAATCTCTTAGACATCTAGATGTCTCACTCAACAACCGAACACACACTTGACAAGACCTGTGTGTGTACCCAGACCTGTTGTCCAAGAAAGTCATACGCCTACCACTACCACCTTCAACCCCCCTTGGGGGGTTGAAGGTGGTAGTGGTAGGTGTATGACTTTCTTGGACACCAGGTCTGCTTGAATCTACAGTCACATCCTGGTGCAAGTGCTTCAAGTGACAGGATAGTAGTAATGGTAGTATATTATAGTGTCAATATTCCTTGAATAATTACCCCTCAAACTGTGATGTCAGTTGTTGAACTTGAAACTGACAGAAAAAAAAATATTGCTGTGACCCATTTTGCTTCAAATGATTGCAACTGTGTTTGGGTATGGTTGCAGCCATTACCTTTACCACTAAACCACTTTCAAAATGAAATTACGTGATGTTATGTGACTTCGAAGTTAAATTACATTTTTGCTTTACAACAAAAATTTAATGTGAGCATAATACATATAATCTAGATCATCCTGGACCAAAATATTTAGGAGGGCAATTTTTCGCTCTCCTTAATTCTTTCAGGAGGGCAGTAAGGAGAGCTGAAAAAATCGCTCTCCTGAAATTGCCAAGCCTGGACCTGTTAATTGAATATAGGCTAAAGAGAAAACTCCTGTTAATTGAATAAAAAGTCTTGTAACATGTTGAGAAATTACCCTGATTCTCCCCAGTTTTCCTTTGTTTATAGACCTATCCGGCTTCAGTACATCAAATACGGGCATTTAATCTATTATATCTTTGTTTGACAGAGCTCATGGAGCTCTGTCAAACAAGATATAATAGAACAAATGCTAAGTTTATCTCTAGAAAACAGGAAAGCGACACACTCCCTATTAATTGAATACTTCTGTTAATTGAATAATTTTCATTGGCAAAGTGGCTATTCAATTAACAGGGTTCCACTGTACCTGCGCTTCTGAGTAAAGCTCAAATATAGGCTTCCAGCACTCTCTACCAGTTAACTCTTTACCTAACATGAAAAGCAGTCGACACTTGCAAATACAATTCTTGAATAACCACTTTTTTTCAATTTTTGTCTCAAAAACATAGGTTATGACCCCTCATTGGAACGTCCAATGAGGGGTCATAACCTATGTTTTTGAGACAAAAAATGAAAAAATAAAATTGTGCATTTTTAGAATAGTGCTGGCCGGTTTTGACCATTACATTGGGTAAAAGGTTAACCAACATGTTATGAAAAGCCTCGCATTTAGCCTAATATACACTTACCATTCCATAGCTTCATCCAAACCTGTTCCTTGAATAGCTGATGTTTTAAATATCTGATACTTTCTGTTTTTCAATGCTGACAAACCAAGTGCATTAGCTACTTCAGTTACGGTCATTGCACCTTCTATATCTTGTTTGTTTGCAAACACAACTAAAATGGATTTTTTGAGCTCATCTTCCTGTAAAAGAAAACCATTCATCATCAAATTCGAGCCTCATCACTTTTTCATCACTCAAAAACTTTGTTTTTCACCCTGCTCTATATTTTTTTTTGAGTACTGCACGCCTACTGCACGCCTAGAAAATATAGAGGAGGGCAATTTTTTGCACCCCTTCATTTTCTGTAATCCCAGACCTGTCTGGGACTGCATTTAAAATCTATTATCATTTTGTTCCCTGAGGGACAGAGAACACATTGGAACCCAGGGGACGATTTGTCAATGTTGCATTGATTCGCAATAATTCATGACCCATTCTGTGTCGCATTTCGAGTGCAGAAGACAGTCACATTAGAATTGTATGCAACATTTTGAATAATGAGATGTGTGTGCCCATATTTCCATTATGTAGATGAATGTAGTACAATTTTTCAGTCAGAATATTAATACCTTGAAGTGGATATAATCAAAATAGCATACATGTTTCTGCATTCAAAATTTCAGGTGCAATTCACTCCCAAGCAATCTGAGGAGGGCAACTGTTTTGCCCTCCTTGATTTTCTAGATTGCCCGGCCTGTCCATGTTTGATAGTTTAATCAGTTTATGCACAAACACAGCAAAACCATTCAGCCATTTTTTGCAGGATCTTGTGGTTTGGTTTTTTGGTTTCCCCCCAAAACAGAACTGACCTGGCAAACCTCCAAAATGCCCAGCTCTCCAAATAATTAACTGGATACAAGATTTCCTAAACATTTCAGTACTAAATGGGGTGAACTGTGGATACTACATCCAATGAAATGTCATCTATCTAAAAGAAACTTTTTATTTTTTTCCCCCAACGCTAAATATCAGGAATTCAGGGCATACAGAAAAGAGAGTGGTTGTTTTGAAGTTCTAATTTAGTCCAATTCAATAAATGTACATGTAGAATAATTTTGTGTTATTCTTGTTATCCATTCCTGCATTTTCCATTGCTATTGCCATTAAATTATACCTATCTAAATCAGGGCTTATATTTCGTCTAAATTTGTGAGAATCCATTTGGATTCTCAAGAAAATGGTTGCGAGAATCCATACCTACTATGAGCGTCCCAGGATCCCTTGACGCCACCAAGGTTGGACCCACTGTATTATACTGATAACACATGTTAACCTTTTACCCAACACACTTTTTTAATTTTTAAAACTAAGTTTGATAATTTTTAAACAATAAATGATAAATAAATGATAAAATACTTAAATGAGCAATATTTACCAATAAAATCTTACAAATATGGCTGTCGTTGGAACCGGCTCAATGAGCCGGTTCCAATGACAGCCATATTTGTAAGGTTTTTTTTGACAAAGTGTTAGGATATTTCAGGTCATGTTAGCCTTCTATTGGTTAATTTGTTGCCGCTGTGTTAGTTAAAGGGTTAAATTGACTCAATTTTTTTCACACGAATCCTAGCAGAGGTGCAGCAAGAATCTACCTGGATTCTCACCGGTTTTATTGCAAGAATCTTTGTGCGAATCAATTCTTGGATTCTCGTCGAAATATAAGCCCTGTAAATATAACATGAGAGATATATGCACACATGCTAAATGCAGACATGTTAACCTCCAGAATAATTTTTCAGGGAACCTGAGGGTGATTTTCAGGGAAATGGGATGGATTTCAGGGAAAAGTTCGCGCGGGGACAAAATAAAAGAAAAAACTTGTGAATTTTCAGCTCATGGACCACTATTAACACCAGATTATATCCAGAACTAGTTGTCAACTTTGCTGATGCATTTATGCTATGTTAAAAAATCATAAAATAACTGTTGATTCCCCCCTCTGGATCCTCTTCTTCATGAGCCCCCCCCCCCCCCCCCCTCCACTACCACCACCCACCCACACTGTCCCACAGAGCACCCCCACCTGTGGTTTGCTCTTATCAAAGTCTAGACTAGCTTTCCCAAGTCTGGAAATGTTAACAGGAAAGATGTCCTAATGTTCAGTTACTTCAAGAACATTAATACTTGGAAAGTGTCTTGATCAAACTTCATGCATGTGGGACGTTTGTGCCCTACACAAAACCTTTCTTTTCATCATTGAAGCATTTTTTTTAATTCCATTCGAAATTTTCTGGGTACAGATGGCCAACAGTTAACAGTTCTGTAGTCAGCACAACAGAATAAATATAGTGTTAGAAAATAAGTCCATTGTGTTTAAATATGAGTCATGATTTTTCGGCATCCTAAGCGACTTTAACCTACTTTTAAACTGTGCTAAATAGTTGTTGTTTACGTTTTGAATTTGGAAAAGGGATGAGAATTAAAGCTATTCTATGAAGGAATAAATAAATATATATTATTTAATTCCTTTTCATATATTTTAATTTCCAAAAACTGCATTTAAATGAAGGTGGAGTTTTAAATTTTTTGAAAGTAAGTCACCTATTTTCACTTCAACACTCGCACGTTGATCACGAATCTCAGCGGAAAAAACACAGAAATAAACATGAACAGAGTTGAAATAAATATTATAAAATACTCTTTTCTTAAATAAATTTAACTTAAATCCATATTTTACTGCTTCGTGAGTTTTTACCACAGTTTGAAATGCATGTGATTTGACTCCGAACGTTTTTCATAAGTTACAATGGGAACGAAATATTTGACTGTTGTTTTCCGGGATTTTTGGTCCAAAACTGATTCCCGTCCGGGAGGCCGGGAACTACACTGAAATTCCGGGATTTTCCCGGCCATTCCGGGAGAGTTAACATGTCTGGCTAAATGGACTATTCACTGAACTCATATAATGCTAATGCAGGGTTCAAAACAGGTGTCTGCAGGGACTGATGTTTGGCCCCTTCCCCAATGCAAAATAGGCAGGTTTTTTCCTAATTTCAGGCTAAAAAATCCCAATCTGTCCAAGTTCTTCCTTCTTCAGTTTCAGTTCTAAGTCATTATTCTTTTTAATATGGACAAGATGCAAAAAATGCAGCGAGTAAATCACTGAAAGTTATGTAACTGTGATGCTTTATTAAAATAAATAAATTATTTAGTGATCTCTTGTAACCCAATTTTGACTGTCATCAAAAGGAAATCACATTATACATGCACACTTTATACTGGAATTGTAACTTCATCTGTCATGAATTAAGCATAAAACATGCCTACAAAATTTACTAATGCCAATACTGCCAATAATATGAAAATTAGCAAAGTGTCAAGAGTTATTCATAAAACATGCCTTATGATGCCTACAAAATTTCCACACACTTCAATACCGCTAATAGTATGCAAATTAGCAAAGTGTCAGTCTCAGACATGTTAAGTTTTGAAAATGACAATCAGGGAGATTTTTGCGAGTGAATATTATAACAAGACTTTTGTTCAGAGAACAATTTATTAAGTTATCTACATGTATCTCTATTAATTTACTAGTACCCACCCCCCTCTCACTTCATCCCTGCATAAATTTACCCCACTTACAATATATTTGTATGTAAGGAAGTAATGCAACTCTACAAACTGATTAACCCTTTACCTAACATGAAAAGCAGACGACACTTGCAAAAATAATTCTTGAATAACTAATTTTTTTTATTTTTTTGTCTCAAAAACATAGGTTATGACCCCTCGTTGGAACGAGCTCGACGAGCTCGTTCCAACGAGGGGTCATAACCTATGTTTTTGAGACAAAAAATGAAAAAAATAATGAAAATTAATTGGCGATTTTTGAGAATAGCGCTGGCCGGTTTTGGCCATTACGTTGGGTAAAGGGTTAAATGTTGAAAAGATCTCCCTGCATCTTTTCAACAAGTAAACATGCAGTGTAAATCTTCTACAATATGCAGAAAATCCTAATAAAAAAAAATTCAGTACATGGCACAGCTTAAATCCCTGGTTAAAAAATATAATTAAGATATTACAGTAAATGTTTTGTCAAAGTAGTTCAATCTAGGAAAGGATTATTTTATCATTTTGTATTGAGAAGAGGGGATTTTATAAGAATGAAATAAGTTCAACTCACTTCTAACATGGATACAAGTTCATTTTTGGAAATACCAATCCTATCTCTGTCCATACTATCAACTACATAAATTATAGCATCAGTATTGGAATAATAACATCTCCAATAGGGCCTGAAATATAGCAGAATCATGTCGATGAAGCTGTTAGAAAAAAATGTCTCTAAACGGTGCATATTCCAGAACTGTTTTATTTGCATTAATTGCTTGCCTAGAGAAACCCTTTTAAACCGTATGTCCTGATGAATGGCATCATCCTATACAAACAAGCTATTAACTAAAATTACAATACATTTTCATTTTTGGAATCAAGTGAAAAAAACAAAAACATGGGCATTGCAAAGTGTGGGCCACTGTCCCCAACCTGTATGCAAGTTCAAAGTACTGGGTTGCCTTAAGGTATTGTGCGACAGAAACATTTTCTAAGTAAAAAAAGGGACATAACTCTAGGAAAAATTATTGGATGGAACCCATTCTTTGTGCATATCCATTCCCCCATGCAGGTCTAACAGCATACCAAAGATGATACAAATCTGAGCGATGGCTTTGAAATTACAATGCAAAATGTTTGTACGGACAGACAGACAGATGGAGGGCTTCGCTAGATACCCCTGAATCCTCCTTTGGAGGTAGGGGACATAACAATGAGGGATCTTAAGCATAGTTTGAATTCATTCTGAGACTAGAACTCGCTGGTTTAGGGCATTAAGTTGTGTCAATAGTTGTTTTAGATGCGATTTACAGAAAGGTTGTACACTGCACAGGGTTAGTTACTCAGTTCATAATGAAAAATCTTTTATTACCAGAAAGTGTGACTAACTCTATGCAAAATACACAGGGTTAGTCACTCTTCTGGTTACAAAAAATTGATAATTGCCATATCACATGCTACATGAAAATATACACTGACTAAAAAGCACAGGGTTTGTTGGCAACATGTCACATAGGGTGCAGTATTCAAGGAACTAATGGAAATACTTACCGGGTATATTGGATTGTGGAATTTTTTTTTTAAAGCTTGATAGCTTGTTTACATTACCATTTTGATCAAACATCTGCGTTTGTAGGGAGTTTCAGTTATAATTCAATCCTGCAGCCTTATAGGGCTCACAGTCACCCATCCTATAATAGGGCTGTAGAATAGAATTATTACTGATTCTCCTTACCATGCTGTTTTTCTGTGTTATTTGATAATCTTGTACCAATTTTTGTGCCTTATCGAAATTTATGTGTACTGGAGCAGCAGGATATCCCTCTCCCTCGAGATATCCCCACCTGAGTTTTTTCAATGTAATCATGTAAATTTTTTTGTTTATGTTTAATATTTTTGGTGGGGTGGGGAAAGATAAAAAGTAAAGATATCCTACGTGAGGGAAATATTCTGGGATAAGATATTTGGGGTGGGGGGTGAGGGATATTTGTGGCACATTGGCTAGAGTTAAAATGTTTCGTTTTGTTTGTTTCAAAAATGCATTGCAATTAATTCTGGGGCACACAAATACACTTTCTCATTTTGAAAAATTAGTGACTGCCAGGAAGAGCATGCAATCAGGATTGCATCATTTAAGATCCCAAAACAATAAACAGCAATTTCTATTCTCTACAATTGAGCACACCCATGCTAAATGGTGCTACCTTTAACTTTTATCAACTTAATAAAGTCGATATTCCATGAATATTACAGCATGTTTGCCATAAACAACACAATTAATATAAAATGGCAGTCTATTTATTTATTACACATCCATTAAACTTTAAACCCCTGTATTCAACGGAATCGCCGCTATGATACAGTCCTTCGTGTGAGTAAATTTTACGGGTGCAAAAAAGTGCACTCGCAAAATGTGTTGCGAGTGCGATTTTGTGCAAATCACACTCGCAAAATTCCCCATAGTTTCACAACTATGCATGTAATTGTTTGAGACAGATGTGTTTAAACACAGCTACCGTACTCACCCATGTCGAAGCCCATATTCGTGATTAAGCCCACCCCTCGCTTTTTCAGATTTATGAACAGGGTGCCCTACTCGTGTCAAAGCCCCCCCCCCCCCCCTCCCCCAAGTTTCAAATTGGACGAAAGTTGTTTGAGACGTCAAATTTACAGGCATCAAATGGAAAAACAGGTGACTTGTTGCAACAGTGCCAACACTGTACTTACCCCGGTATCAAATAGAACTGTAATACTGTATTATGTATATTTTTGGGAGTTAAGGTTTTTGTGTAATACATTATGTCTGTGTTCAGTGTAATAAGTCTTTATTAAAAAATTATATATCCCAAGCAAAATTGACTTGTTTATTTTTTTCTCGACCTCGTTTTGGAAGCTGTGACTTGTTTCAAATAAGTGTGCAGACTGCTGTCAATAGTTGTCTGAAACATGCCCATAACATATAGTTTTCACAGTGGTTGAACATCATCACAGAGATACTGATTGAACACTGCCACTTTCGAGTGGTGCACAACTCATTGAGAAAGAACACTGTCACTTTCGAGCGTGCACAACTCAGTGTGAAAACGGGTGTTCAGAAATTAATGAGAAAGTGGTAATTAAAAATAAAAAATAATTACAACTCTGGCATTTCAGAATTATATGACAATTTAACCAGCCTTATGATGTATGACTTATTGGTTTAATAAAACATGCTCATTTATCATTTTATCATGCTCTGCAACTTGTGAAGTTATGACTTTCAGTGTAAAATAAATTTTTTGAATATTGCCAAGGGAGGCAACTATTTTGTTATTCATATTCCGCTGTGTAAATTGAATGCCGGTGACCTCGACCCATGACGATCTCGTCCAAAAGTGACCTCGACCCGATTTGGTGACTTCGACCCACTTTTGGTGATCTCGACCCAGAGTGACTTCGACCCACTTTTAGTGATCTCGACCCACTAGTTTTCCCGTTCAGAACTGTGGTAATGGCCAGGGGGTGATCTCGACCCACTCTGGATATTATAATCACAGGTGCACGTTACAAACGATTTTTATGTACAAAATATTATTTGTTAAAAAATCGTAACTGACTACCCCGATCATAGTATGAAGGGGGTATCCAGTTATGATTTTGTTATTTTAAATATTATTTTGTTCTTAAAAATCGTTTGTAGAGTGTTCCTGTGACTAGATATGGTCAAGTCGGGAGTGGCTAGATATATATATGGTAATGTTGGGAGTTTGGACGAAATATAACCTGAATTATCTTTGAAGAAAATCAAGGCTTTATTCATGTGTATACATGCGATGTTCATAAATATAGATGGTTACAAACGTGCCACTCTGCAAATATTTTAAATTTTTTTACACAAATGTCAATGTTTTACATTGTAGGTCCGTTCAAGTTGGAACAAACTTTTAACAATTGTTTTGTGTTCACCTCACCATGAATGTAACTGTTCCATACCTCGAAGAGCTTACTTTGTATTTGTCTATATTGCTTTCTTTGGCGCTTTTGTAGTTTCCTTTCCGATAACAATGTGGTGTTCAATGACACCAGAAGACTTTCTGGGTGAAGAGTATTCACGAGAGTATAAAATGGTGAATTGCAACCTGATCGACCATTCAGTCTATTGTGCCACCCCTCAGTGTCATTGTTAGTTCTTACACTTTGGTTGAAAACACTCCAGTTCTGTGGAGGCCAAACTCTGCTGTTGATCCAATTTCTTCCAACATATTCCACAAACTGCTGAAACTTAGGGGATGAGTTACACTTGCTTTCTAACTCTCTGAACATTGGTTCAATTTTTTCCTGTGGTAGGAAACACAGAGCCATGAATTTACGTAAATACTTATTAACCGACCTACTGTCCTTATATTCACAGGACAAACCTATCTCCTGAATATTTCTCCACAGAGCCTGGGTGAAATGAAAAGCACATCCACGTATTTCTGCACCAGGATACACATTTCGGAACGCATTCCACATAGCTGCTTCAAAGTCAATGACGAGCTCTTTCACTACAAATTCACCACATAAAGTCTTTATACTGTCCAGAACTGCTAAATAGTCTTCGGTTCGTTTGCCGGACATTAATGAAAATAGTAGTGGCACTTGCTTTGTATCTTCTCCTTGACGAATGAAAGCATGGACGCTGAGTAATTGCGAGAAAGGTTTGCGTACAACCTTAAAAGTTGAATCAATATACCAGCGTTTAGCATTTCTGAGGAGATGAAGTTGAGTGTCTGTTGCGAAGATAATATGACGTTTGTTGTCAACTGATATGTCTTTTCTGAAGAAGTTGTCTGGTATATGTTGTAACTGTAGTTCAAAATTCAAGTCATTTGGATCTACTGGACGTAGCATCTGACGGAGGTAGTTTGCATTTCTGGCTATATATGATGGATTTTGGATTGCTGCAATTGGTTGACTACCTATTTCTCTTAGAAGAACCTCGTTAACAATTTCTCGAGCCGATGTGCACACATTATCTTTCGCAATTCTCTTAACATCTCTGGAGACTTTTGCAGCTGTGCTAGCTCCGGGATTGGCAGAATGAGTATGACTTCTGGTGCCTGGTGTAAATATGTCCCCACTCTGAGTCACTGTCGCTGGACAAACACCTGCCAAATTATTTCTCACGCTGCATCTCCATATGGTGGATCGCTCTGAATAAAAGAATTAAATCTGATTAAAACCCAATTAGGAATCATATTCGTCGTATTTTACCTATCGGCAGTTTCCCTATAAAAATTAAGGCTTAGTGAAAAACCTATAGTTTCTGATTGAAACACAATTTTTACAGGCGATATATACTAGTCCTGCAGTTTTTTTTTAGCTAATCCCACCATCAAAATTACGTAATTAAATACACACGTGACTAATTTATTTTTATAAATTCGTTTCCCTATCAAAATTAAATCAACTGAAAAGGCTTAGTGAAAAACCTATAGTTTCTGATTGAAAAAATTACGTGATTAAATACACACGTGACTAATAATGATCGTTCTTGAACAAAAGTCCCTTTAATATATTATGAAATTAGCGGATATTCTATTATAAATATTAACGAAACTTACTGTTTTGTCTCTTTTTGGTGTATGAATACCCAAGCTTGTCAAATAGTTTGTCAGCTCCTCTAATTGATGAAGTTGTGACAATCTGATACTCGTTTGTTGGACTATCAATGACTTCAGGTAAGGCAAGCGACGGTTCATTAAGTGATTCCTCGTCATGGCGATGTGGAATCACAAAGCTTAGGTGCTCAGGATCACCTGATGATCTTGCAGTATTTGGAGTTTCTTGCAGAATTTGTTCAGCCAGGCTGGAAGAATCGGCAGTACTGTGCACCACAGGATCGGCTGTTGCAGCAAATGACTCAATTAGAGTTGTTTGAACATTGAAATTGGCAATGTCACTCGAAAGATTTTGTGTTGAAGTGTCCTCAAATTCATTTGCCTCTTGCCGTGGTGCGACAATAAAAGTGACATTTGATGGCCCGGCCTCGGTTGGTGTTTCTCTGCATCTGATACATGTAAATGCAATGTCTGTGCGACTACGGACAGCTAACCTGTAGCTTTCCCGTGATATACCTGAAATCATAAATTAACGTCTGTTATAAATTGATCTAACCATCCATATTTGCGTGGTTTTATTATAAATTTAAAAATTTTCGTAATACATTTCCGATCTAACCAACTATTCTTATATAGACTGTATAAAATGTTAATTTATGACAAAGATTTATAAGTATGCCATTCAAACTGATGTGTCTTGACATCCACATTTGCGTGGTTTTATTATAAATTTAAAACTAATTTTCCTAAGAATTTCCGATCTTACCAACTTCTCTGATATAGGCTGTATAAAATGTTAATTTATGACAAAGATTTATAAGTATGCCATTCAAACTGATGTGTCTTGACATCCACATTTGCGTGGTTTTATTATAAATTTAAAACTAATTTTCCTAAGAATTTCCGATCTTACCAACTTCTCTGATATAGGCTGTATAAAATGTTAATTTATGACAAAGATTTATAAGTATGCCATTCAAACTGATGTGTCTTGACATCCATATTTGCGTGGTTTTATTATAAATTTTTTTTTTTTTTTTTTTTTTTATTTTATATAAATATTTATATGAATACATTTTCCGATCTAACCCACTTCTCTTATATAAACTTATAATATTTACATGTAAGCATTCCTATCAAAATTGTATTTTCCTAATGTCCTTTATAAGAAAAAATACACACCTGTATTGCATATTCTATGCGTCCACTGCTCACAATTATCACACTGTATTCCTTCTTGTCTCGGACGGACAATTAAGTTGCACTGCCTGCAGCTGTTGTCTTCAGACATGTTGGAAGCTGTTGATGTCCTGGTATTCTGGGAGCATCTTTATATACCTTAGCTAAAACTACTCGTTTATTTAGGATATAAGTATAGTTCATCAGTTAAGAAGACATAAGCCGCTCGCTGATTTTGATCTACAGGTTAAAAGTGTGAAACCGATTAGGCACCAGTTGTTGTTTTTATTCATCAATGAATGAACCATACAATTCGAAAATCAAAACATGATAAAACTAATTAAATCAAAAGAGTAGTCCATGATTAGATACTCAGTAGGTATTTCTTTAGACGCATTGAACTCACCGCATTGAACTCACCGAAATGCAATTGATATGTCAGTGCCGATGTTTGTTTTAAATGCAATGCAATTGATATGTCAGTGCCGATGTTTGTTTTAAATGATTTTTTTTTGAATAAACATCATGGACTATTTGACTTTTATAAAAAAAGGACAGCTTCAACCCGGCATTTCCGCGAGTATCCAAAGTGGGTTGAGATCACCCCCTGACCAGTACCGCATTTCTGAACGAGAAAAATAGTGGGTCGAGATCACTAAAAGTGGGTCGAAGTCACTCTGGGTCGAGATCACCAAAAGTGGGTCGAAGTCACCAAATCGAGTCGAGGTCACTTTGGGACGAGATCGTCATGGGTCGAGGTCACTGGACACTGTGTAAATTTTATCTGGTCTCCATATTATGATTTTTTTTATTGATTTTGTGTGAAGTTCTATTTAGTTTATTCGTAATAAATGTAGATATTTAAAAAAAAACAGCTATTTTTAAACAGACGATGTTTGTCTGTTTTCAAGGGGGTGGTTTGCAATGTTGATTGACATACTTAACTTAGTCCATTCCTAGCTTCGAAAGTAACCTGTACAAAAAATGAAAACAACACTGCATGGTTTTCTGTTTGTTTTATTCATTAAATTGAGAATTAAAACCCGAAATCTGAAAATGAAACGTATGTACAAGATAATTATGAGAATATTTTTATACTGTACCAATGACCCAGACTTAGCTGGTGCTAACTCCACAAAAACCAGGGCCAAACACAAATTTTGCCCCCCAATCCCCAAAATTTGCATCCAAAACAAAAAGAAATCATGTCCTAAAGGACCTCCATAGTACGACTCTACTGCGCATGCGCAGTGACGCAGTCGTCCCGAAATTGGCGCCAAATATCATTCTCTGTTTGGCCCTTCATCAGTCAACATCTCACTGATCTTTGTGCTTGTAAATCTCAGTTTAAAGGATGCCAGACACGTAATTCTTGGAGAAAATGTGATTCTAAGGAGGATAGAAGGAGGAGAGGAAAAAAGAAGTGGCAAAAAAATAATCAGGGCTGTACTTAAAATTTTTTGTTGAAATTATGTTAAGTTGCCTATTTTCGAGGCAAACGCCTCTTGTTGTCATTCTTGCTAATTGTTGCACTGCTTATTCAGTGTTTCCTCTCCCCTAACCTTCTAAAGTCCCCCCTTGCAATTCTCCCATGCTTTTGGCATATTTTTGAGAAGTTTCATTTCTAAAATTCCCTGGGAGAGTTGCTTGGTTACAGAATGTTTTCTGTTATTTTCCTCATAGTTACGTTTTCACCCATGGGTGTATAACGTTTGTGTTCTGCATCTTCCATCTGATGTTCTGCAGATTCTCCCCTGGGAGTCTCTGTTTTGCATCAGATAGAGTGTAATTGATGACTGATTCCGGGCCAGTTTTTTCAGTGCCTGGAGTCATGTTTTCTACTGTGTTTACACTGTTTGTTTTCATTGGCAACAGCCTTTTTTGAGGGGGGCTGTTTGCCTTTGTGGTAGTTTATCTCATTATAAGATACATTTATATTATCTGAAAGTGTCTCATTAATTATTTTATATAATTTTAAAATTTTTGACCACACTTTGCCATCGGATCCATCGGGGCTCAACGTTACTTTTCAGCAACTTGGGCTTCTCTGAAAAAATATTTTTTCAAAATTATTTTGTTTTGCAATTGTTTTTTCATTTATTAATGGATCATGTTATTATGTATCTTTGTGTCAGGGGTTTTTGCGAGTAACTAGGACTTATTGTTGTTCTTTCACAATGAAGGGACTTTGTTCAAATTGTAATAGGAAGAAATCTTCCTCTGACTTTCATGATTATTGCATTAATTGTAGTCAGTGTTCTCGCATTAATCCCTGTCCTGTATGTGAACATTGGGATGAGAAACATTGGAAACGTGTGTCACGATATGTTGTTTCTGGAGAAAGAGCGATGCCGGCTCTTTCTCCACAAGGTCACTCTACTCTCTCAGTTTCTATTTCAGAGGAACCAGAACAGGGTGATGTTTCCATGTTATCTTCTTCAAGTGTGCGTCCGTCGTCACAAATAAATACAGAGCTAGCGGCAAAAGTGCTCATGGAGATTAGACAAATGTTGTCCGCTAGCTCGCCCGGTGTAGCGTCCATTCACCGAATGGTTCGGCAGCCGGGTTCGTCCGATGCGGTCCAAGAGGAAATTTTGGGTGATGCGAGCACTATAAAAATAATAGATGCACACCCAGTGACGGCGGATAGTGAACGAGAACGGAGGAAGCCTTTTAGTCCGGTTCCTAGCTCGTCCAGGTCCAGCCGGGCCGCGAGCGAGAGAGGCCCCTCTCTCGTACAACAACATCTGGGACCAGATGTTGTGGTACAAAATGTGTCTTTAGCGGAGCATACGTCCGTCGCTCGGGACGCTCCGTTGTATAAGCAGTCCGCAGAGACTGTTAAGGCTTCCTCTTCTCGTCGGCGCACACGACCGCACCTTGGCTGCATGACCTCCGATATTTTGCCAGCTTCGCCGATGAAGGATTCTTCGGCGACCAGGTCACACCATCCGGCAGCCAGGGATTCGAGACCGATGGACTCCGGACGTTCGCATAGGAAAAGTATGCGGGAGCCATCTGATGCGGAGCTGCCCTCGGCGAAGCAGCGAAAGACCGCTCCTCCGCAGGTCTCGACGTCGGACATTCTAGTGCAGATAGCTCAGCTTATCGCAGCATCCCAGCAGCCGACAGAAACGGTGTCGGATCGAGAATTATCCGACGGCGCTGGGTCGGTACGCTCCGCCGAAGCATCGGGGGCGGACGACCGGGAACATCGGGAGGTCCGACCGGATGGTGAAAGGGATACGGATGAATTGGAGCTATCCCTTTCGGAACAACACAAAGCTGCCGTGGACTTCATCCGGCACTTTCTTCCTCAAGTTGTTCCGTCGGGCCAGACTGCTGCGCTTCCGGACAGGAGAATTATAGCGTCATTGGACTCTGATTTTTTCGAGCGGTTCAGGGACATCGCTCCCGAGTTTCCGTCGCAGTCCAATAATGTTGCAAGAACATTTGAATTATTGAACGACGCTATTTTTAAACTTGCTTCCAGGACGGGGAAAGCAGGTTTCTTGTCCGCAAATACTCTCAACCTGCCTTTCATTAATGCAAGGAATAAATTCGACACGGCAGGTCAGGGTATACCGAGAGTTCCTCTGCGTATGGACGACGAGGCGGAAGACTTAGAGCTATCATTACCGTCGTCAGCTTCTATTCCAACCGCAGTGTTGGAAACAGCTATTGCGTCTAACAGAGCCAATTTAGATGCCTTATCTTACGCAGATCACCTTACTAAGGCGTTATCACTGCGTCTTCAAGGGGAAGAGTTTCAGGATATACAATCCTCCTTAAGACTTCTTTCAAGGGCAGTAGCTTATTCCACGTGTAACTCCGCCCTTTCAGTGGCAAATCTGGAGTTGGTTAGACGTGACGCAGCCCTGTCTACATCCACACTAGTGGATTCTAAGGTGAAGAACTCTCTTAGAGTCGCTTCGGTCTCAGGAGATCTTCTCTTTGACGGCAAGCTTTCCGCTATTTATGATAATATTAAAAAGAAAGCTAGTGATTCTCTGTTGTTTAGATCCGCTCCTAAAAGGTCGGATACAGCAGACACGAATAAGGCGGGCACTTCTGGGTCTTATCCGCCCAAGAGAGGTTCCTATAGAGGTTCCGGTGCGTCCTCTAGCTCTTATTCGAGAGACCGTCAGGATAGTGACTCTCGTTCGGGACGTCCTTCAGGCCGGGACAATCGGTCGGACGCCCCGAGGTCGACGAGGCGAGGTGCGGGTCGTGGAAGACGTGGTTTCTCCTACCGCAGGCCTCGCAGATCCAGGAGGTGATGGCTTAAACCTCTATCGCGTTCCGGTTGGCGGAAGGTTGTCGAGTTTTTCTCAAGAGTGGGCGTCGATTACGGACGACCCATGGGTGAGAGGAGTGACTTCGGAAGGTCTAAAGATATCCTTCAAACGAAAGCCTCCATTAACTCGAAGTCCAAAGTGGACTCATCTTCCGTCAAACCCTCAGAAAAGAGACGCTCTGCTATCAGAGGTGCAGTCTCTTTTAATGAAGAACGCGGTAGAGGTCGTAGAAAACCAGGAATCGCTGGGATTCTACAGCCATCTGTTTCTGGTTCCAAAACCAGACGGCTCGTTCCGTCCAGTCATAGATTTGAGCTGGATAAACAAGCTGATCGTCGCTCCGAAGTTTTATATGGAGACGATTCGATCGGTCAGAGCGAGTATTCGGGTGAACGATTATGCAACGAGCATAGATCTCAAAGATGCGTACTTTCACGTCATGGTACATCCGACATTCCGAAAGTATCTACGCTTCGCAGTCCTAGGAGTGGTGTATCAGTTCCGGGCCATGTGCTTCGGATTGAATCTAGCACCCTGGGCTTTCACTCGGGTAATGAACTCGGTAATGATCTACTTCCGAGCTCATTCGTCTGCGGTAACGTCGGCCTACCTGGACGACATTCTTCAGAGGTACGGCAACGAGTTAACGCTTCAGAACGATGTTCAGAATCTTCTTCTATTGCTCCGACGTCTCGGTTTCATAGTAAACGAGGAGAAGTCGGATCTGGTGCCGTCCAAGTCATTCACTCATCTGGGAATGAGCTTCGAGACGCACAACAATCTCGTTCGTCTGCCGTTAACCAGAGCGAAATTAGTCAGTTGTTACGCTCGCTATTGTCTGAATACAGACAAAGTCACGGCGAGAGAATTTATGAGACTGATAGGTCTGTGCGGAGCCGCCGCGGATCTCATTCCGATGGGACGGCTACGCACACGGCCTCTTCAAATTTTCCTGACTCAGAATTGGAGTGTGAAAATTCATTCGCTCGATGTAGACGTTCTCTTGTCAGATCAAGTGAAACAAGAGATTCAGACTTGGGCAAACATTCAGTGGTTAACTCAAGGAGTTCCGCTGCAGTTGCCGGATCCGAGTTTTACCATTATGACGGATGCCAGTCAAACAGGTTGGGGTGCATCATTAATCCCAACGGATTCGAGATGCCAGGGTCTTTGGGATCCGCAATTCCTGTGCAAGCACATAAACATCAAGGAAATGATGTCAATTTGGCTTGCGTTACGTCACTGGATGGACATTATTCACGATGCTCATGTCCAAATCCTATCCGACAATACGACAGTAGTGGCGTATATACGGAATCAGGGAGGCACTCATTCAGTTCCGTTGTTCAATCTAACGGAAAGAATCCTTCTGTTTGCATTGGAACATCACGTTCTTCTTTCGGTCCGTCACATACCGGGTCGTCTGAATGTGCTAGCAGACTCCCTTTCACGAAAGGGTCGCTTGTTGCCGTCGGAGTGGACTCTCAACAAACAAGTATTCAATCAGATTTGCTACCAATGGGAACGGCCAATGATAGACTTATTTGCGACACATCTCAACAATCAGTTGCAAACGTATGTGTCCCCGTGTCCGGATCCAAGAGCATTTGCAGTAGACGCTCTGTCGATCCCTTGGGACGGAATGATAGGATATGAGTATCCTCCAGCGCCGTTAATTCAACAAGTATTGCTAAAGATAAAACAATCTCAATGCAAGATTCTGTTGGTAGCATCTCTGTCGCCACAGAGACCATGGATAAATCTACTCAGGTGTCTGTTGTGGGACCTACCGCGGAAGCTCCCTCCACGAGAGGATCTTCTTTGGCAGGGGAAATCGCGCCAACTACATCACAACCCGCAAGGTCTCAACCTTCACGTTTTTCCGTTGTGCGGTCCTTCTTGCATGGCAAGCACTTTACAGGACGAGCAGTGGACGCGATTTCTAACTGTAGGAGGACCTCCTCTTCGCTAAACTATGCGGCTAAGTGGAAGGTTTTCCGTCGTTGGTGTAGGGATCATTCTGTAGATATTTTTGATCCCTCTATACCAGACATTGCTAACTTTCTAGTATACTTGTTTGACGAAATCAAACTGCAACCTGTTACTATAAAGGGTTATAGATCTATGTTATCTGATACCTATGCACATCATGATAGTTTACAAATTGGATCTAATGTCTCTTTATCGAAATTGGTTAGAAACTTTTCGATAAATAGACCCAGAACTCTTAGATTAATTCCTAAGTGGAATTTAGCTTGGGTTCTCCTTAAATTGAAGGAAAAGCCATTTGAACCTCTTGGGACAGTAGATTTCAAATTCTTATCTTATAAGACAGCTTTTCTCTTAGCTTTCTCTTCTGCCAGAAGAGTCAGTGAGCTTCATGCACTATCGGTGGATGATTCTCATTATCGTAGTGTTGGGAACACTATCACCTTCACTACTAATGTCGGTTTTTTAGCTAAGAATCAGGCTCCTAATAAATATCCGGAACCTATTGTTATTAAGGCTCTTCCGTCTTCAGACGGGCGTAGGCCTTTACTCTGTCCTGTTAGAGCACTACGTATCTATAAACAGAGATCTCAGTTCATTAGAAAGGGACGGAAACGTTTCTTTCTGTCTTTGATGCCTAATAGAAAGGACATTTCAGTCCATTCTATTGCTAGATGGATTCAGTTAACTATCCGTACTGCGTATGAAGATTTATCTTCTTCTCAGCAGTCTGTGCTTAAGATTTCTGCTCATGAAGTAAGAGCTCTTTCTACTTCCTGGGCTTATGCTAATAGTGTTGCTATTACAGATTTAATGAAGGCTGCTTATTGGCCGTCCGACTGCCCTCTTCGCTCTGGGCTATTTGACCCAGGGCAAGGGGAAGGGGGGGGGGGGCGGGTGTTCCCTTAGGTCACCTGCTTTATAGTGAAAAGCAAGGGAATGCCTCCTCCAAGACAGTATTTCTGAGTCGCTTCCGGGATGGTTTTAAAGTGTAATATTAATGTTTATTTTCATTCATGTCTTATTTTTAAAGTGTAGCTCGGTGTGAAGCATTTGTATATGTCAAGTGTCAAACGGGCTTTAATATACAATACTCGGACACTTTTAAATGATTATAAAGAGTCTCAATTCTCTGGACTACTTTATTTATTGGCTTGCTTTAAAAATAATTAGTATAAGGGTTATACTGGATGTTAATAGAGAACATGAATGTTATTGTGCTCAATTATTAAGGGTAGTGTATCTTTCTAATTTAAATATTAAATAAGAAAGATACATGTAAAGCCTAATACTCCTTTTCTCCTTAAGGGGTTACCTCTTTATTTTATAATTGAGCTTATTGGATTTTCCTCTATGTCCTAGGCCCTCCAGCCTGTTTACTATTCAGCTAAGTCTGGGTCATTGGTACAGTATAAAAATGTTAAAAAATTTATAGTAATTTATATATTTTTTATACTTACCAATGACCCAGACGGGGATGGCCCTCCCTGAGTTGGGAACTCTTGCCTCCCCGCTGAGTACATAGCGCTGACCAGGCACTGCCAGTAAGAATGATATTTGGCGCCAATTTCGGGACGACTGCGTCACTGCGCATGCGCAGTAGAGTCGTACTATGGAGGTCCTTTAGGACATGATTTCTTTTTGTTTTGGATGCAAATTTTGGGGATTGGGGGGCAAAATTTGTGTTTGGCCCTGGTTTTTGTGGAGTTAGCACCAGCTAAGTCTGGGTCATTGGTAAGTATAAAAAATATATAAATTACTATAAATTTTTTAACTTTTAAAGCAAATTCTGATTAAATTAGCATTGTACTTTCGGTTTCGTTTACTGGATGAATGGGGATGTATAATGACATGCGCAGTGAATAAAGGAAACTGGTTATGTTTCAGTTTTCACTGACAATATCGATTCGGACCTTTTGCGGAGCGGATGGTGATATGGAGGTGGGGGGGTCATATAACAGCAGTTTTCGTTTTACCATAAACCAATGGACAATAACGAAATAGATGTCCATTCAGACTTGAAGCATGGCAATGCTTGTGAGTTGAGTGCAATTTAAGTGAAGTTGAACTGTTTGATGACAGGCGCGATTTTTTGCGCTCGTCTTTTTTAAATTACGGGCGCTTGCGAGCGCGAGCGCAATAGCGCATATACAAGCTGGAACTTTTTTACTGCACCATTTAGTTACGCTTCAAAAAGTTTCCAAATTTCATTATACAATACAATCATAGACCGTCTGTCGCATAGTGTGAAAATGAAAACGTCCAAAGCAAAATAAAGTCGATTCACAAAAAATTAGCCAAAAATGAGATAATATTTTCAAAAAACCCAATCATTTCCAACCAGAACATTAACCAAGTCCCGTTGCCATCTTGTTTTGTGGATCCCATTATATCTAAATTGGTCAACTTTATTTCGGTAAATCTTCATACACCTTGACATGCTTCGAACCTCTTTTAAAAACGTTTCTCCCAGCTGTTTTGCAAATCTGCACAGACTTGTACTTATATTTTTACTAACAGTAATAGCCACCAAATGGTTAGACGTGAATGGGCACCATGGGCACCAGCCCATTCACGCCTAACCTTTTGGTGACCATTACTGTTAGTAAACAGCGATGGGAATTTCAACAAACACTGGTTTCCGAAAAGGTTGTTTTGATTTTTTATCGATCCATATGATCAGTACAGCTTCAATCAAAACAAACTCTTCACCTTTGGGTTTAATTATCGGAATTAAAATTTCGTTATTTAAATGCATTTTAATGCATGGGTTGTGTAATAAACACAGAACGCGATGTGTGTTTGAATCGGTGGGTGTTTTACATAACTCGTTGGAATGGTGTAATCATATTTCGCTCGAGCCTATGGCTCTTGCGAAATATGACTATGCCATTTCAACTCGTTATGTAAAACACCCACCGATTCAAACACACATCGCGTTCTGTCTATTTATTTTGGTTCACAGTCAGCATCAGCAAAATAAAACATAGTAAGATTGCATTATCTACTTTAACAAAAAACAAATGGCCACATTTTTGCTTTAGCTACAGGCCTCAAAATAAGTTGTGAATGGTCGTTTAGGTTACATGGAAGTTACAGTGATTGAAATGTGCGTAACCTGCTGACTGTTTGCGATCGTTTTGAACGGTAAACAGAAACTTTTACTTCCTCAGAAATGACTGAGGGCTCACTTTTCGACGTGGGTCCAAAAATGGAATGGGTTGGATAACATGTTTGTTTGTTTGTTTGTTGGGGGTTAACGTCACATATTTATGCACCATGGCTAATCGTGACACAACATGGAGATGAAGTCAAGTTTAGTCAATCGTTGATCAACATGTTGCCCATTTTAGAGGACTTTCACCCCAAGCATTGGTGACTGGGTCCTATTTTACCAGTAAAGCGGAGGTTGGATAACAAAAACGAAAATTAATTAACCTTGGTCTAAAACTGCAAATCAATTTAGTAGTCTTAGCATACCCATAAAATCTATGGTTAGAAATGGGTTACCACAGTTACAATCAATCAACACTCATGTAACCCGTAAACAGGTCACGACCATTAAATTAGCGTAACCTATAAACAGGTTATGAGAAAAATCCATATTTTGAGGAGTGAGCTGAATGAAGCAATCAGAATAATATTTCACGCTTGGGAATTTGTTGTCCGGATCATAAGATCCCAATTATTTCATGCAAGATTTGCCTAAGTTAATTTCTGTCAGTTCAGGGTAAATATTATGTAAGATTTACATGAGTTACATTCTGAATTTATCTCAAAGTCTGAATCCAACATACAAAGTTCAATCAATCATTTATAATCATGGTGCCCATTCTCGAGGGCTTTCATCCCAGTAGAGCAAAATTTGTCCACCAGTGTACTACTTCCTGGGGTTCCCACACAGACCCAGTTTAAATTAAAGTAAATTGGATCTCTTCGACTCTTTAACAAGGTTCAGCTAATAATATTTACTGGACAAGTCGACTTTCAATTTTGAGGTATGCAACTCAATTGTGCACCATTCACAAAATTTAGCACACCACTGCAAAATTTTGTGCACCTGCATTCGAAAAGCACCGAACAGAAAGTGAGTGCCTCTTGATTTTTCATATGCAGATTTAATTTTACTGTGGCCGACGGCACCACAATGACAACTTGGCACTAGAAGTATTAGTGGCTAGCTGCCCAGATACCATTACATCAGAACTGACTATGAGTGACCTAGCAACTTATTTACAACTTATCAGTGAGCACCGTGTTGCAGACAACATGAAAGATACTATGTTGTCAAAGCCAGCTTTGTTATTTAATTACGTCATCACTCACCATGCATGTGTGACTTGCAGTGAACCATGTTGGGCCAAATCTCCATAATTTTTTATGATTATTATTAATGTGATATCCAGCGACCAAGCAGGCCTGAAAATAAGCCATCTGACATCTACAGAATCAGGTCCCCAGAGGTTGAATTTGATGATGCTCTCCCATACAGTGGGCCAATTCACCCTCTGGGTACCTCTTTCTGTTTAGTTTTGAGACCCTGATTCAGATTGAGGTTCAAAGAGGGTAAATTTAGTGATGCTACCCTGCTGTGCAGGGTAGCATCACTAAATTCACCCTCTGGGGACCTCATTTTGCAGATGAGTCTGCTTATTTTCTGACTTGCCACCAAGGCTTCGTTTCTATTGCGAGCACAACTGAGTCATGCTTGCAGTAGAAAGTGCAGTCTTGGTGACCAGATTCAAGTACAGCTGGAAACTTTGAGAGTAGAAAATTTCGCCGAGGGCTAAGAAACATGAGAAAGGTGATTGTTAGTCGATATAAAACTAAAATTCCATAAGCGACATGATTTATTCTTATCACATATGAGTTTAATCAAATCCTGGTAGTGCAATATCAACAACTTGAAAAGGTGGTGATATTTGAATTGATTCAAATCTGACCCAAACTTCAACCCAAATCTGACCCGAGATTCAATCACACCCCAAGTTTGGGATTTGCAAGACCCTAACTTCGCCTTCAACTTAGGCTATATGCCCCAGAACAGACAGGACTTTAAATTCCACCAAACTCACACCAATAACCGGTGTCCCCAAATTACAGAAATGTCTCAAAATTTGGGTATAACACAGCAAAACAGTATGTTTTGCCTGTTATGCTTTTTTCCATTTTTTCGGTTGAAATGATTCAACCAGGAAAAGTCTAGCGATTTGTTCACATTTTTGCTACTCATTGGCAGTCTACATTCTGTAGCTTTGCAGTTCTTTTTAGGCAAGTCTGGTCTGTATTTATCTTTATTTATTGGGGTTTAAGGTCACATACTTATGCACAATGGCTAATCATGACCCTGAAAGTTTTACAGGTGGAGGAAGCCAGAGTACCAGAGAGAACCACCAAGCAACTGTCAGCTCCTCAACATTCTAACTCTGTTCAAGCTTCGCTCAAGCAGGGTTACTACTGCGCTTGCAGACATGTGCACCATCGACGTGCAGTATACCTTAGTACACGGCGTCATCGTGCCCCATGTAGGCAACTGAAATAAAGTGCCTTGCCCAAGGACACAAAGTGGGTCATCCTGGATGGGGATTGAACTCGGGACCTCTAGCAACAGTCTACCACTGAGCCACCATGCTCACAAGTAGTCCGGTCTGATTATACAGGCAGTCAAGATTTGTCAAGAAACAACTGCTGTGGATCTTATGAGAAAATGGCATTTTATAAAGTCAGTATTGCAAAAAATGTTTTTCAATGTGGTTGAACTGCTGATAACTTGGAAAGTTGGCGAGTCCCCAAATTCGACCAATCTAAAGGCTTGAAAGTTCTGATGTGTATTGATGTTTGTCAGATTATGGGGCAACGTGGGGTGGGGGTGGTGGTGCTGGTTGGGGAAGTAACATTAATCGCTGCTTTTGTGTGAAAAAGGCAATGAAATAGGCAATCAAAAAATATACCTTATACTGGTCTGTCCTCCTAAATCCCATACTTGGAACTTCAAATTCTTGTATGTTACAGTTTCAACATTGAATCCAATTGCTGAAATAAAATTTACAAAGTGAGGTTAATAAAATATTTTCAAGTGTTGTATATTTTGTGAGCAGAAGTGTGTTGAAAGCGAGTAATGTCTTAGATATTCTCTGATTTTATAGAATTACTCTATCCATAAAACAGTCCGATCATGCACAGCTGAAAAAGTTTTTTTTTTTTTTAAATTGTGTGTGAAATTCACCTAACTTTTAGGTAGAATGAATCTTCCACAAGGCGACTTCACAGTCACTTTTTATTGAAAGCAGACTCTTTTTATTGAAATCAGAACAAAGTTTGCAGATCCAGGTGGACTTCCTTGCCAAAGTTGCCTGATCTCTGTTAGAAAGCCAGTGTACCCAGAGAGAACAACAGACCACTGGTACACAACTACCAGACTATTCAACTTACTAACTCAGTATAAGCAGAGTTAGTGGAGGTTGAAGGCAAGTGCACCATCAAGGTCCAGTATGCCTTAGTATACAGAGCAACCATGCACCCACCTGGGTAATCGGGATTAAGTGTTTTGCCCAAGGACACAGTGCATAGGGTGTGGGTCAGCACAGAACAATCATCTTTCCTTTTGGTGTAACCCTCTGCACACTGATGTCAAAAATATCAAAATTGCAACCTGCAAATCATAATGCAACCAGGAATTGCACCAGTTCAATCTTGTTTGACAGAGCTCTTAGAGCTCTGTCAAACAAGGCTGAATTGGTTCAATTTGTAGTTGCATTATGGGAAAAATTTGCTGTCTGAAATTACGGTATTTTGACTTCAGTGAGCAGAGGGTTAAAGTCTAAAGATCTAACCAATGTTCCCTTTAAACTAACAGCAGGTTATTAACTGAAACTTCTTGGAAAGGGCTCTGATAGCTCCTCCCTTCAATGTGCCATATAATAACATTTCCTTAGCAATAGAAAAGCTAAACGATATTGATCTCTCTGACAGATGAGGTCACTGATGCTCCCTGTTTAACTGGTTGAGTGTTAGAAGCCACTATCAGGGCTGATATATAGTTGTTTTACTATAATTTATTGGAGAGTGCCTGCTTGGAACTCTCCAACAAGTTATGACAAAACAGTTTTTCAAGCCAAATATTTTCTTCTTCCTCTGTGAAAACAACAAGCTGATGCAGAGAATGCAAAGTCACTAAAGTAGTTTTAACTCTTTCGCTGCCACTCTCGCATAAATGCATAGTTCGGGGCCCATATAATGCCACTCCCACCACAATGCATTGATTAGGCCACTAAAATTAGATATCTTAATAAATTACATCTAGTAAGAAGAGGCCCCATGGACCTGAAGCGCTCATCTTGAACAGAACACAATATAAGCAGAGTCC
Organism: Pictodentalium vernedei; assembly: GCA_031216915.1. Taxonomy (NCBI): domain Eukaryota; kingdom Metazoa; phylum Mollusca; class Scaphopoda; order Dentaliida; family Dentaliidae; genus Pictodentalium; species Pictodentalium vernedei. The sequence goes on from CM062289.1 coordinate 364,964,821, forward strand.
AAGAATGAGTCTACATTAAGCAATCCATCTTCATAGGATACATTGTCTAGTACTGAAATGGTTAATCGGATAACCGGTTTGAAACCGGTTACCTAACTAACCGATTAAATAAACGTCAACCGGTTATACGAAATATCGATAGTGATTGTCATTCCACGGTTAAAACGTAGTAAATCTGCCGCTTCTACTTTGGGATGGATTACACCTCGAAGCAGCGCTGTATATATTGAGAAATAATCGACTTTGGCGTTCAAGACTTCGTTAATGATCGGCAGTTTCCATGAGTTCTGAGTAACCGCAGAAACTATTCCGTAGTATGTATACAAACAAACGTTGTCGAGTACTCGACAACGTTCGTTTTTATACATACTACGGAATAGTTTTTGAGAATACTGCTTACCAATTCCTATAGTTTTGATCCCAGATTCGGTGAAATAATGGCTACAGTTAACCGGATTTTATCCAGTTATAGCTCTCGGTTAGTCGGTTGTGACAATGAGCCAACCGTTTCAGCCCTAACATTGTCGATCCTTGAGTCCCTCAGGAGCGACATCATGCCTTTTCTTCAGTTGATCATAATATAAAATGTAGAGCTCCCCTATGAAGCCCTTTGATACAACCTATGTGGATTAATCTTAGTTACACACCTCTAGAGGGTACAGAAAACAAACTTTTTAATTCTTCAGCAACATAGCCAATTCCGGCTCCCATAGGGAGCCCAAATATTAACCCAGGCTCTCGATTTGAACAAAGTTGCATCTGACTTCCCTAGAGATGTTGTGTACCAAATATGAAAGCATTCTGACTGTTGGATCTGAAGAAGAGAAATTATAAAGAAATTTCTTCCTATTGCACTAAGTTAAAATTTGGGCTACCATAGCATGCCCAAATATTAACCTACAGATCCGATTTGAACAAACTTGAGTCTGACCCCCCTAGAGATGTTGTATACCAAATATGAAACCATTCTGTCTGGTGGATCTGAAGAAGATTTTTGAAGAAATTCCCTCATATTGTACTAAGTTAAATTTCAGGTTCCCATATGGAGCCCAAATATTAACCCAGGCACTCGAATTGAACAAACTTGTATCTGACTCCCCTAGAGACGTTGTATGCCAAATATGAAAGCATTATGACTGGGGGATCTGAACAAGAAGATTTTTAAAGAAATTTCCTCATATTGCACTAAGTGAAAATTTGGGCTACAATAGCGATCCCAAATATACACCTAGGGATCCGAATTGAACAAACTTGAATCTAGAGATGTTGCATACCAAATATTAAAGCATTCTGACTGGTGGATCTGAAGAAGATTTTTAAAAATTATCCCCCATACTGAACAAAGTTACAATTTGGGCTTCAGTAGGAAGCCCAAATATTAACCTAGGGACTTGGTTTGAACAATCTTGAATCTGACCCTCATAACAATGATGTATACCAAATATTAAAAGATTCTGACTGGTGGTTCTGAAGAAGAAGAGTTTTAAAGAATATTCCCCATATTACCCAAAGTTAAAAATTTGGGCTCATGTATTGAGCCCAAATATGAACCAATGGACTTTATTTTAACAAACTTGTATCCGACCCTCTACGAATGTTGTATACCGAATATCAAATGATTCTGATGATTGGTTCTGGAGAAAAGATTTTTTAAAATTTTTGCAAATATGCTGACTCATCATTTTTTCGAAGCCTGTTACAGAACACCCCAACATAAACGATGACAATTTTTTTTACCATTCAATTCTACTGGTCCTAAGGATGCTTCATACCAAATAACAGCTCTCTGTTCCATGTGGTTTGGGAAATATGGGCATTTGAAAATATTTCTATTTTTAGCTCCCAGGGTTCCCATGGGGATGCAGGAATTTTTTTTTTTGCATGAGTCAGGTACTTATTACCAATAATACCACAAACCACAAACCGGACCATCGGTTCAGAAAACAGAAATTTTGGGCGGGGCCAAAAATCTTATCCCTCCCATTACAAACTAAATATTGCTTCACAAACTTCGTTTGAACAAACTTGATTCTACACCTCGAAATGAAGCTCCATAACAAATATCAAGTCATTGTACACACTGGTTCATGAGAAGATTTTTAAAATATTTTGGAGCATTTTCCCCCACTCCCTCCCTATGGGGCTGGGCATGTTGAGTTGAACAAGAATGCAATGCCCCTTCGGGACCATCACTCACACAAACTTTCACTTCAATTGGTCCAGTGGTTTTGGAGGATATATTGGTAAATGCACCATGATGCGATATAGTCTCTCATTTAGATGAATATGCCGATGTGTGGTCACTATCCTGTCCGTTTCTTCCGCTTCAACCATCTAGCCTTCGGGTTGGAAGATAGTTAACACAGAAGAAACAGACCAAAGCAACTGAAAGTGAGATTCTTTGGCTAAATATTGTTTAGATTTGCAAATAATGTTACAGAAATGGCTGTATATTGACACGTTTGTATATGCCCATTTTAACTCATTGTGTAACTGCAAAAGATATCTGTGGAAAAAAGTGGAGGGGCATGTGCCTCCCCTGGCTCCACCACCTCTGGGATCAGACATTTAATTAGATTGTATTAATTTCTTGTGATGCGTTCATGTAGATAGTTCACATATTTTACAACTGACGTAACACAAATCTAAGCCGAAACAATTGTTTGCGATTTCCTTCCAAGTCCTGAAATATTAATGTTAAAATACGCCAAAAAGTTGGACTTGAACCAAATGAATTTTTGTTGGATAGAGATCGATAAATTGGTTTAATCCCAAGTTGTATTATGGTAAAAATTTGCAGGTTGAAAATTTGATCCCAGTGTTCAGGGGTTACGTAATGGCTAACAGAGCTCAAAGAGCTTTCAGCTCTGTCTAATCCAACACTCAACTGATTTATCTTATCTCCTTGTGTTTTTCTGAGGACAATGATATTTGCAATCTGAAAGCTGGGAGTTACTATTACCAAATTGATAAAAAAAAAAAATAACAATCTTACTTGGAATGGTTGTGACCACTTCTCCCACCTGAAGTCTGTATAATATTGTAGTTTTACCAGCGCCATCAAGCCCCAGTATCAAAATTCTTCTTTCTTTTGACCCAAAAAGGCCACTGAAGTAACTTAAAAGACCACCTGAAATAAGGAAGAGGCAAATATTAAAACCTTTGAGCTCATGGACTATCAGTCTATCAGGAAGGAAAAAAAATGAAATAAGGAAACAATGTGCGAATGAATTTCAGATGGAAAACAAGAAGGATCAATTTATATTTGATATTTCGATATGATCTTTAAATATTGGACTCATAATCAGGCCTGAAAATAAGCAGTCTGACATTTGCAGAATCAGGTCCCCAGAGGGAGAATTTGATGATGCTATCCCATACAGTGGACCAATTTACCCTCTGGGCACCTCTTTCTCTTTAGTTTTGAGACCCTGACTCAGATTGAGGTTCACGAAGTGTAAATTTAGTGATGCTACCCTGCTGTGCTATCATCACTAAATTCACCCTCTGGGGACCTCATTTTACATATGACAGTCTGCTTATTTTCTGGCTTGCTCATAATATGAGTAATGCATTTAACTCTTCAGTGAACCTTCTGCACACTGATGTCAAAATACCAAATTTTTCAGCAGCAAATTTTTCCCATAATGCAACTGAGAATTTAAAAAAAATGATATCTTGTTTGACAGAGCCCATTGAGTTCTGCCAAACAAGATATAATTTGATAATTTTTTCATGCTGTATGGGCAATGTGGAGTCAATGACGAAAATTTTGAAGTACTACATGAGTGCTTGGAGTAAATGAATTGTTTGCATCCACCTCTGTAATTTCTGAATTGCACAGTTGGAAATCAATTATTTTTCAAATTTTTTTTTAACAAAACCATATCAATTATTATCATGTGACTGCCTCATTGGAATGAGCTCATCAAGCTCATTCCAGTGAGGGGGCAGATGATATGGTTTCGTTGACATTTTGTAAACCATGGGCTCAAGCAGGGACCAGCCGTGAGGGCGACTAGGGCGATTATGTCACCCTTCTAAGCCGAAAGTCGCCTAGAAAAATGGTTGGGGCAATTACAAGTCGCCCTCTAAAAATTGGCCAAAATGAGGAAAGGCTGAACTGAGTGATGCGAGGTTACATGAAAACGATTATTTTCAAAAATTGAATGTGCTCGAGTGTGATAAATGGGCATTTTAATTCGACAAATAAACGTCCATTTATTTGAAATCACACGACAATCAATTGTCCATTGCCGCTTTTGGCGGATATTTTTTATTTCTATTTTGTTGCGTTTCAGTCGGAGCTTCAAGTGTCGAAACAAAAATAGGTGACTCACGCGACTCAACAAAATAACCCAGTTTGAAAGTAGGTTACGTCGCTTAGGATGCCGAAAATGTATACACAACGGACGTATTTTATAACAGTATTTTCATTTCGTTTTGCTGACAACTATTAACTGTTGGGCTGTCTATTCCCAGAAAAACACAAATGAAATTGAAACACATAAAAAAAGGCTTCAGTGATGACAAGAAAAGCTTTGTACAGGACACAAGTGTGCATGTGGACGATCTTGAAAAAGGGTCCTCCTAAACACCGGAATGACACGAAATGATGCGGAATGCCATAAAAATGATGCGGAATGACATTTCTTTTACAAAATTCTCGACCCCAGAATGTATTTTGTTTATTAACTAACAAAGTACCTCCCAAGCAACCTTCTTACATCTGGTCCTGTTCACACTTTCAGACTCAGGTATTATTAGCTTAGTAGACTTTGGTGAAAGGCAACCCCAGGAGGGTGCTGGGAGATTGGCAGGAAGAAGAGGGGAGGGGTCATGAAGGAGAGGGTAGCAGTGAGGGGATTTTCAGTCAATAATTACTTAGTGATTTTTTAACCTGGCACAGATGCATCATAGACAACTGGACCTGGATTATTTGGATGTTAATGGAGGACCACAAATTGAAAATATTAAGGGGCGGCAGGAGTGGTACATGAATATTCTTAATTTTCCTCACTTGCCTATGAAGTCTCCCTACATGACTCTGCAGTCTCCCTATTTTTTCTGGAGGGAGACTTGAAGTCTCCCTAAAATTCCCCTCTAGGCTGGTCTCTGGGCTCAAGTGAGCTTAAAATGCTCACCTGGATCAAGTTGTCTTTAAGGAATAAGAGTGTTAGTTAAGGGATTACAGATCAAGGCAAAAAGTGTCAACTTGTACTTGCATGCACCATTGCTTGGTTGTTCTCTCCAGGTACTCTGGCTTCCTCCACCTATATTTATTATTATTTATTTATTTATTTATTTATTTGTGTTTAAGGTCACATATTTCTGCACAATGGCTAATCATGACCATGACAGTTTTACGGGTGGAGAAAGCCGGAGTACCCGGAGAGAACCACCAAGCAACGGCGAGCAATTGTCAGCTCCCCAACATACCAACTCCACACAAGCAGAGTTAGCATTGGTTGAAGACAGGTGCACCATCGACGTGCAGTATGCCTTAGTACACAACGTCAACGTGCCCCCACGTGGGCAATGGGGTGAAGTGTCTTGCCCAAGGACACAAAGCGGTTGCCGCAGGTGGGATTCGAACCGAAGATCTCTCGGCTTGCAGTCTGCACCTCTACCAACTGAGCCACCGCGCCCACCCTCCACCCATAAACTGTCCGACATGAGGTGACCCTGGCTGTCAAAAGTGTTAATCAATGAATAAATAAATGTACTTGTGCGCATATTGCAATGACTATCTGTATCATTTAAAAAGCTTTTTTTTATCACTTACCCCCTCCCCAACCCCTCCTTCCAGCACACGTTTCATATTCAGCCAAACACAAATAATATTTTGTTCATATCAATTTGTTTTATTATAAATTATTGGAGTGCATGTGGGCATAATAATAATTTGTAATAAAACAAATTTTGAATAACATTTTTATAATTTTTAAGACGACCAAAAATAATCTAGATCTCAACCAGTTACAATTATATTAAAATGCAATAAAAGGGCTTCCCTCCAAAAAGACCTTCTAGGTTGATTAAAATTTTGAGTTGATATTGGGTGAAATATTCAGTGTTCCTGGAAGGTACTATCAGATGTGTGAAGAATTGGAGTGAAATGGCAAGTCAAGAAGGACATGATTGAGACAGGGTTTTTTTTTTGACACATTAGGGCTTTCTGGCTGTGTGTCTTTACACACTCACAAACTGATGGAACCATTGATGAAAAGATAATATTCTTTTGAAATAAAATTTGTTTTCTTACCAAATGTCAAAAGATTCTGTTTGGTGGATCTGTAGACAGTCTTCCTCATATTGTGTGATGTTATTTATTGGTGTTTAAGGTCACATATTTCTGTACAATTAGGCCACGGTTATCAGGCCTGGCATTTTCAGGAGAGTGATTTATTTGCGCGCCTACTACTCGCCTTAAAAAAGTTAAGGGAGACGAACAAAACCCACAAGGCAGAATTCGTTAATAGTAAAACTTCATTTTGCCACTTTTATATAGCCTTTCTAAGCTTGAGGAGAGCTAATCGCTCCCTTGGTCATGCGAGGGGAGCGATATTTAGCCCTCCTGCATTTTTAAGAATGCCAGGCCTGGACAGCAAGAACACATGGACTTGATTTGAACAAACTTGAATATGCAACATGGATGTTATATAAGAAATATTAAAAGTTTTTGCCTTGTGGGCCTGAAGAAGATTTTAAAGCATTTTCCTCATATTGCACTGGGTTAAAATTTGTAAAATAATACATGCCACCAAGAATGTTGAAAGAAGTTTCCCCCAATCATTAAATATGCATAAAATACATGTGTTCACCTTCTCATTTTTAGATATATGCATGAAAAAAACTACACAGTAGTGTTGGGAGGTTATGAAATTTTTTCACGGTTTCGGTTTCTACTCGTTTTTTTTAAAAAAGAGTTGACTCCAGTTTCGTTTTTTTTACATAAAAATATTCAAGTATTAAACACTATAAACACTTGAGTTTTTTCCCAAATATTAGTTTTAATAAAAGTTCAAAGTGCAAGTACCTTTCCCTCTCTCTAAAGTTATGAAATTATATGTAGTGCAGCACATGTACACTGAACCATTAATCCAGAAGACAATGAAGATTATTCTCAGGGCCCTGGATATACAGTTGAATAGCATTGGCAGGCAGGCAGGCAGCCTGCAGCCTGCCCCCCCCACCCCCCCCCCCCCACTCCCCCCGCCCTCACACACACCAAGACATGAGGAAAATGCTGTGGTAGCAAAGCACAACTTGGGGAAAAAATGCTGAAGATGTAATGTTGTGAAATGTCAGGCCAAAGAAAAGAAATCCCTTTGTTTGGGGTACTCCCACCGACCCTAAACAATTATGCTGACCCTAAAAATTTTACAAAGTAAAAGTTGCTCATTTATGTCATTGTAACCTTAATTTTTATGTGAATTTGAAACCTATTTTGAGGTTAAAGCTTAAGCTTTCAAAAATACATGTAGAAATAAATATATCGGATAGTATACCTGCGGAGCAAGTGGTAAGTTCCAATTCAGCAAAGGAAACCGCATTTGATAAATTAATCATTTTATAGATAAAATGTTTTACTGTTGGTGTTGAAGGTCATGAAAATTAATGAATATTGTGTTGAGTTTCATGTATTGATACTGAAAGAAAGCCCTGAATCTTGGCCTGCAGTCTTGAAAATGTTATTGGTTCAAGTATAGTGTACAATTGTTTTTTTTTAATTCCATTCAAACATATACATTACTGACAGTGGCCAGCAGATGCATGGATATTGCATTCAAGTGAAGTGTGTGGTCATTTTGGTAATTCGATGTTTGTTTTATTTTTGTCCAAAGCCAGGTGGCGCTTTCAATCTCACAATGTATGGGGTGATTTTTATCATTTCATTCATTTGTCATATGAAAGAAAGTTTATTTAATACGTAAATACAATTATATTATGGGACCAAAAAAGTTATTAATTAGGCCTGCCAGGCTATGATTTTTTTCTGTGATTTCTGCCCTTTTTATTGAACACATTACACGAAGTGACAGCATTCAAGATTGTGCAGTTAAATAACAATGCGTGTCCCGACTGACGGTTATCTCACTTTCAGGCTGGTTGGGGTTTTTAAATAACCAAAACTGAGTTGTATTTTCGGTTAACCTCCCAGCCCTACTATACAGTATCAAAACACCTTGGTATACAACCGTAAATACATTATTAACATGGGATGTTCAGCATCCAAAATTTACACTAGAGTGATATCACGAAAAGAGCCTGACTGTCCCTGCAATGACAATCCTTAACCTTTTGAACTCTAGTGGTATCTTCCATGCCAGTTCAATGGCAGCAATTAGAAGAGTCCATATTCATTATTTGGGGTAGACCAATCAATATTTTCAACGTGCAGCCTTGAGGCCGCACGTTGAAAATATTGATTGGTCTACCCCACACATTTACTGAACAGCCATTCTACTTAATGACGTTATGATGGATTATGTTGCTGGCCGGAAAAAAGGACACTAGGGTTCAAAGGGTTAAGACACAAAATAGTCTGTGCTATTTTTTGTTAACCATTCAGCTAACAAATCTGCCATATCTGCACTCTTGATATACAAAAATTAATTCAAATTTTATTTTTTTATTTTTCTGCCCCAAAACATACCTCATGACCTATTAATGGAACAAGCTTGATGAGCTTGCTCCAATGAGGAGTAACAAGCAATGGTTAGAAGTAAGAAATAAAAAAATCTGATGTTTCAGAAAAATAATTTGTACTGTTGGCTTCAACTTGCATCAGGTAAAAAGTTAAAGATGCAGTACATGTACAGTACGTGGAGAGTGAATTGTAACTAAATCACCCTCAAAGTGGAGTTATCACCCAAGCTATAACTTTCAAATTTTGTACATATCAACAAAAAACACAAGCAATGTTTCAGCCAATGGACCTCCAGGTTTAACCCGGAGGTCCATTGGCTGAAACTTTGCTGGTGCTGGTTATGATTTGCAACAAATTTGTAATTATTGCTCAAGTGGAATCTCCACTCTGCAGGTGATTTAGTGATAATACACTCTCCACGTACTGTACATAAAACATTCTCTTTCTAAAATCTTCTATTATAATACAACTGAAAAATAATTAATTTGGGTAAAAAGTGACAAGAAAACTGTTCTGCTTTTTTCATCTTTCTGAAAGAAAGTATAAAATTATGTGTTTTCCGAAAATGTCAACAAAATTGGTAGTTAAATCATCAGCTGCATAGCTCTGTTGATTAGGAAATATAACTGCAGTCAATATAAGTTAGAATTTTAACTTAAAATCAGAAGTGCACCTGTTTTCTTGTTGAAAAAAAGTAATATCAAATTTGAAGAGAATCATATCACTAGAACTGGATTATCTTCTGGATAACATGACTCTTGGAGGGATGGGTGGATTGATTCCACCCATCTCCCCCGAAGGTTTGGAGAAAACATCTAAGTCCCTCACTCCCATTTCCTTCACATCTGCATCGCTTTTTGTAAAACAACAGAAGTATGCTGCAGATGGCATTTATATTTCAAACTGTGAAGTTCAGGTACAGTGGAACCGTGTTAATTGAATAGCCACTTGGATAATGAAAATTATTCAATTAACAGGAGTATTCAATTAACAGGGATTGTCACTTTCCTGTATTCTAGAGATAAACATAGCATTTATTCTATTATATCTTGTTTGACAGAGCTCTATGAGCTCTGTCAAACAAGATGTAATAGATTAAATGCCTGTATTGCAAGTGTCAGGATTTCACAGTAACGATCGTTACCTGTAGCGTGTCGGTAACTTGGTTACAAAATGACGGAACCGAAATATCGTTACCCACTCAATCTGTCACTAAAGACATTGAAACATTTGTTGTTGAAAGAAATGCTCATAAGAGCTGCTCGTTGGTGAACAATCATCACTGTGATAGAAACGAAATGCTGTTTGCATCAAATACAGAAACAAGTTGAAGTGAGAAAAACATGTGTGTCCCGTTTGCACACTTTAGACATTTCAACCAATAACATTCTTGGATTGAGTAAAGTGCGGGACCCTTTTGCTGAAGTGAATGTGATTGGCTCATTCTGTAAACATCATGACGTTTTTTTCGTCAGTAACATTATCACAAGTAATTTCATTGTGTGTCTGAGAATTGTTTTAAGTATGATAAAATAACAAGCGCCTGTGTTCAATATATGTTGAAAACTGAAAAGCAGTTTTTTGAACAAAGGTATCATGCACAGGTTTACTGGCATTATAATATCTAAAACAATAAATATATATTAAAAAATCAACATCCCAATAACCTCTGCTCGGTATCTATCATGCCGGTTGTAATTCCCTTCACTCCGGACTGTTAATATAGGAGGCCGAAACGTTGCGGGGCCGAAACGTCCCAATATCATTTCACATATAACTTACAAGTATATCAATGTATGCAGGCAGTTTTATCTAGGAGGGAAACGTGTCTGAAATCTAAAAAGCCACGAATGATATAAAATTCCCTTGATTCAGAAAAACTTCAAAAAGGTTCCCATAACTGCTCACAGACGGTACCTAAATTTCGTTACCGGCGGGTTCCGTGTCTCTTAAACCACGGAAACGATTTTTCGGTTCCGTTGACGTCTGAAATCCTGATACTTGTATTGAATGTACTGAGGCCAAATAGGTCTATAAACAAAGGAAAAAAAATCTGCATGCAAGTAAAAGAAATCATGTCTGTTAATGCAATTATTAAAGTTGTATGTTTCACTGGACATCACACTCCAACATCCCTTCAACGAGAGCGACTTGGAAGATGTGGATGGACCAGACAGTATTCTTGAAGATCAGCCAACCACATATGAAATCATACGGGGAGATACCAAACAGCTTGGAAAAAAGCTTGTTAGTGACGGCTTTGTCCACACCATGAAAAAGTCAATGGAGAGCAGCACATACTGTAGATGTAGCTTCAGGAGCGTCTTTGTGGTGCAAGGCAACAGTGGCTCAGTGAGGCGACTATTTTGTTCCTGGGCCAAACCCTCACCAACATCCTGCACATAAGGACTCATAAAGACAAAAGTTCACACAGCGGCCCTTCAAGCAGCAGCAACCGGCCACCTCTACAGATCAGCCTGGGCAAATTGATGAGAAGATGCTCAACTTTATCGCATTCGGCCGGGTCGACTGGGGCCGGGTTGACTGTAGTTCAGCGATCTGAACGTAGTGGCTACCCCTCTACGTTCAGATTCTTCCCATTCAATCCTATAGAAAAAGTTCCCATCAAGTTTTTATGGGAACTCAAAACTCGAAATTTGGAATGTATATCAAGCTTTCGCCCTCATTACCGGCTGCAATCGATAGTACATGTATTTCCTTACATTTGGGCAGTGTTTATTGATCCTAACTATGTTTTAGTCTTCAAATACCGTCATTTGAATACTCGTGAGGCATCAACGGAGATTTCGAAATTGGCCATGTTTTGGTTTAAATATAAAACAGTAAAAACAATAACCCGGTAATGGCGCCAAAACGAATAGACCTTTTCATCGATGTAGAATCGGAAATTCGATCGCAATTGCGCAGAGGGGGTTGATTATCTGGCCTGTGCGAATATGCGATCGAGTTTGATGACCTCTGCGCGAATGAGATCGAGATTCCAATTCCGCATCGACGAAAAGGTCTATTCGTTTCGGCGCCATTACCGGGTTATTGTTTTACTGTTTGATATTTAAACCAAAACATGGCCAATTTCGAAATCTCCGTTGACGCCTCACGAGTATTCAAATGACGATATTTAAAGAATAAAACATAGTTAGGATCAATAAACTCTGCCCAAATTTAAGGAAATACATGTATTATCGATTGCAGCCGGTAATGAGGGCGAAAGCTTGATATATATTCCCAATTTCGAGTTTTGAGTTCCCATAAAAACTTGATGGGAACTTTTTCTATAGGATTGAATGGGAAGAATCTGAACGTAGAGGGGTAGCCACTACGTACAGATCGCTGAAGTAGGTTGACTGGTGTCTGGAGATGGACCAACTGGGCCGTAGAATTGGGCTGTGGCCGGATCGTCTGGGGACGGATCGTCTTTGGGGACGGTTCGTCTTTGGCCAGTTTGGGTATGAATCGACCTGTTACTTTACATTCGTTTCCTCGACTGGGGGGGGGGGGGGGGGGGGGGTTGAACATGCAACACTTGAGCCCCGAGCGCAACACGTTACGCTCTTGGCTACTGGATCCTCATCTGTCTGTTTTATCAATATCAGGAATAACTCTTAGTCTTAGATATGCACGAATTTAGGAAACTTTATTTTACTTTTGGTATGCGGTGAATTTAAAAGAACCACCGACACAATTAGATATTGCGGCATATATTTGGGTATATATAACATCCACAGAATATAATGAAGCAATTTACCCATTTTCAATTTTCAGACCATCAATAATTTGGAAGTGGTTGGTTTGTTGTGTAACGTGTACACAACAAGTGCGCATGAACCAAAGGATTCGTTTGTTACAGCTAGTTCAAATCGGAATCTTGGTATCAGGACAATCGTACCCACGGCAACTCGTACCAGTCAAGTCGTACCCAAAATTGGACGACTCGTACCCAGTTTCGGCTGGACAGCTCGTACCCACAGTTGGACAACTCGTACCCAAGGTTGGATAACTCGTGGCCGAAGGACTTGATAAGATTTGTGTCTGCTTTCAATGGGTGTGCAGAAAGGCAAAAACTTTCCATTTTTAGCATTTATCTCAGCAGAACAGTCTGAACAGACTTCGCCGAAAGTCAATTTCGCCGGTATGGACATTTCATCAAGAGAGCAATTCGAAGGAAACAGGAAATATTTAAATTATATATTAATACAGTGGTGTAGATACGGTAGACGACCCACCCCCCTTCCCACTCCCCCCTCCCTCCCCAAAATCGGGTTATCTTTGGCTCTTCGTTAAACTTCTGAGGGCTTTTCTACGTAATATTTTGTTGTACTGGTAGTCATACCCAGCAGTTCACATGTTGCAGGGTTAATGCAAAATCAGATGCGATCGGGGCTCATTCCCCCACCCTAACCCACCCCTTCATTAGTTGAAGGATTAACGCGATGTCGGACGCCTGGTCAAATTACATCTATATAGACCTGTGCCAATTTTTGTTTCGATGGGTCGAGGAACGAGAGTCAGGTGCCTAGAGAGAAGAGAGAGAGAGATTCACTTTTATTCACATTTATAGTCTAATTGCAAACCTTACAAAAATGCTAATTACCATTTCATTTTCAGGATTGTCATGGAAGATAATTGTTAGAAAAACACACCTCCCAACCGGAAGATTAACTTAATTGGCGATAATAATATGCACAGATAATTGGAAGAAAATTAAACACCAATCGACTATAAGGTAATAGACGATAGAAAATAATTCTTCGTGATCTCACACCTGGCACTGCCGGGTAAGTCTAAATTAAATGGCTGTCGAGTTTTCAGGTGTGTCGGTATTGACCATAAAATTTCCGACAGAAATCAGTTGATGCGAGCTGTGGACTCATAGAGAGAGATGTATTAGAGCTTTTTAATTAGATTTTTTTTCAAATGAACATCATTTGTGATCTTCTTGATTCAGTCTATCACTGGTCATTGTTTGCCGTTTTTCTTCCCAGCGGGTAAATGTGCTACGCTTCAAGTCAAAATCCGGCTGGACACTCAATTTACAATGAAATCCTTTCTCGCCTGACCGGAGTGGCACCTCACCAGTGATGTAACTTTGCCACACGAAAAATAATGTAAAGGTGGAGAGTGGCATTATTAATTAGGAAAGGCAAGAGTTAATGCGACGAAGGCTATGGTTTTCACCCTGATAATTTGCAGAGCCTAGGCCTAGATGCGAGGCCTTTTAGTTTTTTCCAGTACTCTATTTCCCCAAACTGAAGCACAGAAACCGGGTGTCGGGGTTGGAGGGGGGGGGGGGGTGTCACTCACGCCAGTTCTCGAACGAATACGATTACAGACTTTCAGGAACCACTGGTGCCTGCTATCAACAAAGTACGGCCAATGAATATATGTTTCCTGTTCTGTGTATCACAGCCGTCATTTAGACGTAAACTTTGTGTATATTTCATTCATATTCATGGAATATCTGACGAAGGAATTTCAAAGTAAACTGATTTCCATTACTATTATAGCACCTTAAACGGATGAAACAAAAGCAAAAACCCCGCTTCTATAGTTTTTAGGCCATTAACGGCCTTCGCCCATACAATTAAACACCAAGTACAAGTTGACCAGCCATGGGTACGAGTTGTCCAACCATGGGTACGAGTTGTCCAATTGTGGGTACGAGTTGTCCAGCCGAAAATGGGTACGAGTCGTCCAATTTTGGGTACGACTTAACTGGTACGAGTTGCCGTGGATACGATTGTCTAGGAACCGGAATCTTAACCTTTTTCTGATAACAGTTTTCCGCAACTTATCGTCGAAAATGGTCACGTGCGAACACTCCATTGCTTTTCGTCCTCGCGTGATTCGGCCCTATTCATTTTTGTATGCTATGGTCGCCATTAACAAAGAAACACGATATACCCCAGGACATTCCAGATACATCATCCCGCGTTGGCACAAGGAAAATGTGATTCTTCACAAGGAATATACGGGACTGGAACTTATTACCGCCAGACATTGTAGAATTGGACACACCCGAAGCCTTTAGGGCCAGGATTGTGTCGCGATAGCACCGGTCGGTCAGTCTCCAATGTACATGAACTTTTAAATTCTGTAAATCTTACAATTTTATCTTATGCATAATCACGCAACCAAAACAAACCCAGCTACCCCACTAAAAGAAAATTCCCAAGGCATGCCTCACTGTCATACATTGCATAATCTTCAACATGAAGAAGGAGGCAATTACATGGCAAAAGCAGGAGACCTCTTTCTGGGCCCAAAAGCGCAGCTTTCGAGGCGGAATGGCGTAAAAAAAATAATTTTTCTTAAACTTTTTGACAATTATTTGTTTATTTTTTCATGTTCAGTGATTATTTTCAATTATTTGTTTATTTTTATATTTGTATTTAATTATTTTTTTAAATTATACTTGTATCATTCAATGATAATCTCTGTTTTACACCATCATTTCTCATTAAACAATTTACTAAATGAAAGGACAATGAATTTAAAAACCTAAAAGTTCATCATGAGCTTGGTACTCACTTTGAAAAGTGCAACCAGTTAATTTAATGATGAATGAAAGTTTTCATCCCTTCTTTTCTTCCTGAAGAAAGTGGATCTGTGGCAGACTTTACACGACTAAAAAATAAAGAACTACCAACTAACCGATCGGGCGGTGGACTAGGTCCTGGTGGCTTTCTTTGCTCCTTTACTTCTCCTCCTGTGTGGCTGTGGATGTGGAATGTACCATTGTACTGCTGAAGTGGTCGTAAGGGGTTAATTTACCACACACCACCTTATTCCTGGAAATGTAACACAGATTAGGAAGAATTACTTTTCACAAAGGTATACTTTAGTATTTCATATCTATATCCACCAGATCAATTAAATATAAAGACATTTTCTAAACATAAATAACTAAAGAAAAAAAAACCGATTTTAAAGTGAGACGATTCGGCCTCTTAGGGGCCGAAACGTCCTGTAATCGTCGGAACCTTCGAACACTGACCAATCAAGGCAATTTGCATAACCGCTGCATCACACAACTGAACAACAACTTCAACCATCCACCAATGGACCTGATGAATTTCTAGACAAGAGCTTAGACTTACCTCATCGGCATCGAGATAATGCGGTAATGTTCAATTTTTTTTTGCATGTCGCTTCCATGTCAAAATATAATAATACATGAAACTTGTCGGTTAATTGAAGCAGCCATAAAGCATTATGAATGTGAACTGGACTGTTCCCCCCCCCCCCCCCCCCCCCCAGAGACTGTTCGCCCCCGAGGCTGAAATTGTTGGGGGCGAACAGCTCTGATATTCCGTTATGGCTGCATTTACATTGTTGGCTTGGGAACATGGGGGACAAGAAAAAAAACAAGCTATGTAAATAATATACATCATATATTCATATACATTTTCATCCGAATACACATATAATATCAAAAGTTCAACTGAAAATATGTTACTAAACCAGTAATCGAAACGTAAAAAACAAAAGATTTAACCAAACATGGAACTTTGGGAGTTTAGTTTTCTGGAGACGATAAATAACTTGGATGAATGTTGAATTTTTATTTCTTTGGGAATGTTTTCAAGAACGTTTTCAAGAAACATTTCCGAAAAAAACTAAAAAGATTTCACCAACCACAGAACTTTGGAAGTTTAGTATTCTGGGGACGGAACGATAAATAACTTGGATGAATGTTAACTTTTTTCAAATGTTGAGATAAAGTGTCACTGTAAAAAATCAAGTGGCGCCTTGGACCAAATTTAACGTCACCTTTGAGGAACCCTTCAGGAATAGCTGTTTCGCAAACTCAAAGTCTAAAGACAAGGGTTCTGCTGTATGGTCCCCTTGTCTTCGGCGATTACATTATCTGATAAGCGATGCTGGTTGTGGAAAGGCATCCAACGGTGCACCAGATGTTAGGTTTTCTCGAATAGCACCTATTACAATTACTGGAGCCGAAGTGACAGTATCCGAGCCTGAAGATTTGTTGATGGCGGCGTGCACCTTTGCAGTAGCTAATGCAGAAGTAACAGGGACACAAGAATGTGGTTTATCGCCCTCAATAAACTCATCACCACTTTGTCTAACAGTTGCTGAACAATACACTGTCTTGTTTCTAATAGAACATTGCCACACAACGTCCCCACTTTTCAAAGTCCTTCAACAATTGTAAGAGTAGTTATGCGATGAGACAATA